>JAFEMH010001615.1:0-445246 GCA_022495995.1 Adenophora triphylla var. japonica | reverse complement strand
TTCATCAGATCCAAATCCTAGACCCTCCCTAATTCCAGAGGGAACTTGGGAATCTATGATTTGATCCGCGGTGGATTTTGACTTGAGCCACCCATCAATAATCTTTTGGCGATCGTTGAGTTGGGTGACCAGGTCATCATTCCGGAGTTAAAGTGCAGCAACCTTAGTTTCAAGGATGCTAGTTTTGATCAGCAAGAGGAGTCATTCTTTTTTGATTTGGTCCTTAAGATTTGAAATTTCGTAACTCATCAGCGCTTTTCTCCGTCTCAGACCGGTGAAATCTCTATCAATATTAGCTAAGCTTAAGGCTTTCTTAACATTTGAGAATTTATGGATCATCATTTCTGCTTCCTTAAACATCCTTTCGTGTTCCGAGGGAGAAACTTCATCCACCACCTTTTTCAAAATTTTCTTCTTTGGAATTACTTTTGAAGGTGGAGCATTTGAAGGAGGAAAAATGGAACGTGAATACGAGCAATTTCCTATCTTAATGCTAGGAGTAAGTTTGATATTTTTCATCCAACTTTAAAATTTGGAAGTTTTGTAGAAACCTCTTCTTCCTCCATTATCTTGCAACTCGCCGACTCAAGATATCGACTGCATCGAAGCATCCGCAATTAAGGCAGATTAACCTCTTCGGTTTCATCGTCACTTCCATCATCGAGAATTAGGTTTCAATCCAAGTTGCCAATTCCTTGGAATTCGCTTCCTCCTCAAAGCTGACCATTCCCTTGCGACGAAAGAAAATTTAGCAGGGAGAGATTTTATTTTTCATGTATTCATATTTAGGCCGTAGGTACTCGGATACAAAGTGACCAGGTTTCCTACGGTTGTAGCAACTAGATCACTCTTTTTCTTTTGTATCTGCGGCCTTAGAAAATGTTGGCGGGAGGCTTTGCCTTTAGAAAATATTTTTGTGAAAGGTTTATAGAGGATTTTCTAAATTTTTGAAATCTTTTCACAAACACGGGCAAAATCATCATCATCCATCTCGATGAGTGATGAGGTTGATGATGGAAGGATACTCATGGTTTTGATTGGATGTAGATGACATTTCTCCTCATGTTCCACTTTACGGACATGGAAAGCGATTTGGTTTTCCCCTTCAATTTCTTCAATATGATTTAACTTAAGCTCATAGACTTCCTAAGATTTGCATACAAGGCAAGTTACTTAACGACCAAGTATTCAAAACTTTGAGTCTTCTAGAGAGGTAGCCTTATTAACCCATCTAGAACCTAAAGCAAACTTTAGGAAAGTCATATTACATTCTCCTTATCGGTTAAAGTTTCTGCCAAGAGATCTACAAGAATTAACTACCTCAACATAGCCGGGTACAAATGAGGTTTGACGCATGGTTTTGTTGGATTTTCTGCTGAAGTTGTTGTAAGATCTTTCAACAAAGATATAATTTGCTTTCCTTGCATTCGTCATCACCTTCGAGGTAGCTCTCTACATGAAGCGTCCCTTGCATCCGTTTGCGGTTTTGAGATACATCACTTTATGAAGAGTGGAAACGTGGGGAAGGGTTCCGAAATGATGTGCCTTGCCTTCTTGTCCAAGGCGGCTAATCTCTTCTTTTCATTCGACCACTCATCTTTTGGCTTTTGACCTGCGGAGTTTCTATATTGGTGGTTGCATCGGTATTGGCCTTCATGGAAACAAACGGGCCATTGATTACGCACTCCACTAGCATCTCATCAATTGTTTCCAAATGAATAAGCATTCGGCACTTCCATGTCAAAGTGGTCTTCGTCCAAGATTGGAATGTGTGAATAGTTAATGAGTCATTGTCTTTGAGTTTGCCATATTGAATCGGCACACAAGTCATTGAATGCTTGAAAACAGATGGTTTTAAAATGTGTTTGCTCGATACCACTTGTTGGTCCCAAAGGTGGAAACAAGGGTGAAAATACGAGTTTAGAGGGGGTGAATGGTCACAAATTTTTTGCCCTCTTTTAAAAACTAAATCTCTAAGCTTACAAAACCTCTTTGCGAGTGTAAGAAACCGCAAGTAGAGATGTAAAATGCACAAATGCGGAATAATTAAGATATAAAGCCAGTTTTGGAGGAGCGGTTTTGCAAAGCGGTTTTGGTAAGCGGTTTAAGTGCGGTTTATAAAACTGAAAGTGAGGTTTTGACAATGTTAACTCCAAACACAATTTCACAATAATGGATATCTATATAAAGATCAAACAGAGATAAAGATAGATAATCAGTAGCACAAGAAATATAAATGCGTAAAGTAAGAACACAATATTTGGAGTGGTTCAATCGATAAACGATCTACGTCCGCTACCAAGATGGTTAGTATTGGATTTCTAAGAGAGATTTTATATTGTGTATGAGAGATTACAAAGTACAATGAGTAATACTCAGATCTAAAATCTTTTCTATGAAGATTAAATCCTAAGACTATAACCAGTGTATCTCAAGTGATTAATCTATGTGATTAAACAAGTGAGGTGTGTGTGTGTGAGAACAAGATCAAGGCTCTTTAAATCTTTGAGATGTAGAGAACAATGTTTCTTGATGTGTTAAGGCTTGATTTGGCCGGGAAAGTATTTCTTGAAGTAGAAGATGAAGATTCAAAGGGTTGAATAATTTCCGGCGTAGCTTTAGCTTCTTATGAACTCACATCAAATCAATTTCTCAAGCAATCTTCAAATGGTGAAGATTAGGGATATTTATACTCCAAGCATCCAAGATATAGCCGTTGGACACACTTGTTGTAAGGACAAGTACTTGATGCTTTTCCATTGGTCCACGCAAAGAACCACTTTTGTCCTTTGAAGGCTGATGCGGGTAAAGCCGATCGAGACCTCACCGCAATCAAGGTGGTTAGGACATACGTCACCTTTTCAAAATCCTTGCGATCTTGTCGAAAAGTAGTCACGTGACAAGATATGGTGGTTGACATTTGATATTGGGCCGACGTGGATTCCAAAGGTCAAATGTGGTTCATTTCAAGTCTCAATCATGGGGCGGTTTTGGTGAGGAGCGGTTCAAGTCACGAGCGGTTCCACCAGAGATGAGGATTTCCTTAAGTGCCGGAGTCAAAGATAGAACTGCATTGCAGTTAACATGGAGCGGTTCAAGGCAGATTACACTTTAGGAGTTCAAGAGCGGTTTTTAGACAAGGAATCCACCAAGCGGTTTGCATGAGCGGTTCCAAGTGGAATTAAGGCAAAGCGATCTGAACCTCGAATCGCATATCCTCGTATCCAATGATTCTTGTGCCAGTCTTCAAGCCTAAATTTAACCAATTCTAAAAAGTGGACTTAGTTAAAAATTGAAGTCTAAGCTTCATTACATAGGGTACTAAAGTCCTTAAAATAGACAGGAGGTTATGGTATCAATAAAATCTAATACAAAAATAGGAGGGTTAAAATATGCATACCCAACAAACACTCTTCCTCCTGGAGCTTTCGGTAACTTACCAACTATGTCCATGCCCCACCGCATGAAAGGCCAGGGATGAAAGCACGGATGCAGGGTTATGCTGCAGTTGATGTAAGATATTACGGTGTCTTTGGAATGCCTCACACTTCAAGGCAAAATCCATCACATCTTGCCTCATCGTCGACCGTAGTATCCCTTTTGAGGGCTTTGGAGGATAGCGACTTGCCCCAAAATGATTCTGCATTCACCAAAGATGCAGATCTTGTAGAACCTCGTTGACTTCCCTTGGCTCTAAACATCTCATGTATAGACCTGTCGCAGATTTCCTGAACAATTTGTTATCAATTAATATGAATCTAGACACCTTCATCCTGAATGATCTTTGGTTCTTGACGTCCGGTGGAATGGTTCCGTCTTGCAAATATTGCACGATAGGTTGAACCCATGTTGGTTTTGTGCCTTGGCTTGGAGAAGACGTTTCCGAGTGATTTAGGGTCACACATTCTTCAGTTTGATCAATAGCTAGATGTTGGACGTAGATGATCGGGATGTTGGTATTTTCCATAGCCCCACATGCTGATCCCAGGTTGGCCAAAGCGTCAGCTTCGGCATTTTCTTCGCGGGGTACCTAAGCTAAGAGCGTAGATAAACCCATGATCAAAGCTTCATATTCAGCTTCGTTATTTGTTGCTTGGAATTCACAAGAAACGGCTTGAGGAATTAATTTGCCTTGAGGCAATTTCAGCAAGATGCCCAACCCCGTGCCTCTTGAATTGGATGCTCCATCTGTGAACAACATCCAATATCTAGGGGAATTATTGCCCTCAAGATGTTGCACCTCTAGCTCCACTTCAGGTTGCAAAGTAGCACTGAAATCGCCTACAAAATCTCGCAAGCACTTGTGACTTGATTGCACTCCACGAGTTCATAGGAAATTTCATACATGCTTAGCTTCGAGTGACCATTTTGCCATTCTCCACGACATTTCGGGGTTCTCATACTTGATCTGATAGAATAGTTAGTTTTCACAATAATATGATGCGTTTCAAAGTAATGTTGTAACTTAGTAGATGTAGTAATTAAAGCAAGAATGAGTTTTTCTAGATGGGAGTACCTGGTTTCCGCATCTAAAAGAGATTTACTTACATAGTAAACGGGACGTTGACTGCCTTGGTCTTCTTTTACCGGACGGCACTTACCGCACTTTCCGATACGGCTAGGTATAAGTATAGGGGTTCACTCAGGTTACGGTTTGGCGAGAAGAGGTGAGGACATGAGATATTTCTTGAGGTTCAGAAGTATTCTTCATGTCGCTAGGTCCATTGAAACAACTAGTTCTTCCTCAAGACGTCATAGAAGCAGTTTGCACTTTTCGAGGAAGGACTTAGAAATGAATCGGTTCAAGGCGGCTACCCGTCATGTCGGTCTTTGCACGTCTTTGATTGTTTTAGGAGACCGTAGGTTGAGGATAACTTTGATTTGCTCAGGGCTAGCTTCAATTCCTCTCTTATTCACCATGTAACCCTTAAACTTCAGGCTCTAACTCCAGTTACATTTTGAAGGGTTCACTTCAGCCGAATGCTTCCGTAAATGTCAAACGCTTCGGCAAGGTGTTGCATATGATCTCCATATTTTTGGACTTCACCACCATGTCATCTATGTATACCTCCATGGTCTTGCCGAGAATGGTCTTTGAACATCTTGTTCACCGATCTTTGGTAGGTTGCACTGCATTTTTTAATCTAAATGGCATGGCAATATAACAATATATACCTTCAGGGGTTATAAAGGCGGTATCTTCCTGGTCCGAGGGCTCCATTTGGATTTGCTGATAGCCTGAAGAAACGTCCATGAAGGTCAACACGTCATGGCCAGCTGTTTCATCTACTAAAGAGTCAATATGGGGTAATGGGAACGGATCCTTGGGGCATGCTCTGTTCAAGTCAGTGAAATCCACACATACGCGCCATTTCCCATTTTTCTTCTCAACGACCACTACGTTGGCGAGCCACCTAGAGTATTGTACCTCCCTGATCATCTTTGATTTTAGCAATCTCTCTACTTCCTCCTTGATGATTTGATTCTACTCTTGAGAAAATTTTCTCCTCTTTTGATGGACCGGCTTGACAGTAGGGTCGATATTCAACTTATGAGTTATGATGCTCTTGTCTATTCCAGTCATGTCTTCATGTTTCCAGGCAAAACACAACTTTCTACTCTTCAAAAAGTCGATCAACTCTTTCTCAATTTCAAGAGGTAAGTCAGCTCCAACTAACACGTTAGCTTCAGGTTGGAGGCGTCTGCATGTATTTTTCTTAGATCATATTCGGCAGCCTCCAAGATGTTCTTGACGCCCTTCTGTAATTGCTATTCTGGACGGGAGGTGGAACACGCTTTTATATTTGTCTTGTAGCACTCCTTGGCGGCTTGCTGGTCTCCTTTCACCTTGATTACCCCCCAAGGCATTGGCATCTTGAGGCATTGATGGTACGTCGATGGAACTGCCTTCATGCTATGGATCCAAGGTCTCTCCAAGATGACGTTATAAGATGACTGAAAATCAATTACACAAAACTTTTCCATGGAGTTTAGTCCATCAATATAAACTGGTAGTCTGATTTCCCCAATCGTTTGCTTTGTTTCCCCACTAAATCCTACTAGAACGGAGGAGTTTTTTAAAACTTCAGTTAGGGGGATTGACATTTCTTCTAGGGTGCCATTCATGATCAAGTTGACTGAGCTCTCGTTATCGACCAAAATACGCTTGACCTTGCAGTTGGCAATCTGCAAGGTGATGACCAACCCGTCATGATGAGGATCCAAGATGTTTTCTTTGTCATCTTGATCGAAAGTGATCTGTTGACCCAGGGAGGTGTCTGGACGTCGCGTTGGTAGCTCCGACTTATCTTCCTTGTAATCTTTGGCATGACGCTTTGTTGCGGAATACGTAGTGCCACTGAAATGTACGAATCCACCTCGTGATAAAATTGGATCACACTTAGTTACGTGAGGAGGTTCGAAGATGGAGCGTCAGGCTAGCCACGGCTTTCTTTTATCTCTTTTTTACGTCCCTTCCTTTTTCTAAGAAAGGTCTTTTAAGCAAGCCTCTTTTGAAAGTAGATGACTCGATCTCTTTTCCTCAAGGCGATGCAATTATCGACGACATGTGGCCAAAATCTTCACATGATAAGCACGGTACCATTTAGAATTTGTCCTTCCAAGATGATGATCTTATCTATCGCTCTTTGGCCACATCTCGCCTTGCTACCTAAGTCTGGGTTTATCAATTGCGTGTAGGAGACTCACTGAAACGTCACCGTAAAAACAATAGTCACTAATCTTAGGATAAGTTGTACTCATCGTCCTCATCGTCTTCTTCTTCCATTATTAATTTTAGAAAGGAGTCGGTTGTAGAAGTATGGGCTTCTTCCCTTATTAGATCGACGATGGGACGAGTCCGCCTTTCTATCGTGGATTCTCATATGTAGGTGTCTTCTTTGACGCCTTACCATGGACCATCTCTGGTCTTCTTCCAACTCTCGATGAAACGAATGGACCTCGTCTGTTCTTCCTCTAAGCTTCTAGATGGGAACATAACCAAATCTTGGCAGAACTGGGTGATTCTCCTCGTTCAACCCCATCGTGAAATTTTTCTCTGCGTTTGACACGCCAATGTGAGAAATGCTTACTGTTCTTCTTGCCGAACCCGAACACGTAATCTTTTAGGGTTTTGTCGGGCCATTGCATAATCTCGTAAAGGTCACTTGTTAATTTTTCTCAAACACACGATTGCAAGAGAATTGATTAAGAAACATGTTAATTAATCGGGAGTAGGATGAGATAGAATTCATAGCCGATTAGTCGGCCCACATCAAGGCGGGGCCGGATAAAGGTGAACCCAAAGCCTCTTCACAAGCAAACTTCTTTAAGATGCGGGGGAATGTTAATGATGTCATCTTCTCTTGGTACGGTGGCTATAGTGCCCGCGCATGGTCCGTCAGGCCATCATATATTGCTTCATGGAGAGGTACTTGGAATCTCTTAGGGATCTCCACCCCAGATATAAGCGGGAACAAAATGTAAATTATGATGGGCTGGTTGGGAGATGCATGTAGTTGAAGGGTAAGGTGACTCACGGGACCTTTATGAGGATATCCTTGATTTGCCGCACTTCCCTTACGAGGTTAGTAAGTACAGAAGCTTAGGGTTAGTAGCAACAAATTGGATTTAAAGGAGTGCTCGAACATATTAAAACTTCTCTTCCGTGGGCTTGGCCCACGGGAGGGTGGGGTTGCAAAGGTAAAACATGTTGACAACGTGCTTTGGGTTGGACGTAACGATGGTGCTTTTCGGCCCGAACGAGCGGCCGGCCCGAACATGGACATGTTTGCCTTGACCACCCCTTCCACTCATCCCAAAGCCCATCGAGAAAGAGTCCTAGAGTGTAAAGGTGAGATCTCCCAAGCATGCCGACTATTGGAACGCATATTGCGCCCTGAAGCCGAGTAAATCATGTCGTGAGTACGTCGATGTGATTGGAAGATCATCTGATTGGTATGTTGCTTCCCGTCAATCCTGGTCCTTCAAGCATTTGCATAATTCTTTGTCACCCTGGCGGTTAGCAACTTCTAGAGAAATTTCGGGCAAAATGGCTGCTCATGGATGAAGATCCTCCTAGGTTGAGCCCTTGGTTTTGAGACGGTAACGGTGCCAGAAATCGAACGAGGCGAATGGCATGCTAGACGTCATGGGCAGAAGCTTGACGTGTTGGTTCTTGTCCCGGTAGCCGGAAGTGTGATGGGGGTAGTACATTGTTTGAAGTAGGAATTACTCATCTTGATTGGAATCTAAAACCAAAGTTCCCACAGGAATGGCGCCAGACGGCGCCAAATTGTTTTGAACAAATTTCCCAACAATTAAATTTATCTATCCAAGGATGTTTGGGTACAAATGGAATATAACTCTCAAATCAAGATGAACACGAAGATGTAACGAGAAAAACCTTTGAACAATCGCCATAGAAGGAAAAATCTCGGAGACTTTAGGAAAGCCTACCTTAACCAAAAAATGTTATTGAATTTAGTAGTTCTTTGAGTACAAAGTGCAATATCAAGAGTAGAGAGTGTGTAACGTGAATACATATCGCGTTCTAGAGATAGAACATATATATATATGAATGCATCCAAACAACAACTTGAATGCTCTTCGATATATATATTTAGATATAGAATTCCTCAATTGATGATGAACATCCGTTACTCCTTGGTTGATGATATGGTTGTTATGTTGTCGTTTGACAGAGTCCAAACGATCACAAGAGTGAATTATTTATTCATAATTCCGTACTTGAAAAATAGAAAATATACAACAAATAATTTCAAAGCGTTAGTCCAAGATGCACATCAAGACAATACCTCAATGTGAATGATCAAGATGTAGAACATTTATATATATATATATATATACATACATGTATATATATATATGTATATATATATATATACATACATATATATATATATATATATATATATATATACTCCCTTCATCTAAAAATGAATATCAAATAAAAAAATATATATTTAATTTTGATAAAAACAAATTTAATTTATTATATATTTATTTTTGGACTAAGAAGTAGTAATCGTTTTAATCAGCGCCTTCCTTTACGTGGTTGTCTTGGCATGTCTCAGCTTGTTTCACGTTAATTATATCTTTGGTCAATCTCCTACTTGTCTTGTTTAGCTTCTCCTTGAATTGAATATGAACATTTTACGTTAAATGAGATTTCAATTTTTAAATTTAGCTGAGAACCTCTATAATTATTAATTATTGTTGAAAAATTAGTGTGTTTGAAGAAAATTAATGAATTATTTCTTTAAGAGTAATTTTGTCAAATTACTTAATTGTGAATGTGTTTGTGTTCTACTCCATGAAAACAAGAAATTAAATATTTATTTGTCCAAAAATGGATTTTGAATAAATGAAATATGAATGCTCAAAGTATGTGGCCCACCTAAGCATGTGGCCCACCTTTTGCTAATAATTTTGATTTTGTAAATCAAAAATGCCTTTGACTTTGACTGATATGATCGGCCGAGCAGAGTGATTGACTCGCCCGAGCATAGCATGGCAGAATGACAAAGTTACTGGAAAGTCATGCTCGGCCGAGGCATATGCCTTGTTCGACCGAGCAGATCCTGGACAAAAGTTTCTGGACAGCCTTGCTCGGTCCCGAGCAAGGCACATGACTCGGCCGAGCAAATCCTGAGCATTTATGACGGTTGATTTCCAAAGTGTAACAGCCATGAAAATGAATATCAAAACTGAAAATGGATTAATATTTTCAGTTTAATGGATGTTAATTTCGGATTAATTGTGATTAATATCAAATTAAATCCTAAATATTCATTGTGATTCCTAAGGCTTTATAATGGAGATTTTGACAAAGGTTGTCAATAACTTTTTGGAATTTTGAGAAGAACACTTCACAGAGAAAACAACTTGATTCCATAATCCTCTTCCATTCTCGTTTGCAGCATCTTGTCTATTTCTTCTTTGGTCTCCTAGCTTGCATAATAGTATCAAGAGGTGATATTGTCCAAGCTCCGTTCAGCTCGCCGGAAATCTTAGGTGTTCTATCCTGAAAGACAAGCGTCCCAAGCAAACTCAAGCACACTCGGTGAGGGGACGAATATGTCTTAAGGAGACAGTGAATTTCATTGGGCTCGTGCATCTTCAACAACTTATCCTTTTGGTTTTGTATTTTCAGTTTATTTAGTGTATTTTATATTTTCTGTAATTGTTTTCCTCGGCACCCTTGTAACAATCTTAAGACATACTCCCTCCGTCCCACAATAATATATAAACTTTCTATTTTGGGCGTCCCACAATAATATATAACTTTCCCAAAATGGAAAAGAATCTTTACTATTCCCTCCACTCATTTTCTCTCCTACATTATTTTAATACTCACATCACCATTATAATTTACTATTCTCTCCACTCATTCTCTCTCCTATTTTATTTTCACACTCACAACACTTTCAATATAATAATTCCTCCTTAATTCCCGTGCATTTGGCAAAAGTCTATAAAAATGTGGGACGGAGGGAGTATTCCTAATCGAGGGAGTCGATTGCAGATCTTTTTTAACTGTTGATACTAACTAAGTTGTTGTGTTTCAGATGGCGACTGATACCAATACCGTGGAGACCCAAAATGGACCCCAAACTAATCCCCAAACTGGAAACGGAATTGACTCGAATATTGTGACAAATCCTCCTACGATCCATATCCCGACCCCTCATGCAGAAAAACTCGAGAAGTTTGTTGACCGCGATTTTAAACGTTGGCAACAAAAGATGCATTTCTATCTCACTACCTTGAACTTGGCGAAATATCTGAAAGAGGATATGCCAAAGGTGAGTGAGAATGAAACCGATGTTACAACCTTGGCTGCGGTTGAAACATGGAAGCATGGGGAATACTTGTGCAGAAATTATGTCCTAAATTCACTTTCAGATTCTCTTTACAATGTGTTCAATGAAAAGAAATATGCAAATAAATTATGGGGTTCTTTGGAACACAAACATAAGATTGAGGATGCGGGAACAAAGAAGTTCATTGTTGTCCGTTTTCTTGATTTTAAGATGGTGGACAGCAAGAGTGTGAAATCTCAAGTTGATGAGTTTTAAACTATTTTGCACGAGATTCATGCCGAAGGTATGGTGATAAGTGAAATCTTCCAAGTGACTGCAATCATTGAGAAATTGTCTCCATCTTGGAATGATTTCAAGAACTACCTTAAGCATAAGCGAAAGGAAATGGATGTGGAAGGAATCATCCTTCGTTTGAGTATTGAAGAGAACAATAGAGCCGCTGAGAAAAAGTTTGTTTCTAGTGTGCCTAAGGCCAATATGGTGGAGCATGGTGAAAGCTCCAAAGGCAAAAGCTTTGGAAAGGGAAATGGGAATGTTGTGACAACTTCCAAGCCTTCCCACTTGGGACCAAAAGGTGGTGTTTCCAAGAAGAAGTACTTAGGAACTTGTTACAATTGTGGTGGTGAAGGCCACAAGGCTCATGCTTGCAAGTTGCCCAAGAAGGCTCGTGAGGCAAACATGGTGGAATGCATTGCTAGAGACGTGTCCAAGATGCACCTCGCAATTGTGATTTTCGAGGTGAATTTGGTGGGTTCAAACCCAAATCAATGGTGGATTGACACCGGCGCTACTAGACATGTGTGCTCCAACAAAGACATGTTTAGTACTCTTGTTGCTAAGGATGGCGAGAAGCTATTCATGGGGAATTCAGCCACTTCTGAGATCAAAGGTGAAGGAAAAGTGGTTTTGAAGATGACATCCGGGAAGGAGTTGACTCTCAACAACGTGTTTTATGTGCCCGACATCCAGAAGAACTTGATGTCCGGATCGCTTTTGATAAAGCATAGTTTTCGTATTGTGTTTGAGTCCAATGTAGTCACTTTGTCTAAGAGTGGAATGTTTGTAGGTAAAGGCTATGTCAATAATGGTCTGTTCAAGTTAAGTGTAATGGTTGTTAAGGCAAAAGCTAATGATATGAATATCTTTTCCGTTTACTTGCTTGAGTCATCTAATTTGTGGCATGCTAGACTTGGTCATGTTAATTTTGATTCTATACGTCGTTTGACAAAATCAAATTCTATTTCAAAGTTTAAAGTTGATTGTAAACAAAAATGTGAAACTTGTGTAGAAGCAAAATTAACAAGAAAGTCATTCCATTCAGTTGAAAGACATAGTGAACCACTTGAATTGGTTCACACTGACTTATGTGATTTTAAATCAACACAATCACGGGGCGGCAATAAGTACTTCATAACTTTTGTAGATGATGGCACAAAGTATTGCTATGTGTATCTTCTGAAAAGTAAAGATGAAGTTATAGAGAAGTTTACTCTCTATAAAAACGAAGTTGAGAATCAATTAAATCGGAAAATTAAGGTGCTAAAAAGTGATAAAGGGGGTGAATATGAATCTCCATTTGAAGTAATATGTGCTCAAAGTGGAATCAAACATATAACCTCGGCACCTTATACACCCCAACAAAACGGTGTTGCCGAAAGGAAAAATCGGACATTGAAAGAAATGATGAATGCCATGTTATTAAGTTTGGGATTACCGGATAACATATGGGGGAAAGCCATGTTGTCGGCTAACTATGTGTTAAATAAAATACCCCGAAAGAAACAATACAAAACTCCTTATGAACTATGGCATGGAAGAGTGCCAAGTTACAAACACTTGAGAGTGTGGGGGTGTCTTGCAAAGGTAGCCATACCTCCTCCTAA
Source organism: Adenophora triphylla var. japonica (assembly GCA_022495995.1). NCBI lineage: Eukaryota > Viridiplantae > Streptophyta > Magnoliopsida > Asterales > Campanulaceae > Adenophora > Adenophora triphylla. Next base: position 432,519 of record JAFEMH010001615.1, on the reverse strand, counting down.
AAAGGTGAAGATTGAACCTAAAACTGTGGATTGCATATTTATTGGATATGCACATAATAGTAGTGATTATAGATTTCTTGTGTATGATTCGAAAATTGAAGCTATACACAAAAATACTATAATGGAATCTGTGAACGTATCTTTCTTTGAGAATATATTTCTGTGTAAGTCAAGAAATGAGGCAAGCTCATCGACTAGGGTTATAGATTCAATAGAATAAGAACACGTTCAAGATTAAAGTGAAGAAGAAGAGGTGGAACCTCGACGGAGCAAAATAACTAGGATTGAAAAATCCTATGGTCCGAACTTTCTAACCTATATGGTAGAAAGTGAACCACAAAGTTACAAAGAAGCCTTTAGCTCTTCAGAAGGACCTTTGTGGAAGGAAGCAATTAAAAGTTAAATTGATTCCATTTTGCAAAATCACACATGGGAATTAGAGGACCTTCCTCCGGGAAGCAAACCACTAGGATATAAGTGGATTTTCAAAAAGAAAAAGAAGGCGGACGGAACAATTGATAAGTACAAGGCCCGACTTGTAATTGTCACGTTGAGAAATCTTGAAATACATCAAATGGATGTAAAAACAGCCTTTCTAAATGGAGATTTAGAAGATGAGATTTACATGAAACAACCCGAGGGGTTTGCTGCGCGTGGACAAGAAAAGAAGGTGTCCAAATTAGTAAAGTCATTATATGGCTTGAAACAAGCACCAAAACAGTGGCATCAAAAATTTGATAATGCAATGATGCAAAGTGGATTTAAAATAAATGAGTGTGGCAAATGTGTCTATACTAAAACCACGAAAAATGGTTATGTCATTTTGTGTCTTTATGTAGACGACATGCTTATCATAGGAAATTGTGATAAGATGATCAAATCTACGAAAGACATGTTGAATTCGAAGTTTGACATGAAAGATATGGGACTTGCGGACGTAATCCTTGGAGTTAAAATTTCTAAAATATCCAATGGACTTGCACTAAGCCAATCTCATTATGTGGATAAAATTCTTGAGAAATTTAGCAGGGATGATAATGGAATAGCGAGTACTCCAATCGATCCAAATCTTCATCTTTCAAAGAATAGAGATGAACCGGTATCTCAATTAGAGTATTCGAGAATCATCGAAAGTCTAATGTACTTGATGAGTTGTACTAGGCCGAATATTGTTTATACCGTTAGCAAGCCAAGTTTAAGCCCGACACAAGTAATTCTGGAACAAATCATTGGAAGAGTATAGTAAGAGTACTAAGGTACTTAAGATATACTCGTGAGTTTGGATTACATTATACTAGACATCCAACGGTGATAGAAGGATATAGTGATGCTAATTGGATATTAGATATCAAAGACTCAAGGTATACAAGTGGATATTTATTCACATTAGCAGGTGCAGCTATATCATGAAAATCTTCTAAGCAAACTGTTATAGCCAGATCAACCATGGAATCTGAGTTTATAGCATTAGATAAATGTGGTGAAGAAGTCGAATGGCTACGCCAATTTCTAGAAGATATTCCAAGATGGGTAAAGCCCGTGCCAGCAATTAGTATACATTGCGATAGCCAATCTGCAATTGGTAGGGCACAAAGTCATATGTATAATGGTAAGTCTAGACATATACGTCAAAGACATAATACCATTAAACAACTACTTGCAATTGGCACCATATCTATTGACTATGTAAGGTCAAAAGATAATTTGGCAGATCCGCTAACCAAAGGGTTAAGTAAAGAGATAGTTGCAAGGTTGACATTGGAAATGGGGTTAAAGCCTCTTGAGAAGTTAAATATAGCAGAAAATCCAATCTAGCTGACTGGAGATCCCAAGATCTAGGTTCAAAGGGACAACCTAACTGTTAAAAGACTTGTAGCGTCACTGTGGGGGTCAACCCTATACTCATTCCTTAAAGTGACATCCAGAGATGAATGAGGTTAAGCCTATGACTTTTAATGATTCTTATGTGAAGTAAAATGGGTTACTTAAAAGAATCACCTATGTGAGAAAGAAGTAGAGGCCGCTTCGAGGATAATTGTGTGAGGCTCAATTCTTAGACCTTCTTACAGAATCATGCATTGTGATCCAGGTCCATTAATGGACACAACTATGAGAGCTGAATTGTGTCAGGGAGATACCTGTGTAAAGTATATGATCGGCTACACAAAAAGCTAGCAGTTCAAGGACATCGCGTCTACTGATTAGCGAGTAGAGTAAATATGCTTTTACAAGGAAATGTTCAAAGGGCAAACCCTTACCTATCCTATGTAGGTTTTTGACTGCCGAACTTTATCACCTATCCTCATGAATTTCCTTCATGTGGGGGATTGTTGGAAAAATAATTTGTTTTGAAGGAAATTAATAAATTATTTCCTCAATGGTAATTTTGTCAAATTACTTAATTGTGAATGTGTTTGTGTTCTACTCCATGAGAACAAGAAATCAAATATTTATTTGTCCAAAATGGATTTTGGATAAATGAAATGTGAATGCTCAAAGTATGTGGCCCACCTAAGTATGTGGCCCACCTTTTGCTAATAATTTTAATTTCGTAGATCAAAAATGCCTTTGACTTTGACTAATATGCTCTGCCGAGCGGAGTGATTGACTCGCCCGAGCATAGCATGGCAGAATGACAAAGTTACTGGAAAGTCATGCTCGGCCAAGGCATATACCTTGCTCGGCCGAGCAGATCCTGGGCAAAAGTTTCTGGACAGCCTTGCTCGATCGAGCAAGGCACATGACTCTGCCGAGCAGATCCTGAGCATTTATGACTGGTTGATTTCCAAAGTGTAACAGCCATGAAAATGAATATCAAGACTGAAAATGGGTTAATATTTTCAGTTTAATGGAGGCTAATTTCAGATTAATTGTGATTAATATCAAATTAAATCCTAAATATTCATTGTGATTCCTAAGGCTTTATAATGAAGATTTTGACAAAGGTAGTCAATAACTTTTTGGAATTTTGAGAAGAACACTTCACAGAGAAAACAACTTGATTCCATAATCATCTTCCATTCTCGTTTGCAGCATCTTGTCTATTTCTTTTTTGATCTCCTAGCTTGCATAGTAATATCAAGATGTGATATTGTCCAAGCTCCGTTCAGCTCGCCGGAAACCTTAGGTGCAAAGTGTCCCCGGTCCGCACGTTCTATCCTGGAAGACAAGCGTCCTAAGCAAATCCAAGCACACTCGGTGAGGGGATGAATATGTCTTAAGGAGACAGTGAATTTCATTGGGCTCGTGCATCTTCAACAACTTATCCTTTTGGTTTTGTATTTTCAGTTTATTTAGTGTATTTTATATTTTCTATAATTGTTTTTCTCGGCCCCTTGCAACAATTATTACGACGAGTCTGTGAACTGAGTTAACATGAACATGCTGGTTATGTGGGAATCGGTGCCCTAAGTCAATTTTTTTATTAGAGCCTTCATTTTTCTACCCAACAGTTCAGTTAGAGTAAGTATTATAAAAAAAATAGTTTTTTCAAATATAAAGAAAAAACTTGTTTTAAAAACGCACTATAACATTTTTGTAAGTAATTGAAATTTTATTTAAAATGCACAGTTACATTTTTTGTAATTAACTGACACTTTTTAAAAAATAGTAATAGTATTTTTCAGGGTCAGGATTAGTGTAAAATTATGTCAATTGGTGTTTTTCTCAAGTTTCTAGAAAGCGTTAGGCGAATATTTAACGGCGGAGCAGGGCATAGCGCCTAGGGGCATATGCGGAGCCGAGAATTTAGACATAAAGGCTCTAAATCATATGAAAATTATAAATATTTAAATAAACTAAACTAAAGTCAAATCAAATCAAATCAAATCCAACCTTATGTCATTTGTTTTCATTTTTAATCCTTGTAAAACGACGTCATTTAATAACAAAAACAAAAAATAAAAACTTTACATAGACCGGCTAGGCCCATTAAATCTGTACAGATCGCTGATCTGCCTAGACCGCCTAATTTGCCTACGTCCGCCTAGACGCCTTACACCTATTTTGGCCGCCTAATGGAAAGTTTCGACGCCTGGACCCCTGCTTAGGTGGGCGCCTAACCCGCTTTTTAGAACACTGATTTTTTTAGTACAAGAGTTATTGTTAAATAGTTCAGCAGTGTTAGTGTTAAAAAAGTGTCATGTGCAGTGATAAAAAGTGTCAGTTTTAGCTATAAAAAATGACAGATGTGTTAATAAGTTTTGGTTATTTACGAAAATGTCACTGCGTCATTTTTAAAAAACAAAATCAGTTATTTACAAAAATGTCACAGTGTGCTTTTAAAAAAGTTCCAATTAATTATAAAAATGCCACCGCGCATTTGAAAAAACTGAAATTTTCAATTTTCGGGTAAACAGTGCTTATGTTTCCTTTTACTTAACTCTTGTAAATAGGAAATGAGACTCAAGACGGACTTCTTACTAACCCGCGAAGGGACTATTTTACCAACATTTTCGTTCAAAAATAGGGCATCTCTTAAGAGCGGGGGATTTTGTGACATTTATGATTGATTGTATTATATTTCTAATAAGTTGGTTAATAGTTGAGATGTTGAATCATATACATAATAGTATGGTTTAGATTTATCCTAACTGGATTCCTCGTATACCGGAATCCTCTTATTAAAGGCGGTACTTGGAAAAACTGATTTTTTTCAATCTTGGGGTAAACAGTCTCTAATGCTTATGTTTCCTTTTACTTAACTCTTGTACATGGAAAATGAGACTCAAGACGGACTTCTTACCAACCCGCGAAGGGACTATTTTACCAACATTTTCGTTCCAAAAGAGGGCATCTCTTAATCTCTTAAGAGCGGGAGATTTTTTGACATTTCTGATTGACTGTATTGTATTTCTAATAAGTTGATTAATAGTTGACATGTTGAATCATATACATAATAGTATGGTTTAGATTTATCCTAACTAGAATCCTCGTATATCGGAATCCTCTTATTATAAGCGTTACTTGGAAAAACTGATTTTTCCTAAGATTTTGACACTCGGTTGGGATAGGAAGGATTGAGAATTTATTGTTTTGAGATAATTGAAATGGTTTTGAGAAACATTGCTCTAATATCTTAGTAATAATTGCAAAGAACTAAAAAATAATTTGATGTAAACGCAGCGAAATACAAACAAGAGATTAACCAACTAATGGAAAACCTCAACAAAACAGAAGGAATCCACCTTCAAACTCAGCCAACAATGGCTGCTAGGGTTTAACCCCAAAAGAATGCTGAAGCAATTCTAAAATTAATTAATCAAAAGTTGTTCCTAAACAAACACCAAAGTTGTTTAAATACTTCTAAAACCCTAGCAACAAATAATAAAGCAAAGGACTAAAATACCCATGTTTGAAAAACAAATATTCAGTGCACGACTTAAAAACGCAAATACCAAGCAAATACGTAAACCATCCTGACGCCGAGGCGGGTGCCTCGGCGCACCCGAGTGCAAGCGCCTGAACAGCCGAGCCATTCGTCTTGATTGTCAAACCTTGAGGCGGCCGCATGGTGTCTCATGAGGCGGCCGCATGGAATCCAGATTGTCGGCCTTTGTTGTTGCAATTTGAGGCGCACGCCTCATGAAGAGGGAGGCGGCCGCCTGGTCTTCTGCAGTGCCCGCTACATCATTCCCTCCCACTTGAAAAAGATTCATCCCCGAATCATAACCCAAAGAAGAAGAACGTCTTGTGGCAGGAATTGGCAAGTACTTGGTCTTTGAAACCTCCGTCTTTGACCTTCTTGCAGCTTGTACCGGAGCCTTCTTTTTGACTAAAGGTTTTGCCCGAGTTGTAGTGCTATTAGTAATCCCTCGTGCAACAGCAACTATGTTCACAACTTTATTGGTACCTGAAATACAATATTTGGGAACACACAAGGAAATAACTCCCTTCCCACCTCCTTCGCTAGCATGTACCCCTTTTTCTCGCAAGGGGCAAAGATTAAACTTGATGCCATCCTTCACGAAACTGATCACATTAGTCCGTCCGTTATGAATAGAATCAACATCATAATGCCAAGGTCTTCCGAGCAACAATTGGCAAGCACTCATGTCGACAACATCACAGAGAACTTCTTCCTTATATCTTCCAATAGAGAAAGTAACTAAACATTGTTCAGTGACCTTGAGTTTACCCGTAGCATTAATCCATCCCACATGATATGGTTTTGGGTGTTTCTTGACTTCCAATTTCAGCTTATCAACCGTTCCCCTAGCAATCAGATTATCACAACTCCCGCTATCCACAATTATGTTCAACTTCTCATCATTTACCAACCCGATAGTACGAAAAATACCATGTCTATTAGTAGCTACATTCGAGGGAGCTGTCAACGTTAATTTCTCAAACACAAAAGTCCCATGTTCATCCCCATTATTATCAGTGTTCGGATCCTCCCAATACTCCTCAAGCTCTTCATCCCCATCCTTATCAACCATATTAACTTGCCCTCGAGTAGGACAATTATTAGAAATATGCCCAGGCAAATTACAACGAAAACATTTATTTCCATAAGTCTTAGCATAAGGATTAGGATTCGTAGTAGTTTTCCCTACCGGCTTAGCTACTACGGGTCCCTGTTTATCGTCACCACCCTTGGTACCAGTAATTTTCTCTTTCTCAACAACTATAGGTGGTTTAGATCCCGAATATTGTCCCTTATTACCCATATTAAATGCAGGAACAGAAGGAGCTACAATCTCAGTTTCTTGAACCTCCGCAGTTTTGGCACGAGAAATTGCCCCCTCAAGTGTATGCACAGGATATAATTTAACCATACTTTTAATGCTAGGACGAAGACCGGAAACATACCTTGCTGTTTGTTGCCCTTCCGATTCACCCAAATCAGTTCGCGCAGACAGTGTATGAAACTTGTGTGTGTATTGATCGACTGTCCGATTATCTTGCCTGCAATCAAGGAATTTCTGATAGATCAACTGCTCATAATCTGCGGGCAAGAATATTTGTTTTAACGCCGTCTTCATCCTTTGCCATGTGCGAATTGGTAGCTTACCATTCCTTCGACGATGATTATTCAACTGTTCCCACCAAGCCGATGCACCACCACGAAGTTTGTAGGCCACATATGGCACCTTCCTCTCTTCTGGAATATCCATCAAGGCAAAATATTTTTCTACCTCGGAAAGCCAATCTGTAAATTCTTCTATGTCTAACTCCCCTGTGAAAAATGGTAGATCAGCTTTGATTTTAGGAGCCTGATCCGCAGGTGCAGCGATAAAATCATCTTCACCCTCAGAATCTGAATCCTCCCCTTCGTGGGACGAAACGATTGTTCCCTTCGTTTCTGCGGGTGCTCGAACCCCGCCCGTTGCCTTCGGCGACCACCAACTGCAAACCCTCCAAAAGCCTAACCATATCGGCGTGACGAGTGCGGCACTGTTCATCGCGAATCACGGCTGACGGTCTCGTTCTGTGCCTCTTGGTTCATACGTTCAAGGAATGCAAGAAGAGCGTCGTTGTTGTTTCCGTTTCGCCGCCATCTTCTGGATTGAGCCTCGCCCGATACCAACCGATGTAAACGCAGCGGAACACAAACAAGAGATTAACCAACTAATGGAAAACCTCAACAAAACGAAGGAATCCACCTTCAAACTCAGCCAACAATGGCTGCTAGGGTTTAACCCCAAAAGAATGCTGAAGCAATTCTAAAATTAATTAATCAAAAGTTGTTCCTAAACAAATACCAAAGTTGTTTAAATACTTCTAAAACCCTAGCAACAAATAATAAAGCAAAGGACTAAAATACCCATGTTTGAAAAACAAATATTCAGTGCACGACTTAAAAACGCAAATATCAAGCAAATACGTAAACCACCCACAACGCCAGGCGGGCGCCTCGCTGCACCCAGGCGAGCGCCTGAACAGCCGAGCCATTCGTCTTGATTGTCAAACCTTGAGGCGGCCGCATGGTGTCTCATGAGGCGGCCGCATGGAATCCAGATTGTCGGCCTTTGTTGTTGCAATTTGAGGCGCACGCCTCATGAAGAGGGAGGCGGCCGCCTGGTCTTCTGCAGTGCCCGCTACATCATAATTACAATAATATTAAAATCATAATTGCAGAGAAATATTGAACTAATATTAAGAGAAAGAAAGGAAAGTAAAACACACAAAAAAGAAAAACAACACAAGAGAAAGGAAAGGGAAGGGAAAAACATAACCAGCCACAAGATTAAGCACAAAGGTCAATTAACTTTAAATGTAACGCCTTAAGCATCGGGACAAGCTGTTTCCTTGTGTTTAAAAACTCGAGCTTTTTATTAATACTATATTTATAGAATCGGGGGCCAAATATTACAAATTTTTTGGGGGCCGAATGCAATGGATTTGGTTGCTTTGCTTGCCCTCAGGACCGGGCTTGAACATGAATCCCCCTTCAATGGAGACATTCCTTCGTACCAAACATAGCCATAACATGGTTCTACTCCCTCCGTTCCAATCAAATTTTGTTAAAAATTGGTCTTGATCACGACCAAAATCTTGTCATTCATTTTCATTTTGGGACGGAGGGAGTAGAAAGCGGTTATAAACAACACAATTACCCACGGCAATCTGATATCGAATTAGTATGTCTAAGAAGTAGCAGTTCTAATCTATAGTATAAATGAGGCCTGCCTTGTGAACAGTTGTATGAACAGTAGCATCCGCGGAAATTCCCATTTTGTCCTCACTATTTTGTCCCTTTCTCATTTTGCCCTCACAACTTAGTATGTCGTGCGACATACTTGCCCTTTTTTTTTTTTTGATATCTATAGTATAAATGAGGCCTGCCTTGTGAACAGTTGTATGAACAGTAGCATCCGCGGAAATTTCCATTTTGCCCTCACTATTTTGTCCCTTTCTCATTTTGCCCTCACAACTTAGTATGTCGTGCAACATACTTGCCCTTTTTTTTTTTTTTGATATATAAAAAAAAATAATAAAAAATAAAATAATCTCACGTGGCCTTGGACACGGACATGTACTAGTGCATTATATTATCAACCATCAAGATACATTTTGTACAGGTTTTGGCCTCTAGCTTACATTGCTTGCTGCCTAATAATGTGCATCGCAACCTTACAACTCTTGTTTCTACTACAGTACATTAAGACCAGTTTGGTACCCTTAAACAAAACTCTTTCTTATAGCTCTTTAGCTAGCATAGTCAAACTATACAAAGGGCACTTATTTAATGAGTACCAAACTGGCCCCTAACTGCTATACAATGTGATTAGCCTCCAGTTCTGACAAAAGGACATAAATGTAATTTACCTTCTTCCGAGGTGTTGACTACTTGTCTTCCCGCTAACTCCCGATATCTGTTTAAGGTTAGTTAGAGCTTCCTGAGCATGCCTCTTAGTAATGCTATTCCCATGCTTAAAAGCTTCAACCAAAGCTCTAACTAATGGCTGATTAAGTGAGTGGCGTTGGACAAGACTTTCCTCTCTCAAAAATCTTTCCACCATCCAAATCGCCCTCTCTTGGAGGGGTCCAGGACGAGCTTGTACAAAGAGTTCAATTGCTGCTTCTACGACACCTAGGCATTCCAGTTCAGCAACTGCTCGGTTAGAACTGTTGGAGGTGTCCAACAGAGAGGAAAGTGCTTCCACTGCAGCAATGCGGACCCCAATTTCCTCGTCTGATAAGCTATCTATCAGAGGTTTGATGCAGTTTCTTTTTAGTAAGCAAAAATGGGTGTCTTTTTTACATGAAGAATTGTGTATTGGACATGTAGAAGGTGAAGGAGAAGGCTTGCCACATATGAATATCAAAGACCCACAAAATCCATTACGTGGCTGTGGGTCCACCTCCACGTCACCAAAAGTTTGTCCAGATTCTGACAGGTGTCTCAATCCACGGGCGGCTAGTTGTTTCGCTTTTGGATTTGAGGTCAAAACAAGCTGGTCATGGAAAACTGTCATGAGGCGATATTCATTGCTGATAACAAGAGATTGTTGATCAAGGCTTTTAGAAACGTGAAGTAAAAGACCAAGAAGCCCTTCCGTCATAACTGATGTGGGTCTGGAAGTTCTAAAGTTGGAGCTATTGTGATGATCACCAAGGGCATAAATGGTCCATCTGAGTGTTGACTTCAGTTTCTGACAGAGGAAGATTGGCTAGTGATGACGCCACAGCTTTTGGGGTCAGGAGCGGTTCAAGGATATCTGGCTAGAATATATTTGATGGTTTGATGTACCTAGATCACAACACAAACAAGCACCGTTAAGGTCAAAGTTGGATGTTACTCCAACTCAGGCCCTCGGGTGTGAGAGTAAGAATACTGAGTAATAAGGCTTTGAATACCTTTGGAGTGTGTGTCTTTAGGTTTAGAGAGTAATAGAGCTTACTCAATTGTATATGGAACTTACCTTGCCCAAGGGGGTAAAGGCCTTCTATTTATAGGCAATGCCATGGTGCTTGTTGAGGTAAGCAATGAGATCAGCCCTAGGGGGCACTTTGGTATTTGACCAGCTACACGTGTCCGCAGCTAATTGGTTCTGTCGGGGAGGGAACATTGGTATCCGGGGGACATGGCCGAAAGTGACATGAGCCGTGTAGCCGGCTTAGTGCATTAAATGGAATAGTAGGCGCCGGGGCGAGCCGCATTGAATGCGTTATGGGGAGCCGGCAAGTGGCTGTCGAGCCCGGTAAGCTAACTTGCTCGGTAAGGCTTGACATTAGCAGGAAGCGGCATGTGCCCGCGGTCAACGTTGTGCCCGCGGTCAAAGATATATGACGCGAGCACGGTTGATGCGGGCATGACTCATGCGGGCACGGATCCGGCGACGGTGGTCCCAATGGTCCTCGATGGGGACGATGCGAGGAGGGACGCGGTCTTGACCACAAGGGCCTATTTGTCCGCGGTCTTCCCTCCGGTCTAGGAACCGCTACGCCACCGGTTTCTTGGACTAGACCGAGCGCGGCCCGGCCCAAGAGATCCGGCTCATCAATGGCCCCTAGCTCCAAGTGTGATTATTTATGGTCTGAGTGAGGAGCTACTAGAAGCTCGGTTTGCTCCAATTGTTCCTCGAGCGAGCACCGTGTTAGCGCTTTTTGTTGTTCGTTGCTTGGCCCTACGGGCCGGTGGAACGTTCGGGAGGCACCAGTGAGTGACACGTGGTCCCTTGCATGGCGTGCCTCCCGGTTAATAGGTGGGCCCTCGCGTATGAAAAGACGGGTTAGTGGTACGTATGTGGGTACGTGTCGCTCATCCAAGGGGGGCAATAAATGCAAGGGTATTTTAATTTTCGAATTTTCAAACGTTGGGAGACGTTCAGGGTCCGAGGTAGGATTTGTGGGCTAATTAATACGGGTTAACGGGTTAACCCGTATAGGTAGGCCTTATAAATACCAAACCCTTAAACCTCAAACCCTTTTTACCGTTTCCAAACCTTCAGAGAGCCTTTGAGAGAGAAATTTCTTGCTGCGATCTTCGTGCTACTGTTTTCCGAATCCATCTCTCAAACTTTCTCTCGTAAGTAACGTTGGGTGTTTTCTTCTTCATCTCCTTCTGTTTTTCTTTTTTCTGGTTTCTGAATAATGACTACTCGAGAGTTTGGACCCCGCCGTCCCATAGAGTTAGGAGATGGGAGCACTCCAGATCTGTTTGCTGTTTGTAAACGGACAGGGGGGATATTTAGGAAGGTAGGCCATGGGTGGCTTAGGTTATCCCTTGAGTGCTTCCAATATTTCTGTGAAAAATTCCAATGGGGGCCTTTTGTCCCACCCCGGTTGTGGGAGGCCAAGGATAAAAGGGTAAAAGGAACGGTGATGTTTTGGTGTTGGGGGATACCAAGAGGGCCGAGAAATTTTGTAATGGGGGTTTTGTGCAGGTTTCCCCGCGAGAGAGGCTCGGCTCTGAACGCCGTTGAATTAGTGAGGAGAGCGATTCGCGTCCCCGAAGTAGTTTGTGACTAGGAAAAGTGTGAACTAATGGACTCTGACCAATCAAGCAATTCGCGGGCACCGAGCGCGGGGACCCTGAGTGACCCTTTAGATGTTCTGCCCCTGAGTACCATCTTTCCCTCCGCTGTGCCCGCGGCCCCTAGGGCGGAGACAATTGAGCTGAGCAGCAGTGAGGAACTTGACCCCCTTGATTTCGAGGTGACTGGAACCGGTGAGGTTGAATCGGAGGTGGCCCCTGCCCGTGGTGACCCCACCGGTCTCTTTGGCTCCTCGAGCTCGGAGACCGAAGAAGATGACCGCGAGGAGGGGGATAGGAGGGCCGCGGGGACCTCTAAGAAGGCCGCTGAGACCACCAACATTGTGGATGCCTTCGAGAGCTCTGACTCCGAGGAGGAGGAGGAGGTTGTGGCCCCTGCCCGGAACAAAGGCAAGAGGCCAGCTAGGGATGTGAATCCTGGTCGTGGCCGTAAGAAGGCCAAGGAGGTGGCCACCATTGACTGGGAGGAGGAGATTTATGAGGTTTATAACGTGGACCGCAATGCTTACCGTGTCCGCACCCTTGGGCACGTTCATTTGAAGGACAAGGACAAGCCGCGGCCGAGACCATGCAGATGTCCGCGGGGACAACCGAGCTCGCGTTTTTATGGGGCCCAGCTTGAGAATGGATTGAGGCTGCCCGGACCCTTTCTTTTACTTCTTCCCGGAGTTCAATGCCCGCCCGCCTACGCACGACTCCCAATGCCATCCGGCCATTGTCTCCTTCATAGCTGTATGCAGATTCCTGGGTTATGAACCTACCCTTGCTGGGCTCTATGCCTACTATCAGAACCAGATTAGCCGTGGTATCCTGAGCTTGAAGGCTAGGAACTACTCTACCAGGACTTTCTCTCCTCCCTCAAACAAATTTGACCAATGGAATCAGAAGGACATTTTGGTTATTGAGTCAAGATTTGGATGGCCCTTTTCCAAACCTTCACACCCCGTCCCGATGAAGGTGGCCGCTGGCAGTTATCCGGACCCGTCCTCAGCCGATGCTATGCGCACTGCCATAGAGAGGCATCTGGCCCTTTATTTGGATAGCGGGAAGGAGCCCGTATATGACGTGGGCGCCATAGTGGAAGATGAGCCCCTATTGATCTACTCGGGGGTGGCTCCTCGCAGGGAGGGCGCCCCACATGCCCCCAGAGTAGAAATAGAGCCTCTGCCCCGTGACCCTGATTGGCGGGTGCACGAACATTACCAGTTTGAGGCCGATTGTAAGACCTGTATGCTGGGCGCTGAGTGCGATCCTCCCGAAATAATCGGTCTCTGATTCCTTTATAAAAACTGTTGCCAATTTACATTGCCTTTGATTTTTTGAACTGCTCTGCTAACCATTTTTCTTTCCCTCCAGAGTAGATCCGGAAGAGTATAATTTCTGATGGCCCCTTTAAGTGCTGCTCAGCTGAAGGCTAAGAACCAGAGGGCCAACAAGGAAGCTGCCCAGAAGAGGCAGAATGAGATGGGAGGGGTCCCCACCAAAGATAAGACTGTGCCTGTAGCGAGCAGGAGGACTGGGGAGGCTCTATCTGCTCCCAGAACCATTCTAACCACCGGGAATCTGCCTCCACCTCCCCGGGGTCCTCCTCCACCCAATGCTCTCCGGGCATCATCTCCCGGCCGTACTATTGCCTCCGGGCATAACCAGGAGCAGTCCAAGAAGAGGACTGACAGAGAGGCGGATCTGACGCATAGGGAGAGGTCCTCCAAGATCCAGAAAGTGGTGGAGACTTCTTCTCGTAGCCCCCCTGCTGCTGCCACCGCTTCTACCACTGCTCCCTCCACCGCGGGGACAATCTGCTCGGTAGCCTACCCGATCTCCTCCCTGGCCACCCGCGAGGAGACCTGGGAGAAGAGGAAACAGGTGGGAGCTGTGCCCGCCATTGAAGGGGTGGACCTGTACGCCCGCTCGCCCACAACTCGCTGTTGGGATCGGGCTCATCAATAGGCTCTTCGCCCGGACTTCTATCATGCCGTGGCGGAGAAGGAGAACCCATCGCCTTGATGGGAGACATTGGGATTGCCCTCACCGAGGTTTGACTCTTTCGTCTCGTCCTTTTGACACTTTTAGCCTTCCTTGCCCTAACTATCCTCCTCGCAGTGGGCAATAAGGCTATGCGGCTCCGGAGACGTGATAGCCTCGTCCGCCGAGCTTGCGCAAGAACACCAAGGATATGGCGGGTAAACTCCGCGAGCCGGAGCCGGCCCAGAGAAGGTGGGGACTCGAGCTCCCTCCCGGATGCCAAGGAGAAAGAGTTCGCGACCAAGGAGTCCGATCCGAAGGGCTTCCAGAGCGGGTGACCGAGCCGAGAAGAGCCTCAAAAGGCAAAGGGTCAGCGGGATGAGCTCAAGGGCCACAAACTTCAGCTGGAGCAAAGAAATTCCGAGCTTATGGTCAAGCTGGATGCCACCCAAAAGCAAGTGGAGATCCTGGAGGCCAAGGCGGATGATCTCTCCGAGAAGTTGCTGCCTCTGACCCAGTTTGGCTTGGAGAAGGAGAGGATGCTGGCCGAAGCTCGCAAGGAGGCCATCGAGGAGTATAAGAACTCCGATGAGTTCAACGCGGAGTGCCTGGCCCAGTATGAGGCCGGTGTCCGGACACAGATCCGGAACTTCGCGGCCACGGGTATGTTCTCCGTGCAGCAGTTGGCCGTGATCGGCTCACTGGTTGCTACTGACGCGGAGTGCGTGCCCGGGCATGCGCTAGTTCCTCTGTCCGAGGACGAGGTCAAGGGTCTCGGATCTCTCCGCCGCGGCCTCTTCGCTCCCTGTGGCGAAGTGATCGCCCGGGCCTCGATCGCCCACCTGGATGAGCCGCGATTCGGGAGAACCCTTTATCATTGGGGGATGCCCTGGCTCAGGTTCTTCCAGAGGGGCCGGCCATAGGAGATCTGTTTCCCCAGCGGGCAGCTCCCGCTTCAGCCTCTGCCGAGCAACAAACTGCTCCTACTACCGAGGTGCCTCTGGGGACCAGCCTGCCTTCCCCAACTCCGGACTCAGAAGCGGGCACAGGGGGTGCGGCCACTGAGGAGCCCAAGGAGAATGCTCCATTAGTATAGGGTTTTTGCTTTTTCTTTTTGTAATAGTTTAGGACTTTGTAAATATTTCCTTAACATTAATAGAAGCATTTTTCTCCACTTGGCTCCTTTACTTTTTATCTTAATTGCTTGTCTCGTAGGCTATTTTGAGTAGTTTGGCAATTTTCGAGCATCTCTGTACTTGCATTCTTGCCTATTACTTTTTCCAGCGTTTTTGACTTGCAATTAACTTTATACTTCTCCTTCGCGGGCAGCCTTAGTAGGCCCTTTGCCCGCATTTTTGAGTTTTCCTAACTCTTTATTCAAAACCCTTAGGTTTTTCGTGAGAGTCAGCCTTATTCTTCTATGATCGCGTTTGTTTAGCCTTGTGGCAAACTTTGAGGCCTTAACCTCGTTTGTCTGTTTGGCTTTGTTAAACTAGTTTGATCACTCTCATCCATTTACACTTATTCCCAGCCTTGCGAGCTGTGGTGTAAGTCAAAAGTAGCCAAGGCAAGCATACTTTCATAGTGGCATGCAGTAAGGTGGCCGTGAGGCTATTGTCCGCGCAATGTAAAGGTAGGAGCATATTTTAGCATAGAGGCCCTTTAACCCCCGGCATCTCGTATCCCCTTATTGGAGGTTCTCACTTATTTGACCCTTTATTCAAAACTCCCTAGGGTTTTTCGTGAGGGTCTCGTGGCGATCTGGTGAACGGGCTTATATGTAGGCCTTTGTCACATACAAGCATGCGAGTAACGGCCCTAACGAGGTCCTTCGCGCAATTAGTGGGTCCGGACTTCGTGTCATTGTCCCCACTAGAATCTGTAGGCACGGCATCATGGCCTTTGTACCTACGTTCATCTATATCCACTTATTTTTGGTGGTGTCACGCGGCGGGAGAGAGTATCCTCCCCGCGATCATAGTACGGATCGTAATGGATCTTTGTACATATATAGGCATGCGGATCCTTAGATCTTTGCGCATCGTTAGCAGGAGCTCATATGTTGGCTCTTGAACCCACCGGCATCCGCTGCGGGCATCCACCCTAGCTTTGAGGCCGGTGGGAATTGATTTTTGCATCAAAATATGATGATAACTTCCTTTGTATACACAGTATATACTCCTTCCAAAAATTACAAAGATTTCTCAAAAGAAATATCTCTTAAGGTGGTCGCTATTCCAAGCGTGCTTAAGCTCTTCTCCCTCTTTTGGTCGCAATATATAGGTGCCCTCTTTGACTATCTTCGTGACCTCATATGGACCTTCCCATTTCGGGACAGCTTGTTGAAACCAGGTTGGGTCCCTCGACCTCTACGCTTCGAGTACCCGGCCTCCAACCGAAAAACTCCTCTTATTTACTCTCTTGTCATGGTGCTTCTTCGCTTCGCTTGTAGTTCACCATTTTTTCATGTGCCCGCATTCTCTTTCTTTTCGAGATCGTCTGTGTCACACCTTCGTTTGCCTCGTTTTGAGACTCGTCGAAGTATGTGACTCTGTACGAGGGTAGGGCTACCTCAACCGGAGCCATTGTCTCGACTCCATACGTGAGCGAGAAAGGAGTTTCTCCCGTTGAATTTCTTATTGTGGTGCGGACAACCCATAATGCGATCCGGAGCTCGTCCCAACCAACGTCCTCCTCGTCCTTCCAAATTTTTCTTTAAGGCAGTCAGGACTAGCTTGTTTGCTGCCTCAGCTTGACCATTTCCCTAGGGATAGGCAACTGCGGACTTACGGTGTTGCACCTTCATTCTCACACATTCAGCAGTGAATTTCGCGGAGAACTGGGTGCCATTATCTGAAATTATTGCTCGGGGAACCCCAAATCGGCAATAGATGTGGTCGTGGACAAAATTGATTGTATTCTCCTCGGAGATAGTGGCTAAACCCTTGGCTTCCGTCCACTTGGTAAAATAATCCACGGCCACCACGGCGTACTTAATGCTTCCTCTAGCAGTTGGAAATGGTCCAATAAGATCTATCCCCCACGTATCAAACGGCCACGATGGTACAACCAAAGTCTGCTATGTTGATGGTAGTCTAGGGATGTCCGCAAATCTCTGGCACTTATCACATTTTCTAACATACTCCTGCGCATCCCTTCTCATTGTGGGCCAAAAGAATCCTTGGAATTTGATCTTGTCTGAGAGGGTGCGAGCACCTGGATGTCCGCCACAAACTCCTTCATGGACCTCATAGAGTAAGTTGGTGACCATGTGAGTTTTAACACATCTTAGCAAAGGCTTGGTGAATGATCGCCGAAAAAGCACCCCATCGAGGACGAGGTATTTCGCGGACACCGCTCTGATGGTTCTAGCCTTTACTGGGTCCTCGGGGAGGGTTTGCTTCTCGATGTAATCCTTCATTTCATCTACCCAAATTCCTTACTTGATCCTCAATATTGTTTATCTCGAATTCGATCTATAGCAGTCTCTCCGTGAATTCAATCCGGGCAACTGCCTCCAACTCACCAATTTCTTGCTCCTGCTATTCTTGAGAGGAGGTCACCTTCCACATTATCCTCTCTCATGACTTGGTTCATTTCATAGTAAGTGAAATTTTTGATGAGGGTTTTTGCAAGGCCGCAAGATCGAGCTAGTACCGGGTTGATAGTATCATACTCCCCCTAATTTGATTAACTATGAGCCGAGAGTCACTATTGATCTCAATATTCTCGAACTCCCAAGTCTCTTGCCAATTCCATGCCCGCTATAATCGCTTCATACTCGCCCGATTGTTTGATGCCTCGAACTTGAATCTCAAGGCCCTCATAAATTTCTCCCGCAGGGTGCGATCGAAGTATGCCCGCTCCACCGATTAACTTGCTCGCGAGCCGTCCACATATAAAATCCACACCTCTTCCGGACGCTCCCTTGGTTGAACAATTTCGTGCTCGGGCTTTCGGGTCATCTTCCGATTCTCGCTCGCTTTCTTTTCCGAGGTCGCCGTCCGCTAATTTGAATGATGATTCTACTACAAAATCAACTAAGGCTCCGCGCTTTGATTGTCTTTCTCGGGGAGTAGGTGATCCGGAACTCAGCTGAGCTCTATAGACCAAGCTAGCATTCTCCCCGAGGACTCGGTTTATGTAAAACCTTTCTAAGCGGGGCCTCGCTTAGTACAAGCTTATAGGATGTGCGTAAAAGTAGGCTCTTAATTTTCGAGCAGATACAAGCAAGGCGTAAGCTAACTTTTCTATATTAAGATAACGCCCTTCTACGGCGGACGGTGCCTTACTTACATAATAAACTGGTTTTGGGAGTTATTCTCCTCCTTACAAGAACAAAGCAGCCTACGCGTATCAAGAATTGGCTAAATATAAAAAGAGCTCTTCTCCGGCACCGGCCGCCGAGCAGAGGTGGCCGCCCGAGGTATGTTTTGACTTCTTCAAAGCCCGATGGCACTCTGCTCCATGTAAATTCATCGCCTCTCTTCCCCCTTTCGAGAGTTTTGAAGAAGGGGAGGCATCTCTCTCGCCGACCGCGAGATGAAGCGGCCAAGTGCGGTGATGCGACCATTGAGTTTTTGTACATCCTTCACGCAGCAGGAGGTTTCATGTCTAATAGGGCCTCGGATTTTCTCGGATTAGCCTCTATCCCTCTTTGGTTGACCATGAATCCGAGGAACTTGCCCGCCTTGACCCCGAAAGCGCACTTAAGGGGTTTAGCTTCATGTTGTTGTGGCGCAAGTTTTTGAAGGTTTCCTCCACATCGAGCTCGTGGGAGTTTTTCTTAGTTTTTATGACCATGTCGTCAATGTAGGCCTCAAGATTTCGCCTAGTTGGTTTTTAAAGACCAGATTGACCATGCGCCGATATGTGGCTCCGCATTTTTCACCCCAAAGTGGCATCATAGTGTAGCAAGATGTCTTGCCCGCCGAATGAAAGCTACAGAGCGGACATCTTCAGGAGCCATCTCGGATCTCGATGGTAGCCTGAGTATGCATCAATGAAGCTTAGAACTCGTGTCCTGGCCATAGAATCCACCAATCTGTCTATGCGAGGAAGAGGGAAGCAATCTTTGGGGCATGCCTTGTTGAGATCGGTGAAATCAACGCACATCCTCCATTTACCATCGATTTCTTAACCATGACCACATTGGCCACCATTTGGGGTAGGTAATTTCTTTGATTATCCCCGCTTTAGCAATTTTTCCACCTCTTCCTTGATGGCAATCTTTTTTTCCGGGAGAAATATCCGGATTTCTCGGTGAATGTTCTTGAAGGATGGGTCATCATTGATTTTGTGGAGGATCACGTCTTTGCCGATTCCCAAAGATATCTTCCACCCTCCAAGCGAACACATCGCAATTTGCTCTAAGGAACTCAATAAGTATCCTTCTCTCCTCGCAGTGAATTTCCAGCCCAACCTTAACTGTTTGCTCGGGGACGTGGGGATTGATTACCACCTCCTCGAGCTCGTCGTTAGGTTGAAGGTCGCCGATTTCACGACAGTGCAAGGAGTCAATGACAATAGTTGGGGGGTTGACCCGAGCTTCGGTCCGCTGTTGCCATTGAGTATATGATATCACGGTCAATTTCCCCTCTATTCCTCGATCAATATAACCTCCTCAACAGGGCAGCCCAACCGCTTTCGATTTTCTGCTCATCTTGAGCTCCACCTTCATGGAATGGAAAGAAAGCATGCCAATCGGTACGGGTGGCGGCGGGAGTGCAAGAGTTTTCCCCTTTTTTGATTTGTCCTCGCCTTTTCCCTCTATTATTTTGTCCTCGCCCTCTATCGGGAGTGAGGTCCGGCCTTTCGTTCTTTCCTTTTTTCCTCCAAAGGTTCTGGAGGAATCTCCCGGGCTGGTTCTTGATGGTAGCAACCCCGCCCGGGGTGTTAAATTTCACCCTTTGGTGGGGGACGGACGCAACTATTCCCAATTCGGCCTGAGCAGTTGTGCCGAGAATGGTATTGTACTGGGAAGGAAGATCGACCACCATGAAAGTTATCTTGGCCGTCTTCTGCATGGGTTTTTCCCCAATAGTTACGTCAAACACAATCGTCCCCTTTACCCTTACAGCGTGGTTAGTGAAGCCTTCGAGCATGCCCGCATATGGAGTAAGATGTGCTTCAGTCATTCTCATTCCCACCAAGGTATGGTAGTAGAGTATGTCGCGGGCAGCTCCCGTATCTATCAACACTCGGGCTATGTTTGCCCGGTTGATTCTCATTCTGAGGGTAAGAGGCTGAGTGGAATGAAAAAGGGTGGAGGCAAGTTCACTCCTTTTGAACCCAATTTTTTGCTCTTCCTCCGGAGCCATGACGGGGATGGAGAAAACCTTCTCTAAGGTCCGAATTTGGAGGGACAGCTGCTTATTAGAGGGAGATTCCTCCCCAATAAAATTAATGTCATAGTCCCCCAAATCGTCATCGTAATTGTCTCTTTCATTTCTCTCTGGTCCCCGCGTGTGTCGTGCCCGCTGCTGATCATTGTTATTGGGGCAAAGATTGTTTCCCTTAACCCACTTGGTTAGCTCCCCGTTATTGATTTTCATTGGATTACTCGTTTCACTGAAACAAATCCTCGCCCGTGCCCGTGGTCGTTGTGATACTCACGTAACTTAAGTCTACTCCTCTCATTTGGCTTTCGAAGCATGGGGGAGGAGCAGGAAAGTCCGAGGCTCTCATGATCACCACCCTTGGGTCGGTGAGCCTGTGTAAACCGTTTCGGCCATAGCCTTTTGAGCTTTTCCGATCCCCGGCCTCGTTTTTGCCCCGATTATTGGTGTGAGCGAGTGCTCGGGGTGGTCTCCTGGACTTGGCTTATCCTTTCTTTTGCGAAGCTCGGGAGCGGGCACACCAGGCTCTTCGGCGGAGGCAATGGCCGAGGCCCTTTCATACATTTCCTCCATCGATTTAGGTTTGCCGGAGGCAAAATTCATTTTGAGGAAGGAGGAACCGAGGCCGCCCTCAAAACATAGTCTCGATATCTCCTTCGTCCAGTCCACAATCTCCTCGCTCACCTTCCCGAACCGGGATATATAATCTTTTGTAGGCTCGTTTGGTGCCTACTGACACGGACAAGATCTATCTTTGGTCTAGCGGCACACTCGCTCCGGCAAAGGCATTGAGGAAGAGAACTCGAACCGGGCCGAATGACTGGATACACCGGCGCTTGAGGGCTAGCATCCAAGATAGGGCCTTGCCCGTGAAGGTCGCAGACAAAGCTTTACACATCACTGACTCGTCCGCGGAGAATAAAGCCATCTCGGCCCTCAAATCTTCCCATATGACTCTTGGCATTTTTGGATCCGTCATAGGTGTCCATCTCGGGGGGTTTTCCCTTCCGGGATCGGTGCCCGCGCAATTTTATCGCCGAAGGCGTCCATGGTGCGGCCACACTTCGGGCAGCCTTCCGATGGGTCTCCCACATCTTCGCATAAATTCCACAAACTCGTGGTTCGATCATCAACCTTCGCTTCTTAGCTCGTGGAGTCACGACCTTCTCTTGGCGGAGCCAAGGGTCTCGGCTTTGGACTTCGCACGGTGGTTTGATTGTGCCTCTTCCCCAATCTCCTCGCTATCCTCTACATGTACCACGCTCCGCTTGGCCTGTCCGCGTTCAAGGGCCGGTTCAACCCGATTTGCCCCCACAGCCTTGACTAGCAAGCGAGTTAGCGGGAGCTCGTTGGGAGAATCTTTGTGACCCTCGAGGGAACCGTAGCCCTCCATTGGCCTCTATTTCAAACATTTCCATCTCCGCGTCGTTGATGGCCATGGCCTCCGCGACCGGTTTGGACTTGGAGGCCGGGATTTCCTTCCTTCTCGGGATTTGCTCTGGGAAAAGTGGGGTGGTCGAGTGGTGTTTTTTATGTGAGCTTGGGAGTTTTTGGGCTATTGTTTAGTAGGGCCTGTGCTTTTTCAAAGACGTATTTGGTCCGTGAGTTGGTGTATGGCCCTTTGACCAGAGAGAGGGTGTTTGGTGGCCGGGAACGTGCCCCCATTCTATTGAAAACCGAGTTTGGAGCCTTGCCTTTATTAATGACGGAGGGTGAGGCTTCGATCATCCTCCTCTAGGGTCAAGTGACCGCATTTTCCAATATTCTAGCCATATTCGGAAAGAAGATGATGGAAAAAGAAGAGCCTTTCTAAGATCGAATTTGTTTAGGACACGTGAGGTGCCTTGAAAACAAAAGATTTTTAACGAGAAAACGAAAGAAAGTCGCTTCCCGGCAATGGAACCACTGATGACGCCACAGCTTTTGGGGTCAGGAGCGGTTCAAGGATATCTGGCTAGGATATATTTGATGGTTTGATGTACCTAGATCACAACACAAACAAGCACCGTTAAGGTCAAAGTTGGATGTTACTCCAACTCAGACCCTCGGGTGTGAGAGTAAGAATACTGAGTAATAAGGCTTTGAATACCTTTGGAGTGTGTGTCTTTAGGTTTAGAGAGTAATAGAGCTTACTCAATTGTATATGGAACTTACCTTGCCCAAGGGGGTAAAGGCCTTCTATTTATAGACAATGCCATGGTGCTTGTTGAGGTAAGCAATGAGATCAGCCCTAGGGGGCACTTTGGTATTTGACCAGCTACACGTGTCCGCAGCCTAATTGGTCCCGTCGGGAGGGAACATTGACTGTCCAGGGGACATGGCCGAAAGTGACATGAGCCGTGTAGCCGCTTAGTGCATTAAATGGAATAGTAGGCGCCGGACCGAGCCGCATTGAATGCGTTATGGGGAGCCGGGCAAGTGGCTCGTCGAGCCGTAAGCTAACTTGCTCGGTAAGGCTTGACATTAACCGGGAAAAGATGTGCCCGCGGTCAACGTTGTGCCCGCGGTCAAAGATATATGACGCGAGCACGGTTGATGCGGGCATGACTCATGCGGGCACGGATCCAGCGAGCAGGGTCCCAATGGTCCTCGATGGGGACGATGCGAGGAGGGACGCGGTCTTGACCACAAGGGCCTATTTGTCCGCGGTCTTCCCTCCAGCGGTCTAGGAACTGCTACGTCACTGGTTCCTTGGACTAGACCGAGCGCGGGCCCGGTCCAGTAGATCCGGGCTCATCAGCTAGTATGCAAGCGGCGTCATATCTCTCACCATCTGTAGATTGGTTGTCAAGAATTTTGTCCTTGAATAAGTTGAGCTTGGAAGTAGATCTCATTTCATCGGCAAGTTCTTCATTAAGCCTTTCGGAGAGCAGTCTTGTGAGCCTGAAAGCATAAATCCGATGCTCAATTTCTGGGTGGTCAAGAAATGCAACTATTTTTCTTAAACCATCGGCTGACTTTATGTGACCAATAACTGATTCTGCAGACAGAAATGTGATGCATTAAGGAAATTAAATTTACAATAATCTGTGTTGCAGCATGTTGCTGCCACTCCAACAGTCGATATTTCTTACTATTAAATTAATAAAAAAGGTACTCCCTCCATCCCTAAATGAATGTCTAAATTTCATTTAGGGAACATTCTGAAAATAATGTTCACTTTTTATTCAATTTAATGGCAAAGATGAATAAATGTTTATTATCTACTTAATAAACATTTAGTTTTGATAATACAAAATGAACAACAAAAAAATTTTGGTTAAAAAAAAAAAAACATTAATGACAGTTTTATAAAAAAAAAAAAAATTGAAAATGGAAATTCGTTTAGGGACGGAGGGAGAAATACCTGATGCCTGAGGAGAAGATACAATTCCATGTAACATCCGTAAGATAGACACTTGACAGCCAGGATTGGCCTGAGGTAAAAGCTCCAAAAGACTACAATAGCTGATGCCTGAGGAGAAGATACAATTCCATGTAACATCCGTAAGATAGACACTTGCAGTCCTCCTTTTCCGGCCAATGGCCTCGTCCTCGTCAGGCCTTGCTCCGTATTTAGGCCATGGTCCAAGCCCGTCTGTTATTGCTCCTTCTCCGCCGCCTTGTTTTGGTGTGGAAGACACGCTTCCCTCAAACCCTAACACTACACCGCCGTCTAACCCTAATTCCACGCATGCCCAGCCGTCATCTCCTACTGCTGCGAAATCATTTGCGTCTGTTGTGAAGGGAATGGCTGCTAACGTCTCAAATGCTCCGCCGCTTACTACCATTCCTAGTTCTACCCATAAAGGTGAACTTTGCTTGAAGCTTACTAAAGATTTTATTAATGTGTTAGCACAGTCTTTCAAATACACTTTAGTTGGAAATTCTCTCATGGTCGTCCTTCAATGGAGGTTACACGGCAACATTTTCTGAAGTTTGGCTTGAAGGCTGACTTTAAATTGGGTCATATTGATCCTAAACACATTCTCATTCAGATTGTGCATGAGGGGGATTTCAATAGGCTTTGGGCAAAAGAACAATGGCACCTTGGGCGTTTTCCTATGCGAGTATTCCGTTGGTCACCTTCTTGGAGGCCGGATAAGGAGTCCTCTTTATTTCCTGTTTGGGTTGGATTACCCGGACTCCCAATCCATATGTTCAACAAGGTATGTCTATTTTCTATTGCTAATATATTTGGAGAGCCTCTAGCTATAGACCAAGCCACTTGCAACCTTTCAAGGCCTAGTGTGGCGAAAATTCTTGTTCAAGTGGATCTTTTGAAGAAACTTCCGTCTAGAGTTTACACTGATTGCGGAGATGATTTTTCAAGTTTTTGGCAGCCTTTAGAGTTTGATAACCTCCCAAGTTATTGTAAGCACTGCTATAAGTTAGGCCATGCTCTGAATGAGTGTTTCTACCTTCATCCTAAAAAGCCAAACTTGAAGAATGGGGCTGAAGCTAATGGAGGTAGTGCGGAGGTGCTGAATGAGGGTCACACGGCTGCAAAAGAGACTCTGGAAAAGGTGAATGCTGGTGGTCTAACGAAGGGTGCCAATGTGGGAAAGAAAATGATTTATGTTGAAAAAGCTAAAGTGAAAGATCCTTCTTCGTCAATTGAGAATGTTGAGCCTATCAAGGGGGCGTCTCAAGAAGATAAATCTAATGGCCAGAATAATGCGAAAATTGATGGTTGTGCTCATGAGACTAAGGTTGTTGATCTCGATGGGGGGATTGTTCATTCTAACGAGCAGTCAGCCGAAAATGGTTGTGAAGATATAGATACCCATAATGAAACGGTTGACACTCAAGGTGAAGAATTGGTAGTCTTGAATGACACAACTATTGTTGATATAAATACAGGCAATGAAATTATGGTAGCTACTGTTGCGCTTGGAGCGCAGTTGGGGGCTTTGGCCATTCAAAATGGGTCTACGGCTCCTGCGTTGGATAGCGAAGCTTTAAATCTCGTTCGGGAAAAGGTTAGACAAATTCAAGCTTCATCAACTCCTAACTTAAGTTCCTCTACTGCTTGTATGCCAAATCCTAAATATTTTAATCCCGAATTTATAAACCCAAAAAACCTAAAAGAAGCTCTTATTCTTCAGGAAAAATGCGATTCTGAACCAGAAGGCGGTCTTTCTGCTACTTCTCCTTCGGCTTATCATGATGCTCGCACTTATGGGGGTTTTGTTGGAGGAGTTCATGTTGATCAGAGGGCTCCAATGGCTGACGGCGATAATTTTGAAGACTATTACGATGAAGAAGATGGATTTCAAAAGGTTGGAAACGAGGAAAATCTGGATCGAAAGTTAAATCAAAAAACCTTAAGCCTAAAAGGCCTTGGTTTCCTAAAAGGCAATTTGATTGACCTTTTTATTTATTTTATTTTCTGTTTTTTCTTTAATTATTGTACTTTTTAATAAAATTTAGGGGGCATTGCCCTTTTTGCCTAAAAAAAAATATATACTCCCTCTGTCCCACCAATATTGATACCAAATTTCTGGACACGGAAATTAAGGAAAAGTAAGTGAGAGAAAAAGTGAAAGAAAATGTTGTGAGTATGAAGAATTAAATAGGAGAGAGAATGAGTGGGAAGAATAGTTAGGAGAGAGAATGTTGTGAGTGTAAAAGTGAAATAGGAGAGAGAATGAGTGGGGTAAATAGTGAAGATTCCTTTGCTATTTTGGGCAGTATCAGTTTTGGTGGGACGGACCAAAAAGGAAATAAGTATCAGTTTTGATGGGACGGAGGGAGTATATATGAATTCTGATGGCAATGAATGGTTTTCTCCATAAGCGGATGCCAATTCCCAGTGCCCAGTGCTGGATATTATATTTGCAATAATGGATGCCGCAAGTTCCTTTGATTCTGCTGAAGTGTCTTTATTTATAAACAATATACTTGTAAGAGCAGGCATTACGGAAGAATCAACAAGAATGGTGGCATTATCGCCCAAGGATGATAAATTATTCAAAGCCTGCAAGCTTGGGGCTCTTCCTTCTGGCTTATCGAGCAAATCAACAAGTACTTTAGCACATCGATGAGCAATTTGTTCTTTACTGGTGTTTGTTAAGGTCATCCTTCCCAGCATAGATGCCATATCTACTTTAACATCATCAGTGCCTGTTTACCAAAGACATCTTAATCCATTTGTTACGTAGTTGAAAGGTTTTGACTGCAAACTCAATAAAATTACCAAAAAAAAAAATGGATGCAACGAAATGTCTTTGGCTTCTCTCACATTAGTTGTATGACTTATGGGAAAAAGGAAGCTCAAAGACTATTTCCCAAATAGAAACCACTCACCTAACTAAAATTCGTTATGAATGAAAAGGAAGATAGCGAAGAATAACAAATCTGGCAAGAAACCTGTAAGATTTGAGAAATGCATAAGGAGGAAGGAGGAAATATGGAGAGCTCAACTTGAGTATCTCATTATGCATTAGCCAATTATATACTAAATGAGATGAATGAGTACAATGGTCCTAGACTAAAGTCTATTCCTATTTCCTAGATGATTCATTCCAATTACAATGGTCCTAGACTAAAGTCTAACAGTCCTAACATATTAACAGTCCTAACATATTTTGTCCAATACCCTCCCTCAAGCAAATCGTAGGTACGGAGAAGCGGCTTGAATTTAGCTGTCACAAAACCCATGCTAACAGGAAACACCGAAAGCAACTTATTAATGTTGAATAAAAGTCTCTTATAAAGTTGATCATCCCAAGGTATGTAATGCCACTGTTTCGGCGGATATAGTGCATACACAAGCTCCTCTGTTGCGAATGGTGGCAATGAAATTGGGACGGAGTGAAGAGATGATGCAGGTAGATGGGGCCATCTAGCTTGGACTGATATCTCCGGTGCATTCTGGAAGGGAGACACGTCAAACATGGCTAAAGGAGAAGCCATTGGCAGGAGGGGGGACCCAGGAGCAAAATGTTGAAGGGGTGGAGGCATGTTGGGGTGATTTCGCTGCGCAGAAACCATATTCATAGCATTCATGTCTCCCTTACTGATACCCATCCCAGAAGTTGGGGGATTGTGCTTCCAATCAGCCGTTTCCGATGGGATATAAGTGGCACCCATAAAACTCAATCCAACCTGCCCAAACTGCCCAACCGGCGCGTAATGATTGTACACTACCATGTGTGGAGCGCCCTGAACTCCCGGAATACCCCCAGGAGGACTAATGAAAGGACCAGAAAATCCTGCTGGGGGACCATAGAATGAGTCAACAGAAGAGTGGTGTTGCCAAGGCCCAATATACCCTGACCCTGTCACCGTGCTATTTTGGGACTGTGATTTGGTGCCACCAGATTCTTCATGTGAACCAATAGCAAATATTGGGCCCCCCATCATTGGATGATTCATCTCGTAGAAAGGAAAGTGAGAAGGAGGAGCTCCAGGGAAATGAGAAAGCATTGGGGCTGACAAGTTCTGAGGACTTGGTAAAGGTGGCCATAAAGATATTGGTGGATTTTCAACAGACAGATCGGCAGGAAGAGAGACACTTAGAGATTCATCAGTCCTCGATTGACTTCCTGATTGTTGATCCACAGCTAACCCTGTTGTGATATTATCAACATCCACACCTCTAGAGCCTTTGGCATCTGAAACAGATGAGCCCAGACCTTCTTCTTCTGATGGCGATGGAATTGGAGCTGGTGTTGGGGAAGAAATTGATGCTAGTGGAGGTGATAAATATGGTTTCTTAAACTGTTTTTCCTCATCAATAAGACATTCGAAAAATAAATCTAACGAGATTTGTGGTTTTCGAAAATAATAATAATTGACAAATTTGACAAATAATTGATCAAGTCCATCAACAAGAAATTCAATAAGCTCGATTTCGGATATAGAATATCCTGCCCAATCAAGAGCATATGCAATCGATTTTGCTTCAGAAAAATAATTTGACAAAGATTGAGAAGGAAGTTTTCGAAGACAATGGAGTTGATCAAGAAGGTCATCAACATACCAATTTGAAGTAGGAAAAGCAGGGGAATAAGACGACCCATCAACATCGGTTAATGGTACTTCTACGTCAGAAGAACAATCATTTGAATCTAAGGATTCATTTTGTTCCGGGTATAACCAATCCGACAACGAAAAAGAAGAATTATGAACGGTATTACTTGGTTCATTATAATGCAAACAATCAATTGCAGTATGACCAAAAATGTTACATAATTGACAAATATCATAGGATGTTGGTAACGATGTAAAACTTGGAACGGGATCGTACCAAAAATCATCCATAGGAAAAGAAATATTAAGAAAAAGATGATGAGATGACTGATAAGAAGAGAAAGTCTAAACTGATTGAGGAATCTGATGGTTCGGACTCCGGAGATGAAGAAGATGATGAGATGGATGCTGGTAATCAGAAGAATGAACCTCTTTCAACCCACGAGAAGCATCTTCAGAAACAACGTTCCAAAATAGAGGAAATGGAGAAGGCAAACATGGAACCAAAAACGTGGACCATGCAGGGGGAGATAACTGCTGCTAAAAGGCCATAGGATAGTGTATTAGAGGTTGTTCTTGATTATCAACGCAATGTGAAAAGGCGCTGTGATTACGGAGGAAGTTACCGAATCCCTCAAGATCTGATTCAGAAACGAATTTCTGAGGGGAATTTTGATGATATTCACAGAGTGCCTAGTTTACCTTCGAAAGCACCAAGAGAAGTGAAGGAGCTGGATGAAAATAAGAGCAAGAAGGGCCTTGGTGAAATTTATGCGGAAACGAAAATCAGGCCACCATGGAGCGGTAGCTCTGATACCATGTAAGATTTGAGAAATGCATAAGGAGGAAGGAGGAAATATGGAGAGCTCAACTTGAGTATCTCATTATGCATTAGCCAATTATATACTAAATGAGATGAATGAGTACAATGGTCCTAGACTAAAGTCTATTCCTATTTCCTAGATGATTCATTCCAATTACAATGGTCCTAGACTAAAGTCTAACAGTCCTAACATATTAACAGTCCTAACATATTTTGTCCAATAAAACCAACCTTGAAGTGAAGAATTTAGAAAGATAAATGAGGAGGGGAGAAGCTACAGGCCCAAAAACTTTCCACCCCATCATCAAGTTCATGTTAATGATATACGCCCACCATCCAAGAATGGGTGTTTTTTTCTCTCTGGTTTTACTAAATTCATATTTGCCAACTATCATTTTCTCAAATGTCCTTGCAGTGATATTATATGGAAAGAAAGATCATCTAGTGAGAATGCCTAAATATCAAGTTAAGTTTCATGAAAAACTGAAAGTGGATGTTAAGTTTTGGAACAGATGCAGCATAAAATATTTTGTCATTTTTCAGTATTTAAACCTGGGCAGATACATAACAATTTTTCTACCTCTGGTTAGCTCAGATTTTCATCCGAAAGGAAGTAAATGATCCTCAAACATCTAAATTTAGGCCTTAAACCCCTTCTTAAGATTCTCCTTTTTGTTAAGGGTGAAGAAAGAATCACATAGCCACTATAAACGAGAGACCCTAAGCCTTAAAACTATCCACCTAGACTCTTGTACGAGAATCTGATAGGATGCAATCAAGGTGACTAAGATGGTTGGAAAATCGAAAGAATTATTGAAATATGTTGAATTTAGGCATTAGTTCAATTGCCAGTTAGTTTTGTTACAGTTAGCAGAGTGAACTTTTATCAGATTGCAAGTCAAGCCTAGAAATCTTCTTTTGCCAAATTGTTTCTTATATTATAAAGAAGGTAAAGTGGTAAACTATTGTTATTGCCTCTCAAAAGCACAGAATAATTGATGTGCACATATAGACTGTAGAAACAGTAGTAAGAATCAAGCATACCCTCACATAACCTAGCAAATAAAGGTTCAAATCTTCCTGCCACTGCTAAATGCTGAACATTATCCTCCACCCTCTCCATCAGCTTCAAAACCTCCTCAGCTAATTTAGATAAAGCAGGATGCTCCAAATTATCTGCCATGCTTGTGAGAAGAACCAGCGCCCCTTTTTCTGAAGCGATTCTTATGCAATAAGCTTCTTCACTTGAGAATTCAAGCAATAACCTCACAGCATACTCTTGTTCTTTCTCTGAACTCCCGATAAGGCCATGTATAGCCAGTCTAGTGACACCTTCTTCAAGCATTATGTTCTGGGAGAATAAAACAAGTCGGACAGTGTCAAAAATCACAGGATTTGCTGTCTAGTAACTTGGCCATAATTTTAGGAATATACTAAACCCAAACCCGGTAACAAGACCATCATGTAATTCAACGCACACAGTGATCTACTTTTACGAGAAGTTTTATCCACAATAGAGCAATACTTGATAATGACTACCTAAGCATTGCACCCTAACCACACTTTGCCCTTGATTACTTTGTGCACCATATATGCGGCGATTTAAGGATCTAATTGCATTAATCACAATAACTAAAATGGCAAAAGCTCAAACAGAGATCACATATCGACCAAAACACATTAAGAATTCTACTAACTGAAGACTTGGTATATCCTGGAATCCCGAAGGTATGGATCCGTGACGACTGTAGTGCAAATAAATGAAGGGAAGAGCAATAGTCTAGCTCAAGGCATATTTACAAGATGGTCAGACGCTCCAAAAAGACATCACTAACTGTAAACACCTTCCAATCTTAATCTGAAGTTATGAAATCCCCTCTACCTTTCCCCTAGTTTGTTTCAATTCCTCTAGTCCTCTTCAATGCTGCAACTTTCTCCACATTTCTATTTCTAATACCCCTGTCCCAAAATGAATGACCAATTTTATTTTATTTTAAATTTGCTCTTGATCAAGAGCAAATTTGAAAATTTTATGGTCATTCATTTCGGGATGCAGGGAGTACTTCATTTGTATGTTCCATCTCAGGTGTAACACTTGGGGACCAAAATGACATCTCACGTTCTCCAACAAAATTACTTCTCAACTTTTTGCTATCTATTCATGCTCGCAAAGTTATTAAATGCCAACTATAACTACAACTACATTAGTTCGTTTTTCAGGACTTCTCAAGATGTCAAGGAAGGATGGTTTTCTGGATGGGAAGCCATAGAAAGGCAAGGGATCTTTTAAAAACGATGTAATAACTAACCAGTATATTGACAAGAAACATGGAACTTCAATAGTACCTTAAATATATAAAGTCATGTTTTAAATTCAGATAGTGGCATACAAGGTGCATAAACATCAAAGAAAGTAAAAAACGATTAAAAAAGATTCACTACATTTTGCAGAGGAAAGAATGGAAGAGCGCACCTTGCTTTCTTCATCTTTGGCCATGCTTAGCAAGGCCATAAAAAACTTGCTTCTCAAACGTGATCGAATACTCTTTGAACAGTCCCTAAGAACTTTTACAATGAGCGAAACTGTGCCAGCATTCCGCACTCTGTATCTACTAGATGGGTGCTCTTCTGATATCTTGAAAATGTCATCCAAAGCCTGTTCAACACCATCGACTGAAGGGGGGTCCGCTTCAAGAAACTGTGTTGCTGACCTGATACAAATCTCTATATTTCTATTAACCCACTCTTCGATAGCACCAGCCAGTCCAATATTTGGCTTAAGCTCCAATGAGCTCAGTGCCTCTCCAGTAACAGGACATGTTGGCTCACGGCCATCCTCAAGACACCGTTCGAACCAGCAGTTAATAGCAATCCGTTCATAATTCTGCGATGACACTAACACCACAGGATCCTTCATAACCTCCTTCGTCAATGGAAAAAGGAAATTCTTGAATGGTGAGATGTGTGCTTCGTCTTCAAAATCAAGATCAAGTTTGTGAATTAAAATGTCTGGTTCTATTGACCAGTTATCCACAATTGTTTCTAGAGACGTCAAAACTTGTCTCTCTAGTAATGAACTTGAATCAACAAGATCATCTCTCAAGAGCTTGACCTGTTTCCATAACTCAGCATGATCATTGAATCCGATACCAAGAGCTCTAGATAAGTCCATTACTACAGCGCTTCGAACTACATTGCTTGTTTGTCTCCCTTGTTGTAGAAATTTAAATTCGGATAATAATTTCTCTTGTTATTCTTCTCACATGGAGGAAGGATTTATATGAGATTACAAAAGAGTTGTAGTCAAAAGGAAACATCAAATAAGGAAATAAGAAACCCAAAGGAAAAAGGAAACATCAAATAAGGAAATAAGAAACCCAAAGGAAAAAGGAAACATCAAATAAGGAAATAAGAAACCCAAAGGAAAAAGGAAACATCAAAGAAGGAAACACAATCCCAGCTGCGTTACACCCTCCCTCAAGTTGGAGCGTGAGGATCAAGAATGCCCAACTTGCTAAGTAAAACATCAAACTGTTGCTTCCCGAGAGCTTTAGTAAATATGTCAGCTAACTGAGTCTTCGTTGGAACATAAGAAGGGGCAATAAGACCATCGAGATAGCGTCACTGACAAAATGACAATCTACCTCAATATGCTTGGTGCGCTCATGATAAACAGGATTCTTGGCAATGTGAAGAGCCGATTCACCGTCACGTAAAATGGGAATAGCCTTGGGATGATGGACACCCATGCTCAACAATAAACCCTTCACCCATTTAAGCTCGCATGTAAGAGCCGCCATGGCGCGGTATTCACTCGCCGGAAGAACGAGAAACAAGTAGGTTGTTTCTTAGTCTTTCAAGATATGGGGAGAATGCCCGAGAAAAACGAGCCACCCGGTAAGAGAACGACGAGAAATGGGGCATGCAGCCACCCGAGTCACACCATCCTTGAAGAGTGAGATCGTCGTCGCCGCGCAAAAGAATGCCTTGCCCCGCGTGCCTTTCGAGATATCGAACCACCCGCAGAGCAAATCTCCTCCCAATGCTCAACGAGGTTCATTCATGAACCGAGAAAGGATGTGGACCGAATATGCAAGATCCGCCGAGTTACGCCCAAGTAAATGAGTCGCCCAACTAGGCGTCGATAGCGTTCCTGATCTTCCAAGATAGCACCGGTAGCAACACCAAGCTTACGGTTAGGTTCAATGGGAAGCTAGAGGGCTTCGAACCTAGTAAACCGGCCTCGTAAATAATATCCAATGTATACTTTCTAAGTACGTAAACAGCCATCGGATTGCGAGCAACCTCAATGCCAAGAAAGTATTTCAGAGACCCGAGATCCTTCATTTTGAAGCACTCACACAGTACTTTTCAAGGATAGCAAGGCAAATGGAATCGCTCCCGCCATGATGAGATCGTCAACATACACAAGCACATTTATCTCGGATGGCACCTTTGGTGAAGGTAAACAGAGAGTAGTCGAGTAGGACCGGAGGAAGCCATAAGTCTTCAAGGAAGTCAACAACTTGGCGAACCAACAACGAGGGCTTCGCTTCTGCACCATATAGGGACTTATGAAGACGACAAACCGTGTTGGTGTTCGGTGCCGCAAAGCCCTGAGGGGGTTTCATATAAACTTCTTCGCTAAGTCGCCATGCAAGAAGGCATTGCGAACGTCCATTCGATGAAGCTCCCAATTCTTGGAAGCAAGAATAGCAAGGAAAGCCCGAACAGGACCATTTTAGCCACAGGAGCAAAAGTTTCGTGTAGTCGACGCCTTCTTTCCGATGATTGCCAAGAACAACTAGCCGAGATTTCGCCGGCCAATCGCTCCGTCGAATTGTACTTGATCTTATAGATCTATTGACATCCTAGAGCCCGCTTTGCCAGAGACAGAGACACCATGGACCATGTGCCATTATCCTCCAAGGCACGAATTTCCTCTTGCATTGATTGTTTCCACCATCACGAGCCATGGCTTCACGAAAGGAAGTCGGCTCTTTAGCCACCGTAAGAGCCGCAAGAAAGGTACGATATTTCGCGTAAAACCGATCACGCTTATATAGTGAGCTATAGGATGTGGGAGTACCCGAGGAACCGATTGAAGACGAGAGGCGGGAGATGGACTAGAAGATGTAGTAAGGGCCACAAAATCGCGAAGACGAACGTAAGGCAATTTCGCCTCATACCCCTCCCTAAAAGATCGGATCCTGAGTCATCAAGAGACCGACGCTGATGCGCAGGGAGCAGCTGGAGCCGGATCAATGGGAGCCTGAGCAACCTCTTCCCCGTACATCGGATAGAGGAGCGGGCTCCTACCAGCGAGTCAACAATGTATGAGCAAATGAGTCTTCTTCAATAGGAAAATCAATGTGACCAAAAGCTTCTTCCTCGGCAAGAACATCAACAAGTAATCCCGGATATGAGGAACAAGTAGTAGAATCGCCGTATGGAAACACGCCTCAAAGAACTTGACATCACGAGAGACGAAAAATTTCTTGGTCTCAAGATCAAACAGCCTTCCACCCCTTTTTTACCAAGAGGATACCCCACGAAGATGCATTTACGATCGCGACTAGCAAATTTGTCACCCCTAGCCTGCTGATTATGAGCATAACACATCGAACCAAAAACTCAAGAGAATCATAAAAGGGGTTTTTGCCAAACAAGATATCGTAGGGAGTTTTGTTATCCAACAATGGGGAAGGGGTTCGATTAATCAAATGAGCAACAGAAGGGACCGCTTCGCCCCAAAAGTAATGGGAAGGTGAGCTCCGAAACCTCAAGGCTCTAGCTATGTTCAAAATATGACGGTGTTTACGTTCGACACGCCCATTTTGTTGAGGGGTGCCAACACATGATGTTTGAAAAAGAATGCCGGTGGAAAGAAAATAATCAAACAGGGAGTTAAACTTCGGTGCCATTATCGATTGAACAATTTTGATTTTTTGAGAAAACTGTCGATCCACCATTGCAACAAAGGCCATAAACATGCGAAAAACTTCCGTTTTATCAACTAGTAAATAAATCCAAACAAAGACGTGAATAATCATCTACCAAAGTCAAAAAATAACGGGCACCACAAGAGGAAACATGGGTGTAAGGACCCCACAAGTCACAGTGAACTTTCTCAAAAACTCTAGTAGATTTATACTCACTAATAGGAAAGCTATCTCTAGAATGTTTAGCACGAAAACAAATGTCGCAAGGTTGATGAAGACTACCCGACAAATGAGAGACCTGGAGGAAGAAGTTTTACTACTTTTTCGTAAGGATGCCCCATACGATTATGCCACAAACTCGAGCAAAGCAGATGCATTGTTGATGTAAACGTGACAAGCGTAAGGTGCGCCTCCGAAGTAGTATAGTCCATCCCGCCTAACACCCGTTCCAATCAAGTTCCTCGACCGGTCCCGTATAGCACACATAGAAGCATTAAAATGGACAAGGCAATGAACATCATCGATAATTGAGAAACAGAGAGAAGACTCATAGCTTAAATTTGGTATATAAAGAACATGATGAAGAACAAGGGTGTCTGTCAGCGAACGTAACCCTCAATATGTGCAAACACAGAGGTGCCGTTAGGAAGCTTCGACGGGGCAAGCTTGTATAGAGTATGAATCAAAGAGACAAGCAGCGTTTCCGGTCACATGATTGATGCTCCCGTATCAATGATCCAAGAAGATGTCTCGCACGTACTACGAAGGCGATTATCCGAATACGAGTGTTACCAACTAGGCCGGCCAAAGCATTCCATTGTTCTCAAAGAAACAAGGATGAAAACCGGCTTGGGCGGATCCGGCAGCCATGCCGACTGGGCGGCACCAACTTGGGGCAACCGAGTTGGTCCGCGCAACTCCTCTCCTCGACCTTGCTGAGGACGACCGCCACCACGAGCACTTGTTTTGCTACCTGTCTCCCCACCATTCTGGATAACCGACAAGCTCAAAGCAAGAAGAGACATTATGGCCCTTTTTCTGACAGTGTGAACATGTAAGGTGGGATTTATCGGGCTTGTCACGACCACGAGGACCACCGGTTTTGAGGGAAAAGCCAACCGCATCAGGAGGTTCATCAAGAATTGGTTTGCAAGTCGCACTCGCTCACCTCGTGCTATCAATCGGTAAGCTCGATCAAGAGTGGGCAAGGGATCCCGAGACAAGAGGTTAGTACGAAGAGAGGCATAGTATTCAGTAATTTAAACCCATAAGAAATTCATGAAGCTTGCCGGCCTCCCTTCGTGTCGCGTGCTTCGTCCGCACAAGGCAGTTGTCGCAAAGAAGAACAATCTATAAGCGGCTCGTAATTGTGCAGAGATTCCCATAATCCACTCAACTTACCGAAATACACAAAGAATGTGCATGGTCTCGTCCGCTTCACATCGTGCTATTGACATCTTCAGTTGTTGAATGCGAGGTCCATCCACCAACTGTTGGGATTGGAGTCCTAAACCAAGGAAGAAAAGAGGGGCTAAGTCGGAGGAGTCCTTGGTGAGATCAAAGGAGGATTCAAAACAGAGAAGGAGACTGAACGTGGCTGGAGGAGTGCGAGGCGGGCGCCTCATATGATTGGTGCGGGCGCCTCGAGGACCGAGGTGGTGGCCAAGGTTGCTTCATCTCCAGGCGGGCGCATGAAAAGCTTGAGGCGGGCGCCTCAAGCTGGCCGAGGTTCTGGGCTTTGATTTGTTTCCTTATTTGATTGGAACTCTTCTTAAATTAGATTTAGGGTTTCCTTGTAACTATATAAGCATATTTTCGGCCTAGAACACATTGTAGCAACATATTAGAGAGACTAATAACATATTGGCTTGGCAATTGCCCCCGGACGTAGTTCACGAGTTGGTGAATGAACCGGGTAAACAACTCTTGTGTTCTTGTGTGTGATTGTTTCTTTCTTGTACGTGTGGGTGTGTTAATTTCTTTGTGTTGATTGCAAACGGAGAGCACCAATTTCACAACAACTGGTATCAGAGCTTTGGTTTGGTGGATTCAAAATTCTTTCATTAGTTGATTAATTTTGAATCGCGTTCTTGGGGATTTTGGTGAAGCCATCAAGATGAAGAACCATATCGAGAAATTCGGCGGTGTGAATTTCACGTTTTGGAAGACAAGGATTGAAGACTACCTTTATTGTAAGGATCTTCATAAGCCCTTGAAGGAGAAGCCCGAAGACATGTCACAAGGGGATTGGGAGGTGTTGGATCGGAAGGCGTTAGGAGCGGTAAGGAGTGCCCTAACCGACGACGTTGCACGGAACGCCATGGAGGCCAAGACAACGGTGGAGTTGCTACAAACGCTGTCGGACATGTATGAGAAACCGTCGAATATCAATAAGGTGCATTTGATAAAGAGGTTTGCGAATGCAAAGATGTCAGAGGGGCAGACAGCGGCAAGTCATATCGGCAATTTCAAAGGTATGGTGGACCAATTGAAAAGTGTTGATATTACTTTCTCCGATGAAGTGCTAGCTTGTTTTCTTCTAAAATCGTCGCTCGATAGTTGGGAGGTTACTGTCACAACGATTAGTACGTCGAAAACGGCATTGGTGTATACGGAGGTTAGAGATCTCATCCTTCAAGAGGAGTTGCGAAGGAAGGAGAAAAGGGGAGAATCGTCCGTAGATGGGGCTGCACTTAGGGTGGAGAGAAAAAGGGGTGGACCTAAGGGGAAAAAGGTCAAGTGCTACAATTGTGGTGAATCGGGGCACATCGCTTATGATTGTCCGGGAAAAAGTGGTGGTGCGCACGTGGTGGATGATGGTGGTGATGTATTAATCCTAGGGAGGAGCAATGGGTGAAGATTGGGTGTTGGATTCTGGAGCTTCTTGTCATGCTAGTGGGGATGCGGAATCAATGAGGCGTTACAAAACCGGAGATTTTGGGGTTCTCTATCTTGGTGATGGTCAACCATCAAGATCAAAGGTAAGGGGGATGTAATGATGAAGACACCTAACGGGGCTGTTTTACAACTACACGACGTGATGCATGTTCCGGATTTGAGGAGGAGGGTGATTTCTGTGGGACAACTTGACAGTGAAGGATACGGTGTTTCGTTCATTGGTGGGTCTTGGGAAGTCACAAAAGGGGCTAAGGTGTTGGCTCATGGGATTAAGGGGAAGATGTTGTATTCTACCTACAATGTCGACATTCGTTCCGGTGGGAGCAAGAGGCTTAAGAACCGGCCTGTTGGTGTAAAAGGGGGAGACATCAAGAAACGGTATGTTGGGGAGGACACAAAGTTGATCAACGCGGTGTGGATGTCCAAGGGCCCTAACAGAGAGCGGTTTCAGACCAAGAATAGTCGATGCAAGAAACAAGGTGTGTCCGAGTTTCAAGGGGAAGCATTGCGAGAAAGGTGGGTCTGGAGGGAGAAGGCGAAGTTAGACTTGCGGGGAGAAATCAAGGTAGAAGCTGATTTGGGGAGGCAAGAACGATCTAACACGGGGAGGTTGAAACGTCGCTTGGTTTCAACTCGCCTTAGTACTTGAGGAGAGGTGTGGTAGTGTCAAGCCAATATGGAGGGGGAATGTGTTCGAAGGTCTTTACTCCGTGGTGGGAGTTGATGGGTGATTCTATGTTTATTAGTTTAGTCTCCGGTGGGAGATTGTTGGGATTGGAGTCCTAAACCAAGGAAGAAAAGAGGGGCTAAGTCGGAGGAGTCCTTGGTGAGATCAAAGGAGGATTCAAAACAGAGAAGGAGACTGAACGTGGCTGGAGGAGTGCGAGGCGGGCGCCTCATATGATTGGTGCGGGCGCCTCGAGGACCGAGGTGGTGGCCAAGGTTGCTTCATCTCCAGGCGGGCGCATGAAAAGCTTGAGGCGGGCGCCTCAAGCTGGCCGAGGTTCTGGGCTTTGATTTGTTTCCTTATTTGATTGGAACTCTTCTTAAATTAGATTTAGGGTTTCCTTGTAACTATATAAGCATATTTTCGGCCTAGAACACATTGTAGCAACATATTAGAGAGACTAATAACATATTGGCTTGGCAATTGCCCCCGGACGTAGTTCACGAGTTGGTGAATGAACCGGGTAAACAACTCTTGTGTTCTTGTGTGTGATTGTTTCTTTCTTGTACGTGTGGGTGTGTTAATTTCTTTGTGTTGATTGCAAACGGAGAGCACCAATTTCACAACACCAACGCATATCGAGATTTGAGAGAATCCCACAAACGCCTAGCATCCCTATACTTGGGCAGCGTGCTCTTAACCTCGGGATCAATAGTGTTCATGAGCCATGATACCAACATAGCATGAATAGTATTCCAATCTAACTCGGTGCAAGGAGAAACGGCGGATGGAATAGATCCATCCAAGAAGCCGAATTTGCGTCTAGCCTCAAGAGCGGTCTGTATATCGCCAGCCCAATCATCATAGTTATCACCACGGAAGCGAGTAGGAGTTATGAAATCACCAGGTCGATCTTGGGGACCTAGGTAGAAAGGAGAGTTGTATTCAATCTTCAAAATCGGAGGAGGTCTTCCATCACCACCACCGGCCGGTGGTGCTTGTTCCGCCATCTATCAAAAGCTTGTGTATGCTAGCTCTGATACCATGTAGAAATTTAAATTGGGATAATAATTTCTCTTGTTATTCTTCTCACATGGAGGAAGGATTTATATGAGATTACAAAAGAGTTGTAGTCAAAAGGAAACATCAAATAAGGAAATAAGAAACCCAAAGGAAAAAGGAAACATCAAATAAGGAAATAAGAAACCCAAAGGAAAAAGGAAACATCAAATAAGGAAATAAGAAACCCAAAGGAAAAAGGAAACATCAAAGAAGGAAACACAATCCCAGCTGCGTTACACTTGTCCTTCCCTTGCTAGCGTGTAGTGCACTCTCTCTTCATTCTCTGTTACCTACACCGTGACAGAATGACTCAGAGAGATATCGAGGAAAACGTTAGTGAATCATATATATTAAGGAATTTTTTTCAAGGAGATATAGAGGAAAACGTTAGTTAATCATACATATGTTAGATTTTTTCAAGAAAATCCCACACAAGAGGAAACTTGGATAGATATCAATACTAGTAGAATTTAATCAATACTAGTAATTGATCTTCAACACTCGTAGAATTTAATCGATACGGAGAGTCGGCATCCAAAAGGAATTTAATCACTTTTAGGAAATAAAGAGTAAACACTGATTACGGGTAGAAATTAATCAATACGCGAATCAATCCTTCAACAGCAGTCGAAATTAATCAAGACTACACGTTGGAACAAGAAAACACTCAAATTTTATTAATCAACAACTGATTTTCGAAATTACACATAAAACTATTTTTATAGGACTCATATGACTTGATAAACAAGTCAAACATATCTAAAAATACTCCTAACCTATAAGGTAACTTAATAGACACCTAAAATAACAATATAAAGTCCTAATCTACTTCTAATCCTGAAAATACTAATAATATATTATTAAATTCGAAAATAACAATAATAATTAGAATTAAAACATAAACAAATTCCATTATTGATCTTCATCATTCTCCTCGGCTTCGAAAAATTCGTCCTCGAATTTGCAATGAGTTGTAGTTGAATTTGTCGCAATACAAAGAGAGCATCTAACATAAGTATCCTTCCATTGTACCTTGATATTAGAATATAAAAATCCTTGAATCCTTGGCGAACTTGAAATTTGCCAACTCGAGTAATAACTTCCATCCAATCAGTCCAATATGACATAATATACGTTTGGAGTAACAATTTTATAATGTAATCAGCAGAAGACTTTGTAGAGGAAACATCAAATGGATCAAATGGATCATCATAAGGATTAACAATTTTGACGGCTTCAAAATTCCAAATCAATTCATCTCGTAGAAACCCGAAGCTAACAGTTTTTACACCAGTGAAGTCTGATGTTACTAGTTGACAAATTTCGCAATCACATTCGTCAAACACAGGCGGTTTTGACCAATCGACAGGAACATCAACGCTTAAAGATTCAAAAAACGGCCCACCAAGATCAAACTTTTTTTTTTTTTTTGAAATTTTCTAATCTGAATGTAAGGAAAAAATATTGATATATGAATACCTCAATCGAAAGACAAGAATCCCTGGTTTTGGCTCTGATACCAAATGATGTAGCGGAAGACTTGGATAGATATCAATACTAGTAGAATTTAATCAATACTAGTAATTGATCTTCAACACTCGTAGAATTTAATCGATACGGAGAGTCGGCATTCAAAAGGATTTTAATCACTTTTAGGAAATAAAGAGTAAACACAATGATGAAGATCAATAATGGGATTTGTTTATGTTTTAATTCTAATTATTATTGTTATTTTCGAATTTAATAATATATTATTAGTATTTTCAGGATTAGAAGTAGATTAGGACTTTATATTGTTATTTTAGGTGTCTATTAAGTTACCTTATAGGTTAGGAGTATTTTTAGATATGTTTGACTTGTTTATCAAGTCATATGAGTCCTATAAAAATAGTTTTATGTGTAATTTCGAAAATCAGCTTTTGATTAATAAAATTTGATATTGAGTGTTTACTCTTTATTTCCTAAAAGTGAGTAAATTCCTTTTGGATGCCGACTCTCCGTATCGATTAAATACTACGAGTGTTGAAGATCAATTACTAGTATTGATTAAATTCTACTAGTATTGATATCTATCCAAGTTTTGCCGTTTTTGAATACAATCGTTTGCTTGTTCCAATTTGTAGTCTTGATTAAGTTCGACTGCGATTGAAGGATTGATTCGCGTATTGATTAATTTCTACCCGTAATCAATCATCTATCTAAGCTTCCGCTACATCACGCGCGCAGTCGCACAGCTTGGCATTCTGGCACTACCAATGGTCAGGACTAATCCTCCACTAATCAGACAGCCTTGGTGGTGGGAGTGGGGACATCAAAAGATGACTGTGCCCCTAAAATTAAATCTAACAGCCAACATCTTGCTGCTATGTAATCAGTACTCACTGGCCTCGGACCCCACCCAATCGTAGCTCAATACTCCCTCCGTCCCACCCGAATTTGGACAAAGTTACTTTACACGGAGATTAAGAAATAACAATAAGATAATAAAAATGTGTGGTAGAAAATGAAGAGAGAGAATGAGTGGAGTTTATAGTGGTTGGTTGAATAAATTGTATGGTGGAGAATGAGTGGAGTTAATGAATGAGTGGGGTATATCCATTTTTTTATTTTTATAAACTTTCCTTTTTTGGGTTGTCCAAATTCTGGATGACGCCCAAAAAGGAATTTGTCCAAATTCTATGACATGAGTACAATAGTTTCACATCTATAATCTACAATTTCCTTTTTGTATCAAAAAAAAAACCACAAAAATCTATAATCATTTCACCTCAAAACTCAAAAGGGTTTACCATTTATTCTAGAAAATAACAAAACAAAAATAAAATGCCTAAATAACAATATCAATATACTTCCAAATGAATAAATCAACATCATAATTAATTAGATTCATAAAAGCACAAAAAAGAATCCAAATAACACAGTGAATATAAAAATAAAATCTCACTCTGAATTGAGCTTGCTTCATATCTGCAGATAGCTCAGCAACCTTCTTGTGAAGGTCAGGAATGTCCTGCACAGCCGAATCAAGTAAAGCCAACCACCCTCCAATAGCTAACGTGCGCTCTTGTAAAGATGCACAAAGCGCCTGACAATTCATCAGCACAAATATCTTACTCTTCTTCTCATAAGCCATCAAAGTCTCAACCGCCTTAGCCAAATACCCGGCGATCCCCTGACGTCTGCACTGACGCCGGAACATTCGCCGGCGCATACAACCAAATTATATGATTTATCACAAATTGTAGCCTCCGAGCATATCCGGAGAACCTCTTAGGGTTCTCCCAATCGTAACGGTGATCGTCAGCGACGCAAAATTCCGACAATGAGTGGTGAATTGAGTCAGCGGCTGGTTGAAACGACGTCATTTCAGGGAGAAGGAACAGGTGACTAGGTTTGTGACAGGATGAGCATGTTTGTATGGATTGAGTTGAATTTTGAGAATATCGGCGACTGTGCCGACGGTGAAGTAATCGCGAAGGAAATTGGTTGGGGTGGTGGAAGAAGAATGTATGGGGAAGAGGGGGAAGGAGTCTTGAGAAGATGGTTGCATTGCCTTGGATTTTATTCTAGGCGTTGAAAGACTAGACTAGACCGGTCGGTGTTTCTCTGTGGAGAAAGCTCAAGGTTAGAGGAGAAGACCAT
Source organism: Adenophora triphylla var. japonica (assembly GCA_022495995.1). Lineage (NCBI taxonomy): Eukaryota > Viridiplantae > Streptophyta > Magnoliopsida > Asterales > Campanulaceae > Adenophora > Adenophora triphylla. Next base: position 389,282 of record JAFEMH010001615.1, on the reverse strand, counting down.
GACTCTCCCGCCGCCGCCGTGTCGGAGATTGAAAGTGTTGAAATCGAAAAGGTTAAAAGTCACTAGTGGTTGACGCAACTGTGTTTTACTCCTTCCGTCCCAAATGGCGTCCCGTTTCCGTCCCAAATGGCGTCCCGTTTTGAAGCTTTCAACCTTTCTAAAATGAAATTTTTTTATTAATATTCTATTATATCCGCTAACTACTTTCTCCACTCATTCTCTTTTTTAACACCACAACAATTTTTAAATTTACTATTTCCTCCACTAATTCTCTCTTCTATTTTTAAATTACACTCACAACATTTTTTATTCCCACCTATTTCCTTAATTTGTATACCGGATCAAAAATGATGAACAATTTCCTGAGACGAAGGGAGTATTTTCTAGTGTACTCCCTCCGTCTCATATCACTTTTGCCGATTTTTTCTCAAATAATTTTATTTTATAAATATAAATATCAAAATAATTTACATTTGAAACTATTTTTTAAAATGTTCAATTTTTTGAAACTCGCTACATGGTGTAGCGAGTTTCAACGGTAACTGCAACTTTTTAAAACTCGCTACACGGTGTAGCCAGTTCAACATGTTACCGTTGAAACTCGCTACACCATGTAGCTAGTTCAGTTAAATTAGGGTTTATGCGTTTGAATTAATCAGTTGAAATTAACAAAGCAGAACTCGCTACACCATGTAACGAGTTTGACTGGTCATACAGAACTCGCTACATGGTGTAGCGAGTTTCAAATGACATTTTTCAAGTAGATAAGGTTTCCACATACAGATTCATTCTCATTCTCATATCCTCTCATACTTACTTAAAAAAAAAAACAATCAAATCTACACATCATTTAATTTCGTCAGAATCGTTGAATACCAAGAATTAAGATAAATTAACATCATTTTAATCATTGTTTTCACTTGTGCTTAGATATAAAATTTAAATTTTTAACTGTGTTTTAGTATATTATAGATATAAATGTTATGATTTTGTTATTTAGGTTTTAACACTTTGATTTCGTAATGTAGGTTTAAAGATTAGCGGGGGTTCAATAATTTCATGTGATATTGGGAAGGTGATGATGAACAACCATTTGATGGTTCTCATTTTAAAAAAGGGTCAAATGTACAATTAGGGCTAATTGTCGATGGAGATACAATGAGTTGATTGATTAATTATATAAAAAGGCGGGTTTAGATCGGTCTCAATATTATAGATGTCCTCTTACTTTTGATAGCGGGATTGGTGAGTACTTTCCTTTTCATATTGAAGATGATGCGTGTATGGATATAATGTTCGATCATTTAGATAAATTTGGGGGGATGGATAATTTGCAGCTGTATGTGGTTGTAAAATTGATTGAAAATCGACGTTATTCAGAGTTTGAAACACTGCACACAGAGACCATTTATGGGTATTCACTAAGTTGTAACCTTGATTCAGGGGTTGATCCAAGTACACAAATACTTGTATCAATCCTAACACCAAATTATGATGATGGGGCATGCCACAATGATCCTGTTAATGACGATAATTCTGAAGATGATGTAGATTATGAAGAAGAAGAAGACACTGATGTAGATGCAATGCTAGCAATGATGATGATGATGATGAATATTATGAGGGTAGTAGTGATTCTGATGTCAATTTGGGAGAGGGTGATAATGGGCCAATTGATGATGACGTGGAAGCACATTTGGTTCATTATGAAGCGCCAAAAAATCGAAGGTATGAGCGAGTAGATTATCTTTTTTACAGTGATATTGGTTGTTCTGCTCGACAAGAAGAATGCTTCATTGATTACCATAATGCACCTATTTTTTCAGTTTGGGATCCGGAGAAACATGAAATTGCTAAAGGGATACGCTTTTCTAGCAAGAACGATGCGCAATTTGATATAAAAAGGTACCATATTCGCACCAATCGTCGGTTCAGAGTAAGAAAGAGCACAACTCACACATGGTTAATTGAATGTCTATTGAAAAATTTGCCATACAATTTTTATGTTCGTGTGAATAGGAGGAAGTTTGGCTATTGGAAAGTGACCAAGTATAAGGCTTCTCATTGTTGCTTATATTCTGGAGAAAGTCGAGATCACCTCAACCTAAATGCGAAGTTTATCGGTCGGCAAATAGTTAGTCTTATTAAGGCCGATTCAGATGTCAAGGTTGGAGTTATTATTGTACACATCAGTGATATGTTTGGAAAGAAAATTACGTATAAGAAGGCATTGTGTAGAAAGCAGAAGGGCATTGCAAAGGTTTTTGGAGATTGAGAGGAATCTTATATAAGATTACCCCGCGTCCTATCACCCATCCAAAAATACAACCCCAGAACAATTGTTGAATATAATTATCCTCCTCCTCCTGTCGGTGAATTACACATGTTTCAACGGGTGTTTTGGGCATTTGGGTCTTTCATTGAAGCTTTCTCTTATTGTCGGCCTGTCATTTATGTTGATGAAACATTCTTTCATGGTAGATATAAAGGGATAATACTGATTGCCAAGGGTGTTGACGCCCAAGACAGTATTCTTCCTCTTGTATTTGTTGTTGTTGAAAAAGATGACCGGACGAACTGGCGTTGGTTCTTATATCTTCTTTGCAGACATATTATAAAGAGTCGTGAAGTATGCTTGATATCTGACCATCATCACAACATTCTTAAGACTATAGCGGAAGATACGTGGTGGCCAAATGTGCATCATCGATATTGCTTGAGACATATGTGAGCAAATTTTTTGGATAAGCATAGATGGGTAGGTTTGAAATATCTATTTTGGAGAGTGGGTAGAGAAAGTCAAGATAGAAAATTGAAATCTACCTTAGAGAGTATCCGTTCAGTTAACCCCGAGGCAATTGCATGGTTTCTGAATTTAGATGCCAGAAAATGGACATTGGCACACGATGGTGGTTACAGATATGGCATTATGACTACTAACATGTCTAAGGTTTTTAATGGTGTCATGAAGGGAGCCCGTGGGATGCCAATCACATTAATTTTTGAAACTACCTTCTACCGTTGTGTGGAGTACTTTCAAGTAAGGCATGAATTTTCACTTAATGCCTTAGGAGGTAATCCTGATAACCCTAACATCAATTCTCTACACCAATTCAGCCAGAAAGTTTATTAACAATACTTGAAAAATAGCAAGAAATCTATGACACATCAGGTAAGGAGGTTCCACAATCATGAGATAGGGGTATATCAAGTGACAACTGCACGTCAAGGTGATAAAGGTGGAAATATCCAAATTGTCTGATTTAATGAGCATACCTACACATGTGGTAAATGAGTTGCCTATCACATGCCATGTTCCCATCTTCTTGCATGTTGCCATGGCCAACATCTTGATGGTCGTTCTTTCGTTTCTCCATTTTACACCATTAGGGAATACTACAAGACATGGAAGGGAACATTTGAACCAATCCCCCATGAGGACTATTGGGATGTGGATGGTTTTGTGCCACGTTTTTCCCCTAATCCCCACCTTCGACGTTCTGCGAAGTCCGAACGGCCTAGATCAAGACGCTTCCGAAATTGTATGAACTTTCAAGCAGATAAACGAAAGACTTTGTGTTCATCATGCAAACAAGAAGGCCGTCGTACATGCCCAAACATTAGGGAGTAGAATAATGTTTTTCATGTAATTTAAGTTTGAGTTGTTGGATTTACTTTGTATTTCATTTGGATTTCGTTTGAGTATGACTTGGATGTAATTTTGATTAGTTATAAAGTTTGCGTTGTTTGTTGTTTAAATATGACTTTGTTTTTCATTTGGATTTGGTTTGACTTGGATTCAGTTGCAGTTTCAGTTTCTGGGTGCAGATGGGATTACAACAGTTTGTTGCTGCTGTGGGAGTCACTACAAGTGAACTCGCTACACGGTGTAGCGATTTCAATGAACTAGCTACACCGTGTAGCGTGTTCACTTGCAGTGACTCCCACAGCAGCAGTAAACTGCTGTAATCCCATCTGCACCTAGAAAATCTAATATATCAAACTGTAAAACATGTATAATATACCATAACACACCTGTACACGTGTACTAAAGTCTTAAAACAATATACAAATATACTAAACTGTATAAACATTTAAAAAATCATACAACAAACATCCAAATAAAAACTTTAAAAAACCATACAGAAAATACATAAATGTTTTCTTACAATAATAATAAAACAACTAATACCACAAAAGTTTATTACATCTAAATAAAAAAATATTTTAACTTATTTCTCCTATCATACTTTCTATCATAAGCAGCCGGGGTGAACTTCTTCGTCGGATGTCGCTCCCGAGATCCTCTTCTAATTAACTCCTCCCGTTGAGAAGGGGTAAGACGTACCCCACTAGATGAAGTTCAGACGGATCAGGGAAGGGTGGAAGATCCGCTCGTGAGGATGATGAAGAAACCCTAAAGCCACTTCCTGAATATACGGGCGTGTGAAAAGTCCTAGGTGGAGGGTCAACGAAATCATCATCATCATTAATAATCATACTCACCTGACTCGGGCCGTGGCGAGGGTAAGTACCTAAATAAATACCCTCCCCAACCTCGAATCTAATCCTCTCCTCGTACTCCTCCACCTGAGTAGCTCCCCACTATGAAGAATAATCATAAATTCCATCATACTGAGTCTCGGAAGCTAGCTGGACCTCGGGCTCTGGTTGGACCTCGGGCTCTAGCTCATCTGGCTCTGGGTGGGGTTGTGGCTGTGCACGACGTCTAACACGACGCTGTCGAGGTTCTATCCCCTGTACGCGATCTACCAGTGTTGGAGGTGCTACAGCCTCAAATCGCTGCTGCTCCCTAGCGTTAGTGAGCATGTGTCTAATCAACCTTCGTAGCTTAGATTGTTGTGGCCACGACATCTGTTCCTCCTCCTCATTGGTGACATGAATACGTTGAATGTTCTGCACATGTTTTTATAGCAAAAAAATAAGTATGAGACATAAGTTAATAAATTGATGTTTTTTTTAAAAAAAAAAAAAACTAGAAATAATAACTTGAAAAAATGTAAATACTTACCACGTCCTCTTGAAAAATGTAAATACATATATAAATATATAGACTTTCAAACAGCAATAGTTTCAAACATCAATAGCAAATACTTTTAAATGAAATAACAAAATACTAACAATTGAGTTTAAAACCCCAAAATTTCAAATATACGACAATTGAGTTCAAATATACCAACAATTGAGTTCAAATATACCAACAATTGGGTTCAATAACAACACTAATATTCAAGAAAATCCTAATAATTACAATATATACAAACCAAAACCAAAGCATATACACAAATCTAAGCAAAAACCTAATTTTAAAGTGTTTAAAATAGCTTAGAAATTTAGTTCAAACCCCAAAATTTTAACATATACAACTGTCCTATTTTTGACACTTCAACAAGTATCGAATTCAAAGCAAAATCATCAAAGCATATAACATATTTCAACAAGTACCAAAATCAAAGCATATACCCAAATCAAAGCAAATACTCTATTTCAACAAATACCCAAATCAAAGCAAAATCATCAACAATGAAAAAGGATAAACTTTGATTTAAACTTACAACGACAAAATTAGATAATAAAAATCTTGAATTTGATAATGGCAATGACAACCTTTTTCTTCTTCTCCCTTCTCCCTTCTCCCTTCTCCCTTCTCCCTTCTCCATTCATTTTTTTCCTACTTTATTTTTATACTTATAACACCAATCAACTTATTATTCCCTTTAGGCGTGTCAAACAACCAGGTTGAGTCGAGTTTGAGTTAGATAATCACAGATAACGGGTTAGAACAGGTATTACTCGATGCAACCCATTTAATATGCGGGTTAAACGGGTTGGACTCACTCGGGTCAACCCAATAAGCTATAAGTTGTTTTCAATTTTTTCTCTCAATTTTTTTATGATTCATTTAGCAAGAGAATAATGTTAATTTTTCGAAATACCCTCCCTCATTCAATATATATATATATATATATATATATATATATGTGTGTGTATATACATATATATATACATATATATACATATATATATACATATATATACATATAAATATACATATATATATACATATATATATACATATATATATACATATATATATACATATATATACATATAAATATACATATATATATACATATATATATACATATATATATACATATATATATATATATATATATATATATATATATATATATATATATATATATATATATAAATAGTGTCTTTTGGTATGTTTTTCCTTAAAAAACAATATTTTCCTTTCAAAATAGTAACAATTATAGAAGCTATTGTTGAGAGTCTTTTTAATGTTGTCCTAGTAAATGTTTTAAAAAAAAAGAACTAAAATATCTTGCAAAAGAATTGGGCATATATTCAATTCAACAATATCATTTTTATCAATTTTTTATCGTTATCGTCAACCTTTTTTTATTTTTAATATCAATATGGATTTTTTCACAAAAAAAAGAAAAAAAAACATCATGGTTACTTTTGGCATTATTTATTTAATTTTAAAAAATATACTCATTTTGTCCCACTACAAACTACACATTTTCTCACATAGCATCCCACTACAAATTACTCCCTTCGTCTTATCCGATTTAGGATTTTCTTCCGACGCAGGAATTAAGAAATATTAATATAATAAGACGAGAGAGAATGAGTGGAATATGTATTGTGAGTATGAAAAGTAAAATAACAGAGAAAATGAGTGAGGGGTATAGTAAGGAGATTGTTGTTATAAGTATAACAAGTGAGTCTCATTGAATATAAAAATAATATAAACTTGTCATTTTGGGTTGTCCTAAGTCGAGTGTGACGCCCAAAATGAAAAATTGTCCTAAGTCGGGTGGGACAGAGGAAGTATATATTTTCTAAAATGGAAATGTTTTATTATTTTTATATTAACGGGACTCGCATATCCTACTCACAACACTCAATCCACTAATATTTTTCCTTAATTTTCGAGCAAATAGTAAGTGTTTAGTTTATAATAGGATGCAGGGAGTATAACTGAACTTTTTTGTTGATCCCCCACTTTATACAGATGAAATTTTATTATTTCATGTTTATTTTATTTATTATTATATTATTTACTATTTTACTGGTTTTATTGATCTCCCACATTATATAGATGAAAATATTAATACATAAAAGACTTTGCTAACTTTCCGGTGTCATGTTTCTAAAAAAAAATTATGGTGTCAAGCACTTTTTGGCGAAGGAGCCATTATTTCGTGTTGATTTAAGATTTTTTTTGGGAATTTTATTTCTTTAAAAAATTGGATAAATTGTTACATTAGTTTTAACTATAGTTGTTAATTTTGATTTTTGATTATTTAATTATATCAAAATTATATAAATTATAAAAAGAATCAAAAGTTGATACAATTGTTGTCATAATAATAAGACTACTAAATACGTTGACTAAGTAGATGATTTTGTTTTAAATATTACTACGTTGTCGCTTAAAACTCCAATGTAAGAAATGTTTGTTTTAAAATTGTCTTTTTTATAAAAAGCTTTGTTCTAAACGTTTTTTACTAAATTTCTTTCACTATTTATTTTATTATCGTAAATTAAATATTTAGAAAATGAATAATAAGAATATTTATCTTCTTTTTCAAAGTGAGTACTTTAAATTCAAATGAATTGTCTTTTTAGAATAAAAATAAATGAATATCAAACTTTTGATTTAGGGATATTTTAAAAATATTTATTTTACAAAGATACATAAATACACTTGCTATTTCAAATTTTCAATTTTACAATTATATAATAAATAGTAAAATAACAAAGTAGTAAAATAAATCATTTAAGAAAAAATATTTTAAAATAACAATTCCTATTTGATGCTGCAAGAATCGTGCTTATCAATCTCCGTCCAGCCGCAAGATTGATCACCTAACTTCTTTGACCTGAAAATAGAACCCACGACTAGCCGGAATGGTCTCCGGCGAAGACCCTCGGGCGTGAGAGTAAGTACGGTGTATATGAGAGCTTATAAGATAATATGAACAAGAGTATTCAGAATATCAAATAGCAATTACCTTGGAACAGTTGATGTTGTGAAGTATTTATAGTTGTTGATGAGAGATATAATTTTAATAGGTTTGTGTTGAATCCCTTGAATCATGGATCAGATACGTATGAGAGATTGTGTCCATATATAACTCCTGATTTGTAGGGAGTCTGTTACGGAAAGAATTGTATACACGCTTGGATTATGTAGGTCGGCTTACTTTTTGTTAGGTCGAGGTCGCCTGTTTGGATCTAGGTCGACCTGACTGATGAATAGGGTCGGATTATCCCCGAATAGAATCTGGATCGTATGTCGGACGATAGCTAGGTCGGGACCAAGTTAGGACGGACAATGAGCTAGGTCGACTGATCTCGCTGATGGGCCTTGGGCCTTGTAATGATTGGGCCTATCCCATTGAGAATGTGGTGGCAAAAATATATAAACAACCGGGCTCGCTCGCTGAGCCTAGCCCGTCACTTTTATTCCGTTCAGTGGCCCCCAACTTTCTAAGTTGACTTTGTCGACCAGGAAGTTATAAGAAATTTTGATGAAGACTTTAAGTAGGTCGTAGGTAGATGCTCGAGCTAATTGCTGGTCGACTAATGGTGACGTGGCTCAATCCTGGTCGTTCAAATGTTGACGGTCAGATCTGTAGGAGCACCAAAATTTCGTAATCATTGCCTAGTTTGACGCTTGGACAGACGCCTTGGGAACCATTTTATGCATTAATTGAAAAGTTTAACCGTTTGAAATCCCACATCTTTCCCATTCAGGAAAGAATTAGCAAGGAGTATAAAAGAAAAATCCCTTTACTTTTTGGATTTTTACCAATTCCCAATTTTTAAAGCAACAGGCGAAAACAAAGGCGAACGTGAATCTCCATCGTCTCTAGTGTCCTCGAGCTTTTCCGATCCTTTTCTGAAACTTGTCTTCACTGATTTAAGTAAGGTACCCCTCTAATTCTTCGCATTAGGGTTTAATTTATGCTTTCTCTTTTGATTCTGCCATGGCTAGGACCTTTAGTAGTAAACCTGGAGCTTGGTATGGCTACTGCTTTGTTAATCGTAGAGTATACAAGCATTTAGGAAGAGTATGGAAGGAGATAACCGTTGAGGAGTGTGTGTCCATCTTGACCAGGTGGGGTTTGCGTTTTGGCGAGCTAGCTTTGCCCGTAGGAGAAACCTTGGGTGATTTAGAAACCGACAACGCCAGAGTTGTGTCCTTTCATCTTTTTCATGAATTGCTTGATCATATAGTTTTAGTTTACATCAGAGGTCCCATTAAGCCTTCCTTTCTTAGGAATAAAAGAATTTCCGGGGGAATCTAGGTCGCCCATTGATAGGTCCCCTAGGTCCCTTGAGTCTGCATACATGACTGCTTCCCCTGTTTCCTCTTGTTGTTCTTCAGATATGTCGACTCAAGAAAGGGCGACGACCTCTGCCACAACGAACTCTCCTTCTACCAACATTGTTGACGCCTTCTGTTCATCGATTGTTCCAGGCCGAAATGAGAGGGGCTATGTGGCCCCCAGGACAAAAACTGGGAGGAAGGGCTCGGAAGATAGGCTTAGAATACTGTACTAGTATTGTGGGATCGACAAAGAGGAGTTCAGCCTAACTCATATGACGGCCAAACAATTTGATAGCCTTAGCTGGGAGGAAGGGCTCAGAATACTGTACCAGTGTTGCTGGGATCTCTTAAATTCCTTAAATTTTCTATAATTTCTTGCAAAGGCAGCAAATTCATCTTCTTCCTCATAAGGCATACCTTGGTTGACATTGGTTTGGGTTTGATGAGGATGAGAGGTTGTGGGAGATTCATTGGCTGATTGACTGTTAAGCATGGAAGAACCAGGGAAGATCTCAGTCTGAGCTGGCAGAGATAAGTTTTTAAATTGTTTTTGAACTCCACCCAGCCTATTGAGTTCTTCCTCATACAGAAACAAAGTTTACACAATGTTTTGAATGTGAGTCTTATCTAAGTCTCGGCATTCTTTTAAAATAGCAACCTTGACATGCCATAAATCTCCAAGAGAATTGAGGAACCTCATGTTAAGGTCTTTTATTGTATAAATTCTGCCTAGAGAAGCGCAAGAGTTGCTTACCTCACAGAAACGATCGTATGTTTTTTTAAGCGTCTCACTTGGGTTCTTCTTGAAGGACTCAAATTCAGCAACGCTTTTGTAGAGCCGGTTATCCTTAGCCACTTGGCCTCCTTCAAAATATCTGAGAAGACTTTGCCACACATGTTGAGCAGTCTCATATCATTGTACTTGTTTGTACAATCTATCATCAAGACCGGAGGTTAGAATGTGCATAGCCTTTTTGTCCAGGGCTGCACAGATCTTATCCTCCTCAGTCCATTCTTTGCGGGGCTTTGGTACATAAGTTTCATAAACCTCAAAATCTTGTTCAGATGATCTATCAACATGATCCATGAGAGGATTTTTGGGTGCTCTAGGTGTGGTGTTGATTTTGATGGGAGTCATAGGACCATCTGACTACAGTCATTAATCTGTCGTCTATTGAATCCATGTACCGCATTATTCTGTTTTTCCACACTGAAAATTCATTTTCGTTTAACATGGGAATAGTTGCCATGTTCCACGTTTGCATGAGTTTCCCTGCCATCTTGGAATCGGTAATTCAAGCTGTTAAGCTTGGAAAAATATTTTTCAAAAATTGAGAGCTCTGATACCAATTGTTAGGCCCAATTGGTAGGAAACAGGCTAGAGGGGGGGGTGAATAGCCTGGTTAAAAACTTTTGTTAAACTCTTGTAAAAACCTTTGAAAATGTCAAGTACCTTATCAGAGGCTAACCGATGGAAACCGGTTGGCGCAGCGGATAAAATGATACCGGTTTAGATACTCACACAAATCAGTTAGGCAGTGGGATTTTCAAAGAGTAAGTTAAAATGTCGTGCAACAGAAGTATTTTCCAATGAAGTAACAAGCAAGCAGTAACTAGGAATCAATAGGTTGTGACCGGTTGAGAGATTGTCAACCGGTTACAACAATCACAAATAATGAGCAAACAAACAAAGAAAATGACACAGTTGTTTGAAGACGTTCACAGTGTTAAATAACTGCTACGTCCTCTACCAAGTTTGGTCAAAACTTGGATTTGTGAAAGTGCACTATTAATGATACCTAACTATTACAAATTGCAAGCCTTAGGATTGAAGACTGCCAAAAATAAAGTGATCACTAATGGATCGTGCTACAAGAATGGCCAAGTGTTTCTAGAGATGTGTTCACAATGTTGAACCGATTTCTCTAGGGTGTGTGTGTGTGATTTAATCAATGTGTTTCAATCATAGTCTTATTGGGGAAAACTACAAGTATTGATTGATGGTGCTCAGTGTTTGTCCTAACAGAGATAGTCTAGTGAATATGAGGGACTTGAATGCCTTGAACTTGAATGCTTGAATGCTGGTAGTTCTTGGCAACTCACTCTCAAAGATCTAAAATGCCCCAACCCTCTTTAATGCTCTGGAGAAGGTATTTATACTGGTCTTCCACATAGAGCCAGTTGTCTCTAAAGGGGTTGAGGGGATGACTTGGATCGATAGTCATTTAATGAAAGTATCTTTTGCATTCAATGCCCGAGATTTGATGAAGATATTTTTCATTGAGTAGATGAAGTGATGTGAGTGCGGTAACTTTGACATTCCTCTTTAAGTTTCTAACAAGTTGCATGAATGTCTTTTCAGCATGCTGTTTTACCAACTTAAGCTAATTGGGGGCTGGGTAGTTGGGAGCTTAAATGCATTAGCTAACTGAGAGAAGCTTGTTGAATAAGCCTGACCGGTTATCATCAGGAGGTCTGACCGGTTGATTGTCTTCAACCTAAGTTAAAGGGGTTGACCGGTTAAAAGGCCGACCGGTTGATGAAGCTTCGAGACAAGTAACCGATACAACATGGAAAATCTTCAGGGTCTTCAAGTCTTCAAACTTTGAGAAAATTACAATATAAAACACTAGCACTAGCACTAAGGGAACCTAACATACATAGAAAAATTCTAATTGGTCTAGTTAAAATTAGGGGTCCTCAATAATGCTTATTATGATTGGAATTAACCAATTCTACAGCTATACATATATTTGAATAACAGAGGCTTTGACCAAAATACCCCTCACCCAAATAAATACAACCATTAATGACTAATATTTTGAAAACCCCCAATAAACCCCTGGACCAATTTGCCCTTGTAAATGACGCCCGTTCTTATTCCCTGTATAAAAAAAAATAATTTTCAATTATAGCTCACTCTCAAATTTTCTCGCGGGTTCTCTATCCTTCCAACTCCAACAACCGTGTAATGTTCAACATTTCATCACAATCAACCGCGCAATCAAAGATAATGTACTTCTATTAAAGGATTTTGAAGTTTATGTCACTGTTGTTGTCAATTTTTCGGTTTTTGAAGAAAATCAAACTAGGTTTTATGTTTTTTTTAGGTTTTTGTTTGATTTTGTTTAAATAACTGATAAACTTCAATGATTTTGAAGTTTATTTCACTGTTATTGTCGATTTCTCAGTTTTTTAAGAAGATTATTTCTCGGTTTTTAAAGAAAATCAAACTGCGAACTAGGTTTTATGTTTTTTGTTGGATTTTGTTTAAATAAGATAAACTTCAAGGATTTTGAAGTCTATTTCACTATTATTTTCACAGTTATTTTTTAACTTTGATGTCTATTTCACAGTTATTTTGGTTAGAATTTGGTGAACAACTAATATTTCTCATGAAACTTGGACACAAGTTTTGATGTAAATAACTGTATAATAGTTTTCACATTTATAAACTAAGAATTCTATTTCACATTTATATGAAAAAGTGAAATGTTTTTGACATGTATATAAGCTTAATAACTTTGTATTGATTTTAGAATGTGTAGTATGATAATCATTTATTCATAGTGATTTTAACATTTATAAACTGAGAAGTCTATTTATTAGTTTTTTCGAGGTATTTTACTTAAACAACTAATAAATTTCTTTTACTAATTATATGTATGGTTTATCATTTATTTATGATTGTTTGTTAAATAATTGAGTAGTGCTATTCATGGTTTTATATTTGTGGACATAATTGTATTGTATGCTTCTCATTTATTCATCCTTATGCATTGTGTTGTGAAATAACTGTGATGTGCATTTCACAGTGATGTGTATTTCACTGTTATTTTGGTTAGAGTTTAGTGAACAACTAATATTTTTCATGAAACTTGGACACAGGTTTTAATGTAAATAACTGTGAAATAGAATTGATTTATGTTATAACTGTGTTGGTTTATGTTATAACTGGTAATTCTATTTCAAATTAATGTTTTATAGGTTTCACAGTTGTTCATGATTAGAGTTGGTTTATGTTATAACTGTGTTGTAGATTTCTTGGTTATTTATATCATTCTTTTAAAACAACTGTAGGGCAAATTTAACAGTTGTTGGTGTTTTTACATGACATTTTATGGTCTTTTCACCTCTCACACACAAGTAAATACAAAATCTCAACTTGTTTACTTACCAGTGAGGACATAGACCGGTGATGATCCTACATGTCTAGGTGTGAACTTGTGAGATTTTGATTTAATTGTGTGTGAAAGATGTTTTGATTCATACATTTGACATTGTAACTCACTTTGTGGTCATTTATCAAATGTCTGTTTAAACCTATAAGTTTAAAATTCTATTTCACAATTATTTTTGTGTTTAATGTTTGCTCAATATTTGTATTGAGTTATTGACCAGTAACGGATAATTCTATTTCTAGTTATTTGTATCAATGTGTAATGGTTGTAACTCTCACTCCGTGTTCACTAATCAGTTGTTTATTGTGTGATTATAGATGACTAAGAAAAGAATGACACTTAGGGGGTTCACAAGTAAAGAATAGGGAAAATCAGTGAATAGGGACATTTTCGGTACTATGAAATATGATAAAAAGGTAATAGAGATTTATTGTTAAAATTGATTTCAATTTATGTACCCTAAGGTAGAATATAAAATGTTGTATTTTTATTGGTAAATTTCACCTTCTATTATGGACTTATTGGTAAAATTCCCTATAGTTATTTGGCCTTAATTAAAGTGATGTAATAAAGTTAGGGGGGCTTAAATCATCTTTAATATGTATGGGGTTTATTATATAAATGTGTAGAGATCAGATTGTATTTACAAATAGATGAGGGGACAATTTTTAAATACTAAATTGATGCATCCTTTCATCCTAACGGATGTGACTTTTCCTAACGGATGCATTATAACCATATATATGGGTCCCTAATTGAACGTATCCACTCCACACTCTTAAATCCCTTCAACGAGTGACTAACAAATAGAGTATAAATATCAATTGGAAAATTATTAAAGACTTTCGCTCAATTCATCTTTGCAATGGATTAATGTTATCAAGTTTTCCGTTATAACAATTAAAGTACGCTTCCGATCTAAATTCTTAGACTCATTAAATTAATTTGGATTAAGGAAAATCCAAACAAGTGGTATCGAGACTATCCAATATCAATTTTGTTTTGGTATTCGATAGACATCTTGTTAATTGAAATAGTCTGATAAGTTTATCTAATATGGGAAATCGCATATCATATCATAAAACTTAGTCGAATAAGCTTATCCGTAATGTGTCATCTTAAACTAATCTTGTTCATTAGTAAAATTAACATAAGGATCAAAGAGGTTGTCACATTAATCGTATGTGATCCATACATGTCTATTTCCATCAATGGTAACATGTATTAATAAACTAAATGACATGTATCAAGTATGTATGTGTAGCATGGAAATTATATCAAATGTGATCCATACATGTCTATTTCCAACTGGTCCAACATTATGAGATCAACCAAATATTCAAAGTGATGAGTAATCGAATAGCGAATACTTGATTAACCAAAACTGAATAATGTCATGACAATGAATCATAAATATGAGCAAACTCCCACTGAATCAAGGCATACTTAATGATAACACCCATACGATCAGTATCCTTGAAAACCTTTGGTATTAACTTAATATGTGCATCCACGGTCATAGAATTTGTCACAAATGCTCAATGCATTGACTCATAGAATCTTTTCCTTAACTATTGTCACAAATAGCCGCTTTAGTGGCAATTCCATGCCATAAAGTGACACGCTAAATAGATTAAACTAGTATTACCCACCCGTGCAAGGCACGGGCCACTTTTAATTTCTAATTATTGATAGAACTTATTTTTACTTCCTTACTATTGTAGAAAACAAAATTAATGTTTAAATTAAAATAAAAATAAAAAGGGATTAATAATCGTAAAATAAGAAGACATTTTCTTAACCGCATCCCAACCATTATTCTCTTCTCTAAAACTCAATTGAACCCACTATAAGAATAGTAGCAATTAATTTTTTTTCGTTTCAAGCAATAGTAATATTTTCCATTATAAATATTCAAATTCATTTCAAAATGATATTCAAATTTATTTGTATCAAAACAAATTTAGATATTCATCTTGAAGCGGAGTGATTACCATATATAAAGCATTTTTTATTTTTATTTATTTTTAGAGAAAAGACAATGTCTTCTAAATTTTATAGATATAACATAAATTATCTTCATTTGCATGAAACCATATTATGTAACCCACACCATCAACTGCCAAGCCACTACCCTCTCCCATCCACCCGTCCACCCTCTCCATCTCACCTCACCCATTACTCTATTCCTTTAACCAAAATTCTCATCCATTCCCAACTTACTTTTTTGTATTTGCTTTTCAGCTCTATAAAATTTTGACTTTTTTTCTCTTTTCTTTTTTCTGTTATCTTTATCAGTTTAAGAACCTAAAAAATCTTAATCATACAGAAGATGGTCAAAAATTAGAATACAACCCTATTAACTTTGAAATAAATAGTTACTTTGAAGATTTAAATTTTCTATTGATTAATGAAACAACCCTATTAATAAATTTTAGAAAGCAACACACACAAAGAGAGAGAGAGAGAGAGAGAGAGAGAGAGAGAGAGAGAGAGAGAGAGAGAGAGAGAGAGATGCAAGCAAAAATGTTACTCAATTCAACATTTTGTTTTTAGTAACTTTTTCCGGTCTCATGAATATGAACCCATAATTCACTAGAATTTCAAAGAGTAAACACAATTGTTACTATATTACATCCACAGATCATGCTCCTTTTAAAACTCAGTAAACAAATTACAGTATTCATAAGAAAATTTGGATAAAAAAAAGTAAAACTGACATGGGATAATAACATCAATCTATTCAGTAAACTTTGAACGATATACAAACACACAATGAGAAACTAAGGAGGTTTTTTCCTTTTTACAGAAGGGTGGGAGACGGGTCAGTATCCCCACCCCTTCAAATTTGGTAGTATGGATTAATGGAACAACCCATTAATTTTCACCAAGAAATTGAATAACAATAAAATAATAAATATTAAAAATATTGAGAAAGCAACACCCAAAATCAAAAGGCAAGAGCACCTTGGCAATTGTACCGGGGAAAAGAAATGCAAGCAAAAAAGATCTCCAAAATTACAAAAAAATAAAAATAAAAACTGCAATAACATCAATTTGTACATACTTTTTTAGGATGTAAAAATTTGCAAGTTCTGATAAATAGCAACATGCTTCAGGTTGTGATCCTTTTTTCTCAATGAGCCCAAATTAACTCTTATGCCCACCCCACATTAAAACACACACATGGACATTTAGTTGGAGCCGGGGTAGATAAGAGGGAATGGGAAGTCGGAAGTTTTGTTTTTTCAGAAGGATGGGAAGTTTAAACAGGATTTGAGGAGGGAAGTGGAAAGTTAAAAACGGTTGAGGGAGGGGGAAGAATTTAGGCCGTCGGATTGAATTTATAAGAACCAATCTGGACCACTCTTTGTCTCGGCGGTTACTTCCTTTTCATATTGTAATACTAGTAAAAGCCCGTGTCCGAGGACACGTGTTTTTTTTTTTTTAATTTAATTTTTTTTTTAACGGGCAAAATGGGAAAGGGACAACTTAGTGAGGGCAAAATGAAAAATTTTGACATTTGAAACTGTTCACACAACTGTTCACGAACAGTTGTGATTTATACTATAGTTAGATAATATGACATGCATGACTTCTTTAATAGAGAGACTTAAATACTATAAAATATATTGCATGTTTGTTAGTTATGAGTTGGTCTTATAAAAAAATAGTTTTTTCTTAAGATAAGGAAAAACGTGTTTTCAAAATAAACGGTGGCAATTTTGTAATTACTGGCAACCATGTTCAAAATAAACGATGGCAATTTTGTAATTACTGGTTTCCCCGTTTATGCCGGTGTACGTTTTAACAAAGCGCCGGTGTGATAAAGTGCCAGTGCATGTATCACAAAATGCCAGTGAAAAAAGTGTCAGTACCAATTTAACAAAGTGCCAGTGTAAACTGGCACTGGCACTTTGTTAAACTGGCACTGGCACTTTTATACGGGCACTTTTATATACATGAACTGGCACTCTTCACACTGGCACTCTGTTCCACTAACACTGGCACTTTGTTACACTAATATTTTTGCTGTCTCTAAAAAACACAAGCACTGGCATTCAAAAAAACATGGACTGGCATTCAAAATCACGTACACTGGCACTCAAATACACATACACTGGCACCCAAAAACACCGGTAATCATTTTTTATGGCTTTCAAAAATACAAGCACTGGCACTTCAAAATACATGAACTGGCACTCAAAAAATCATACACTAACATTGGCTCTTAAAAACACAAACACTGGCACTCCAAACTGCATGAACTGGCACTCAAAAAAACAAATACTGGCATTAATTTACATGGGAACTGGCACATCAAACCCCTTCGTCCTTCTTCTTCCACGAAGACGCACCATTCACAAACGCAAAAGCATCTCTCTCTCACTACTCTCTCTCTAGACGCAGGAAATCAATAAAACTCAGTCACAATCAATTTTGCAATTCAGACTAAAAATGACGTGCGTAAAATTGGATCTAAAGCGAGAGGGGGAGATTACGTCGCGAAACTGGAGAAGGCCGAGGTCACCGAGATAAGAGACGGCGTGGTGAGCAGACTCGACGGGGAAGATGAGTTGAACGAAGGTCATCTTTTCCGACCGCATCAGATCCATTTCTGGCAAATTGCAATGTACTCCATTGAAGCTGTTAACCCGGAAGTTGAAGAACAATTTCATCTCTGTTGAATTGGAAATTGAAGCCGATTTGAAGCTGATCTGGAGATTAGGTCGCCGGCGAGGGAGATTTGAGATCGGAGAAGATTGGAATTGTTGGGTCGGAGAAGAAGAACGGTTTTGCGGTGAAGAAGAACGACTTTGCGGTGAAGAAGAACGGCTTTGCGTTTAGTGAGAGAGAGACTGTGAGGAGAGAGAGACTGTGAGAGAGACGCCCCGGCCTTTATTTAAAACACGTTTTTTGTTAAGTTAACAAAAAACGCGTTTTTTATAAGTTTTTGGCGTTAGTTATTTAGATTTATGAAATATTATCATTAATTTGGGTTAAATACTCCCTCCGTCCCAGAACAATCTTCACACTTTTCATTTTGGGCGTCCCAAAACTTACTTCACACATTTAAAACTTACCTAAAATGGAAAGGAATCTTTACTATTCCCTCCACTCATTCTCTCTCCTACATTATTTTAATACTCACAACACCATTATAATTTACTATTCTCTTCACTCATTCTCTCTCCTATTTTATTTTCACACTCACAACACTTTCAATATAATACTCCCTCCTTAAAACATGTGCAAACAGTGTATGTGAACATTGTTCGGGACGGAGGGAGTAAATGTTTAGTCCTGAAATGTTGCATTTCATGCATTTGGTCTTAAATTAAAAACGTTAATCGTATAATAGACAACTTTGTTTATGATTCTTACAAACTTTGTCAGGTGTAACAATCTCTTTAATATTAATATTGATCATCAGTAACGAAGACACTAGCATAACTATAAAGAGCTTAATTTAATTTGTATCAAGAAAAAACACACACACACACACACAAAATGTAAATCCTCACACCATGGGTTAGCTTTTATTAAAAATGCAAACTTAATTTTACAACCAACACAAAAAACACACATACACACACACACTTCTACGTATATATATAGATACAAATAATGTTTTTTTTTTCGCATTTTAAGCAGATAATTGAATTGTTGATAAAGGCAATCTGACAGATATCAAAAGGTGAAGTTACGAGTTATTTTATTTGTCTTGTCGTTGATCGATGCAATCGGCCTACCCTCTCTTCTTTGGTTGGTTACGGTTGTTGGCAGTTGCTTCCCCATAGTCGATGAATACGTGCACAGTCCTTTCACTCAAAGATCTTCCTTCAATTTCCATCACAGAAGTTTCCATCATCTCTTCCTCTGCAATCAACTCATAAATTTATTAGGTACTTATTCCAATTATAATTGGGGGACAAAATATAATTTTAATGATAAAATCGTTTTTTTTTTCAAAATCTATTAGTAATAATTTAGTACACTTTAAAATGTAAACGGGGACAATTGCCCCCCTTATATGTTGATCTATCTATCCTTCCTTCTTTTTCAAGAATGTAAACCAGATTAAAGTAAGCTAGTACACTGCAAATTATTTCATAGCCTGATAAGGTACTTAATCTTTATTGATACACATATCAATAACATTTTTTTTATTTTCATTTTGATTAATTGAATTAACCTAAAATTATTACTCAAACTTCATTCAAGTTAACAACCAAAAAAAAAATGAAAACATCATTTTTGAAATAAATGAGTATTATTTTTTTGTCTCAAACAAAGTTCGGATAAATAAAAGTTCGAGATAGTTTGATTTTTTAATTTTTGAGAAAAAGAGTTTACATAAAATAGTACTCTCTCTATCCCAAAATATTTGTCCCATTTGACTTTTTTGTTGAACTTTGATCACAAATTTATGAGAGATTAATCATGTTCATGAAATTCTAAAAGTTGTTGTTGATAATATTATTAATGGTGAATCAATAGGAATTTTTAGAATTTCATGAACATAATTAAATTGTCATATATTTGTGGTCAAATTTTAACAAAGACAAACATTTTGGGACGGAGGAAGTATTTTAAATGTTACACCAAACGCATTTACATAAAAACATACTCCCCCATCCCACTAAAAGGGGCGTAGAATCGCATGGCGTTGCCTTTCTCGCACAGTGTAGTGATAAAAGCAAACAAATCTAAAAAGCGCATAAAGGGCAAACCCCGGTGTGCCAAGCGCTCCCCGCCTTGCGGGGGTTGGGAGAGGGAACCATTTGCTAGAGCCTTCCCCTGACAATTGCCAAGAGGCTGTTCGCCAAGGTTCGAACCCGTGACCTTAAAAAGCGCATAACACAAAATAAAATATTTTGAACGAATATAAAAACACATTTTGTACTTAAATGCATATAAAATATTTAGTAGTGTATGTAAAACTTACACCTAGAATGTAAAAAATATTTTTCTTTTTTACATTTCGTTGTCCAATTTTTATTTTTTTATTTCATGTATTAGACTTTTTACATTTCGTTGCACTTTCGTAACGCCGTAAA
The DNA here is from genome assembly GCA_022495995.1 of Adenophora triphylla var. japonica. NCBI lineage: Eukaryota > Viridiplantae > Streptophyta > Magnoliopsida > Asterales > Campanulaceae > Adenophora > Adenophora triphylla. The sequence continues at coordinate 368,646 of JAFEMH010001615.1, read as the reverse complement.
GAAACTAAGTGTTTGCAGCGTTTGAAATTCCATTATAAGTTACACTTTTATTTTAGACACATGTATTAAGAAAAAATGCAAGTGGTGTAAGAATTATGAGTATGAGAAGTGACGTACGAGAGAAATGTGAGGTAAAAAATAGTAAGTGAATAATTGTTGTGAGTATGATAGTGGGTCTCATTGTATAAAAAAAGTATTTTAAATTTGGGAAAATATACTCCCTCCGTCCCGGTCGACTTAGGATTTTTTGAAATGGCACGGGGATTAAGGAAAAGGTAAATGTTGTGAGTGTAATTTAAAAATAGGAGAGAGAATGAGTGGAGGGAATAGTAAATTATAATGGTGTTGTGAGTATTAAAATAATGTAGGAGAGAGAATGAGTGGAGAGAATAGTGATTTAAGATTTCCATTTTGGGCCGTCCTAAGTCGGGTGGGACGCCCAAAATGGCAAAAAGTCCTAAGTCGGCCGGGACGGAGGGAGTATTTTTTTAGTGGGACAATCTTTTGTAAAAAAAAGTGTGATCTATAGTATAAATGGACCTCCACTAGCTACAGTAGTATGAATAGTTTCATCTGTCGAAATTATCATTTTGCCCTCATACATTTGTCTCTTTCCCATTTTGCCCTAAAAAAAATTTTTTTTTTTTAATAAAAAAAAAAAAACCCACACGTGTCCTTGGACACGGGCATGTACTAGTATTTAATAAAACTAAGGGAGTATTACGTTTTAAAAAGGGTTCCATTTTAAAACTTTTAAAAAAAAATTGCAAATCTTTGGAAAAGAAAAAAAAAATCAGTTTCCTTTGCGGGGAATAAAAAAAGAATGAAGATTCTCGAGTAACTGCCAACAACCCCGCGCAAAAATAAATTTAAAACTACCAAATCTCAATTCTTGGCCGTCCGATGACGGTGTAGTCCGTGACACAGCTGTAACAGGCCAGTCCACGTTCTTCAATGCACACGGGATTTAGAAACCTGGCCAACCTTCATGTTCGTCGGAGTAGAAAACAAACAGCTCTAGGCCGGCGCCGGAACCTCCGCATAACTATCACCTCTATACTCTCCGCACAAACAAATCGACGCTTACATAATATTTATTACATTCCGAAATGATCTTTAAAGAAAATCAAAGAATTTTAAGCAATAATAAATTTAATTGTATTAATAAAAATTTAAAACCTGTTTTTAATAGACTATTATATTTCTTTAAAGGCCGTTTGACAGGGAGTATAAGCGTCAGATAACAATGATCGAAATAACTAAAAATAGTTATCATGTGTTTTGTTGATAATATGACACTAGTATTAATTATCCGAAAAAAATGGGATTAGGACCTTATTCCTTCACTAATAATCCTGACTAAATGTTCTTCCTTATTGAACTCTAGCATCTATTGCGTTCCTAATCTCTTTCTCTCTTTGTTGAGTTCTTGTTCTTCTTCATCAATGAAAGAAACGTCTCAATCTTTCGATTTCGAAGACAAAATCTTATGGAATTTTAAACCGGCATTTCAGGGTTTAGTTTAAACGATATTTTTTTTCACACTTGGGTGAACTTTTTAGGATTTCCAACAATTACTTGTTCATGATTGAGAACAACAAAAAAAAAAAACTTTAAAATATTTATTAAAATAATTAAACTAATTTAAAACTATAGCTCAAACTAATGGAATCAAACATCTTCGTATTAACAACAGAATGTCATTTTGGGACGACGGAGTAGAACATGAATAAATCGAGCAGATAACTATTTACTCTTCCTAAACAAAACTAACAATGAAACACAACAAATTACTTAGTAATGAATCATTTGGACACAAAGTTGGGTTGATTTTTTGTTAGTTGACTTGAAAGTGGGTCGAACTTTTATAAATCAGACACAGAAACACATGCCGGTGAAAAAATTTAAATGTACGTATAGTAGTCGGAAAAAGGGAAACATACCGGAGGGAAAACCGGTGTATCGAGCTGAAGAGATTACTGCAAATGCAAGCAAGAGACAGAAACAGAATCCGATTGCCGTCTTCATTTTTCTTCTCCTGTTCAGGTTCCGGTGAATACAATTATCAGCAGCGTCAGTTATTTATAATGGGAGGATGAAGGTGGGAGAGAGATGTATGTAGTTGACATTTGAAACTCTTTGACTTATTTCTTTTAGTCCCTCAAATACTATCAAAATCTTAATTAGGATAACTCATTTTGGATTATTGACGTCGGGTCCTTGCCTATTCAGTTAGTTCTTAAAAGAACCTAGTAAGTTTTACAAATTTTTAAAATGGCAGTAATGCCCCTATTCCAACAAAACAAAAACAAGGCATGCGTTAGACTTTGTTTCATTTTGAACTTCTCTCTCTTTCTCTTGCTTAAACTTTCACTCTCTCCTCTTCTCCCTCCCTGGCGCCGACCACTCCCTAACCCCTACCACCCATGCTCAACTCTCGAGATCTGGATTTAAATTCTTCATTGAAATTGGCGCACTTCTTCACCCATCATCACCTCCTCCTTGGTCTTCTTCGGTTACGCCCTCCTCTACACCTTAGAAAAGTTTGTTTAAAAAGGTTATTATTGTAGTTTCTGGCGGATTTGCAGGAGACTTATCTGTTTACAAACTATGATCCGGTGAGTCAAACCAACAACCCCATAGTCTCCATTACTCTCGCACCAATCCATTACTCCCTCTCTTCTTCTCTTTCCTCTTTTCAAGGTTTAGTTAAGTTGACCTTATTTCAGTAATTTCTTGAACTGATTCATGGCTTCTTGTGTAAGAAGTTCATTGCTTTATTTATTTTTTTCCTAAACAACAAAATGTAGAAATCATAAATTAAAATATGCTATAATGTAGTGGCGAAGCCACACAGTGGTCAATGGGGTCACTCAACCCCATTAATTTTGGAGCTATGACAATTTTACAACCTTCAAATTTAGGAAAATGACATTTTACCACTAGCGATATAGTCACTTTTTGTTTAGTTTTAATTTGAAATGTATTTTTTTCGTTTTCCTCCTTTACCTTTCTTTTTTTTATATTGTCCTTTCGTCATTCTTTCGTCCAAATGTCCGATAAAACCCATCAAGGTGGCATGTGACTCATTAAAATGTTGACTTGGCTAAAAATGAATAAGTTCACTCAAGTGTAAATAGTAAGAGGCGAAAGTGTTCAATGTTAAGTTGTTGATCTTTATTTTTTGTTTCATAATATGAAGGGTTATACCGAAAATTTTTATCCTCTTTATTTGTGAAATTGATTTTTCTAAAAAATAATATATTAATATTATGAAAAAACTACATATCTATCTATATATAATAACAAGGTTTTGGTAAATGTTTGGCCAATGAAGGGCATTTTGGACATTTCACTTTGTGGCAAAGAAGCAATAAACAAGGCAGAAAATCAATGTGGCAATCTGTTAGTGGTTGAGTATTTTTTTTTTTTTAAATCAATTTGGACACCCGTCGGCTTTCAGGGGAGGGGCAGCTTAGACATTTCCATGGCGCGTGTATACCACGCGCCGACAAGGGCGCGTTCTCTCCGCATTATTTTTTTTTTTATTTGATGACACATGACAATACACCATTGGCTGGACGGATTTCAAAAAAAAAAAAATTATCCCATTTCTTTGACCTTAAATATTACTCCCTCCGTCCCGTAATACTTGACACAGTTACTGTTCCGCACGGGAATTAAGGAAAAAGTAAAAAGGTTGATGTGTTGTGAGTGTAGATAGTTAAGTAGGAGAGAGAATGAGTGGAGAGAATAGTAAATTATAATGGTGTTGTGAGTATTAAAATAATGGAGGAGAGAGAATGAGTGGAGGGAATAGTAAAGATTCTTTGCCATTTTAGGAAGTGTGACTTATCAGTGGGACGCCCAAAATGGAAAAGTGTGTCAAGTATTGTGGGACGGAGGGAGTATATATTAAATTATTTTTTTTTACACCAAAATTCATAATTTTTTTCCCTCTTTAAATAGAGACTTCTTTCATTTGATTTGGACAAATAAAAAAAATCATCTTTTTTAAATATAAATTTGTTAATTATCCGTTACTTAATTTTCAATTTCTTTTTAGTTCAAATTAATTAAGTGTGAAGTAATATCTTTAATTATAAATGATAATATTAATAATAATATTTTTACTAATCATAAAAATAATGAATCTACAATAAAATAAAAGTGGTTGAATATAGAATGATGAGTTAGAATGGTTTTGAATATATATCTAATATTAATAATTCTATATGATACAAGGCGGAGCAGCTACCTACCTCAAGTCGACATACTCCGCCTCTTTTTCACTTTCTTTTTAGTGAAATTAATTAAGTGTGAAGTATTTTTTTAATTATAAATGATAATAATAATAATAATAATAATAATAATAATAATAATAATTTTAGTATTAAAAAAAATTATTTTGTACTAAATTAATTATTTAAAAAAATTACACAAAAATATTATAAAAATTTCTCTCTAAATAGAGACTTATTTCATTTGATGTTGAAAAAAAAATTCCCTCTTCTTTAAATATAATTTTCTTAATTACGCTTTGCTAATTTTTCAATTTCTTTTTATTGAAAATTTTCAATATATATATTGGAGAATAGTAGTGATTTTTTTTTGTCTTCTTTACTCTTTTTTATGTAGCACTTAAAACTCATATTAGTTTCTTGGTTTATTTTTTTCATTAATTTAAATTTCATATTAGAAGTGAATATAATATAGTATTATCAATAAGCATAAAAGAATTAGTTATAAATTGATATCTCTCTCTATATATAAAAATACTTGCATAAGTTTTAAAATAACCGAGGGCACATTTGTAGTTACTCATTTAGGATTGAAAATCTATGAACAATTACCCAAATAAAGTGGATAGTATTTATTTTGTTTCTTATTTTTTTATTCGTTGAAATTATGAGAGCCGTAAATTACACGGGGCCTAAAGAGGCGCGTGAATGCATTAGGGGTATTTTTTTTGTTAACATTGGGCACGTGTCGTCCGTTTGTGGAAGGAAAATTTCGACATTTATCTGCCGCGTGTACCTCACGCACGGACAACGTTGCGTTTATGCAGGTTTTTTTTTCCTTTTCTTTTTTCAGAATCTTGACACGTTTCGCCCTTTGATTGGCTGGCTGAATTTTCGATTTTTTTACATCCGATTTCTTTACCCTCTATTATTTTATAAAAAAAAATATTTTTTCCTTTTTTTATCACCAAAATTCATAAAAAAAATTCTCTTTAAATAGATAATCTATATCTATATATATGTAGGGCGGAGTGTGATGACAGTGAGTTTAACTTTCTATATAATAAGTGGGATGAAGTAATATGGTTATTGAGTTTATTTTAGTTCAATACATAGAATAATTTATTTAATTTTTTTAAAAAACATCTTTGAAGCACTGTAAATAAAGTATTAATCAAGTCTCGATTTTCCTATATGTCTCAACAAATTGTGTATTTATAAAGACGAATATTGGGAAAGATGGCCATCATCATTAATACATTTCACTCTGTGTACAGTGGCGACACTTTCTGGCTACGGGGGTCCCAGGCCTTCACGATATGCGTTTCTCACCGTGGCAAAACTGCAAATTATTCGTCCTGGAAGCCACGTGACTGGCTGTGATTGGGTTGAATACGGCGGGTATATACTAGGATATTTTTAAAAAAAAAAAAAAATTCGACACATGTCTCCCTTGCAGTGAAGGGCATTTTATAACAAAATATCAAGTTACTAAATGAGTTATAATCTCAATTTTTGTGAAATTAAATTAATTTACAGTGGGATGAAGTAATATGGTTATTGAGTTTATTTTAGTTCAATACATAGAATAATTTATTTATTTTTTTTAAAAAAACATCTTTGAAGCACTGTATATAAAGTATTAATCAAGTCTCGATTTTTCTATATGTCTCAACAAATTGTGTATTTATAAAGACGGATATTGGGAAAGATGTCCATCATCATTAATACATTTCACTCTGTGTACAGCGGCGACACTTTCTTGCTACGGGGTTCCCAGGCTTTCACAATATGCGTTTCACACCGTGGCAAAACTGCAAATTCTTCGTCCTGGAAGCCACGTGGTTGGCTGTGATTGGGTTGAATACGGCGAGTATATACTAGCCGATTTTTTTTTTTTTTAATTTCGACACATGTCTCATTTCCGGTGAAGGGCATTTTATAACAAAATATCAAGTTACTAAATGAGTTATAATCTCAATTTTTGTGAAATTAAATTACTTACTTTTAATAACATGTACCCAAATAAATTGGATAGTCATTTATTTATTTTGTTTCTTATTTTCTTATTGGTTAAAATTATGATAGCCGTTAATTACACGGGCCTAAATAGGCGCGTGTAAGTAGTAGGGTATTTGTTTTTTTAAACACATTGAACACGTCTCCTCCGTCTGTGGAAGTGCAATTACAACATTTCTCAGTCACATGTACTTCACGTGTCGACAACGTTTCGTTTATGCAGAATTTTTTTTTACCCCCTTCTTTTGACACGTGTCTCCCTTCTCCCGGCTGGATGAATTATCGGTTTATTTAACATCCACTTTCTTAACCCTCAATTATTTTATAATAAATTATTTTTTTTTAAACTTTTTATAACACCAGACATCATATTTTTTTTTTCTCTTCAAACAATTTATTTACTTTTCTTAAAAATAAAACTTTCACACATAGTAAATCAAGTATTACTAAATTTTTAAATTAATGAGATTAATTATTCTATTTCTTTTTAGTGAAAATTAAGTAAGTGTGAAATATTTTTTTTATTATAAATTATACTCCCTCCGTCCCACCAAAACTGATACTTATTTTCTTTTTGGTCCGTCCCACCAAAACTGATACTGCCCAAAATAGCAAAGGAATCTTCACTATTTACCCCACTCATTCCCTCTCCTATTTCACTTTTACACTCACAACATTCTCTCTCCTAACTATTCCTCCCACTCATTCTCTCTCCTATTTAATTCTTCGTACTCACAACATTTTCTTTCACTTTTTCTCTCACTTACTTTTCCTTAATCCCTGTGCCCAGAAATTTGGTATCAATGTTGGTGGGACGGAGGGAGTAATAATTATTTGACTAATAAAAAAATAATGAATGTAAAATAAAATAAAATTGATGGGGTATAGGATGATAAGTTGAAATGGTGTTGAATATGTATAAATAAAATCATTGTGTATATATAAAGTATATATGATTATTTACAATAATAATAATCTATATCTATATATATGTAGGGCGGAGTGTGATGACAGTGAGTTTGACTTTCTATATAATAAGTGGGATGAAGTAATATGGTTATTGAGTTTATTTTAGTTCAATACATAGAATAATTTATTTAATTTTTTAAAAAAACATCTTTGAAGCACTGTAATTAAAGTATTATACAAGTGTCGATTTTCCTATATGTCTCAACAAATATTGTGTATTTATAAAGACGAATATTGGGAAAGATGTCCATCATCATTAATACATTGCACTATGTGTACGGCGGCGACACTTTCTGGCTTCGGGGGTCCCAGGCTTTCACGATATGCGTATCACACCGTGGCAGAACTGCAAATTATTCATCCTGGAAGCCACGTGTCTGGCTGTGCTTCGGTTGAATACGGCGAGTATATACTAGGCCATTGTTTTATTCTTTTTTAAATTTGGACACATGTCTCCCGTTCAGTTAAGGGCATTTTAGAACAAAATATCAAGTTACTAAATGAGTTATAATCTCAATTTTTGTGAAATGAAATAAATTACTTTTAAGAACATTTACCCAAATAATTTGGATAGTTAATTATTTATTTTGTTTCTTATTTTCTTATTGGTTAAAATTATGATAATAATAATAATAATAATAATAATAATAATAATAATAATAATAATAATAATAATAATAATAATAATAATAATAATAATAATAATAATAATAATTTTAGTATTAAAAAAAATTATTTTGTACTAAAATAATTATTTAAAAAAAACATTACACAAAAATATTATAAAAATTTCTCTCTAAATAGAGACTTATTTCATTTGATGTTGAAAAAAAAATTCCCTCTTCTTTAAATATAATTTTCTTAATTACGCTTTGCTAATTTTTCAATTTCTTTTTATTGAAAATTTTCAATATATATATTGGAGAATAGTAGTGAATTTTTTTTTCTTCTTTACTCTTTTTTATGTAGCACTTAAAACTCATATTAGTTTCTTGGTTTAATTTTTTCATTAATTTAAATTTCATATTAGAAGTGAATATAATATAGTTTTATCAATAAGCATAAAAGAATTAGTTATAAATCGCTATCTCTCTCTATATATAAAAATACTTGCATAAGTTTTAAAATAACCGATGGCACATTTGTAGTTACTCGTTTAGGATTGAAAATCTATAAACAATTACCCAAATAAAGTGGATAGTAAATGATTTATTTTGTTTCTTATTTTTTTATTGGTTAAAATTATGAGAGCCGTAAATTACACGGGGCCTAAAGAGGCGCGTGAATGCATTAGGGATATTGTTTTTGTTAACATTGGGCGCGTGTCGTCCGTTTGTGGAAGGGCAATTTCGACATTTATCTACCGCGTGTACCTCGCGCGCCGACAACGGTGCGTTTATGCAGGGTTTTTTTCCTTTTCTTTTTTAAGAATCTTGACACGTTTCGCCCTTTGATTGGCTGGCTGAATTTTCGATTTTTTTTTTACATCCGATTTCTGTACCCTCTATTATTTAATAATAATTTTTTTTCTTTTTTTTCACCAAAATTCATAAAAAATATCTCTTTAAATAGATAATCTATATCTATATATATGTAGGGCGGAGTGTGATGACAGTGAGTTTGACTTTCTATATAATAAGTGGGATGAAGTAATATGGTTATTGAGTTTATTTCAGTTCAATACATAGAATAATTTTTTTAATTTTTTTAAAAAACATCTTTGAAGCACTGTAAATAAAGTATTAATCAAGTCTCGATTTTCCTATATGTCTCAACAAATTGTGTATTTATAAAGACGAATTAATATTGGGAAAGATGGCCATCATCATTAATACATTTCACTCTGTGAACAGCGGCGACACTTTCTGGATACGGGGGTCCCAGACTTTCACGATATGCGTTTCTCACCGTGGCAAAACTGCAAATTATTCGTCCTGGAAGCCACGTTGCTGGCTGTGATTGGGTTGAATACGGCGAGTATATACTAGGATATTTTTTAAAAAAAAAAAAATTCGACACAAGTGTCCCTTGCAGTGAAGGGCATTTTATAACAAAATATCAAGTTACTAAATGAGTTATAATCTCAATTTTTGTGAAATTAAATTAATTTACAGTGGGATGAAGTAATATGGTTATTGAGTTTATTTTAGTTCAATACATAGAATAATTTATTTAATTTTTTTAAAAAACATCTTTGAAGCACTGTATATAAAGTATTAATCAAGTCTCGATTTTCCTATATGTCTCAACAAATTGTGTATTTATAAAGACGGATATTGGGAAAGATGTCCATCATCATTAATACATTTCACTCTGTGTACAGCGGCGACACTTTCTTGCTACGGGGTTCCCAGGCTTTCACGATATGCGTTTCACACCGTGGCAAAACTGCAAATTATTCGTCCTGGAAGCCACGTGGCTGGCTGTGATTGGGTTGAATACGACGAGTATATACTAGCCGTTTTTTTTTTTTAATTTCGACACATGTCTCCCTTCCAGTGAAGGGCATTTTATAACAGAATATCAAGTTACTAAATGAGTTATAATCTCAATTTTTATGAAATTAAATTACTTACTTTTAAAAACATGTACCCAAATAAATTGGATAGTCATTTATTTATTTTGTTTCTTATTTTCTTAGTGGTTAAAATTATGATAGCCGTTAATTACACGGGCCTAAATAGGCGCGTGTAAGTATAGGGTATTTGTTTTTTTTAACACATTGAAAACGTCTCCTCCGTCTGTGGAAGTGCAATTACAACATTTCTCAGTCACATGTACTTCACGTGTCGACAACGTTTCGTTTATGCAGGATTTTTTTTCCCCTTCTTTTGACACGTGTCTCCCTTCTCCCGGCTGGATGAATTATCGGTTTATTTAACATCCACTTTCTTAACCCTCAATTATTTTATAATAAATTATTTTTTTTAAACTTTTTATAGCACCAGACATCATAATTTTTTTTTCTCTTCAAACAATTTATTTACTTTTCTTAAAAATAAAACTTTCACACATAGTAAATCAAGTATTAATAAATTTTTAAATTAATGAGATTAATTATTCTGTTTCTTTTTAGTGAAAATTAAGTAAGTGTGAAATATTTTTTTTATTATAAATTATAATAATTATTTGACTAATAAAAAAATAATGAATGTGAAATAAAATAAAATGATGGAGTATAGGATGATAAGTTGGAATGGTGTTGAATATGTATAAACAAAATCATTGTGTATATATAAAGTATAAATGGTTATTTACTATAATAATAATCTATATCTATATATATGTAGGGCGGAGTGTGATGACAGTGAGTTTGACTTTCTATATAATAAGTGGGATGAAGTAATATGGTTATTGAGTTTATTTTAGTTCAATATATAGAATAATTTATTTAATTTTTTTAAAAAACATCTTTGAAGCACTGTAATTAAAGTATTATACAAGTGTCGATTTTCCTATATGTCTCAATAAATTGTGTATTTATAAAGACGAATATTGGAAAAGATGTCCATCATCATTAATACATTGCACTATGTGTACGGTGGCGACACTTTCTGGCTTCGGGGGTCCCAGGCTTTCACGATATGCGTACAGCGGCGACACTTTCTGGCTTCGGGGGTCACAGGCTTTCAGGATATGCGTTTCACACCGTGGCCAAAACTTCAAATAATTCGTCCCGAAAGCTTCGTTGCAGGCTATGATTGGGTTGAATACGACGAGTATATACTAAGCGAGTGTATTATTTTTTTCTTAATGTCGACACATGTCTCCCGTTTAGTGAAGGGCATTTTATAATAAAATATCAAGTAACTTAATGAGTTATAATCTCAATTTTTGTGAAATGAAATAAATTACTTTTAAGAACAATTACCCCAATAAATTTGATAGTCAATTATTTATTTTGTTTCTTATTTTTTTATTGGTTAAAATTATGATAGCCGTCAATTATCCGGCCCTAAATAGGTGCGTGAATGTAGTCGGGTATTTTTTTTTAACATTGAACACGTGTCATCTGTCTGTTGTGGAAGTGCAATTACAACATTTCTCTGCCGCGTGTATTTCACCCCTCGGCAATGGTTCGGTTATGCAGCGTTTTTTTTTTTTTTCATTTTCCCTGTGTCGCCCTTTTATTTGATGGCTTAATTGTCAATTTTTTTAACATCCACTTTCTTAACCCTCAATTATTTTATAATAAATTAATGTTTTTAAACTTTTTTTGACACCAAAATTCATAATTTTTTTTTCTCTTCCAACAATTTATTTCATTTTTCTAAATTATAAATTAGAAACATAGTAAATAAAGTATTACTAAATTTTAAAAAGAATGATATTAATTTTTATTCGATAAATGTACTATCTTTTTGTATGAACAAATCTTTTGTTCTTATTTAAAATTTTCTCTTTATCCAAAATAAATAAAATATCACCTGTTTTTAACTACATTTCAAAGTTTCAGCTTTTTTTACTAATATTAATAACTGATTTCGTATGATGTGATTAACATGTTCGTCTGCTTTATTTTCTTTTTTTAATGATAAAATACTACAGAATTATGTATAGATAAATTTATATTCCTTACTAATAAATTCACAAAAACATTTCTTTACAAATTGAGAGTTATTTCATTTGATTTGGCACTAAATAAAATACTATCTTTTTAAATTAAATATTTCTTTCTTCTCCTGTCCTCATTTTTCAATTCCTATGTAGTGAAAATTTATTAAGTGACAAGTAGTTTGTTTTATTATAAATTAAAATAATATTAATAATTTCACTAAAACCAAATATAAAAAATATATTAAACTAAAAGGGGTGGGGTATATAATAGAGAATTTCAAAATACATATTTCCTATTAAATTAAATAAACTGTTACAAGATTCATTTGGTAGTTGAAGGACTAAATTGCAATTATTCATATTTGGGGAAGAAATTTATATCATACAGTCAAAGGGCTAAACTACAAGTACTTGGAAAATAAAGGATGCTTCTTGATAATTGGGTTTGGCCGCTGGAGCTGCGCAAGAGACATACGTCGCAGGCCAAGGAAGGGCATTACGGCCCATAGACAGCAACCTTGCCTGAGCCACCGCGCGCTGAATGGGGGCAGCAGCGCCAATCCTCCAGTTACTCTGGGCAATGTCGCGGAGAATACAAGGGTGCTCGCGTAACAAATTGACCTGGTAAATTGCGGCCGGATTCAACACGAATTGCGGCCGGATTCAACACGAATTGCCGCCGAATTGTTCAGAGGAGCGGATTCCCTTCAGTTCCAGCCGTCTCTTGAGAAATAAACATGGACTATAATGTCAATTCCCATCTGAATCTGAAGCTAAAAATCCAAAAAAAATAAATAAATAAATTACTCAATTCTTGCTACGTGTTTCATATTAGATGGATGATAAGTTGATTTGTACAGGTGTCTTCCATGCAAATTTAACTATTAACAATTTTTCTACTTCTTCTTCAGTTGGAATATAATTTATTAGAAACTGCAGTTCTTCAATTCTTCCTCTTAGCTCAAACATTCCTTGGGTTGGTATTTCTTCTTCGCGGTTTGTTTTAAATTTCAAATTTGAATTCAATTTCAAATATCACATTCTCATTCGTCGTTCTCTATATATACTATTATATTTGATAGGAAAACATATGCTTATTAAATACGAGTACTTCCTCTTTGTTCTAAAAAATGCCTCCACTTTTCAAGTTCCTCCGTGAGCTCGATCCTTCTAATGTAAATCAGGCTGTTAAGCTTAGGTTGATTCGCTGCTACAAGCTTCATGTTGGTGAAGACACTAACAATGTGTACAGCCTAGAGTGCGTTCTTCATGATGCAAAAGTAAGTATTTTCTTCTCCTCATCTCTTTTACAACTTCAAATATAGATTGCAGAATTTTCCATGTTACTTACATTTATTTTTCTGAAACTTAGTTCCTTTATGTGATAAATTCAGGGTCAAAGAATCCATGCTTCAATTAAGAGGGCTTTCATCTATCGATTTAGCAACATCTTCAAGGAGGAACACATTTTCGCTATCAAGAACTTTGTCCTTGCGAACAATAAAGACTACCAATTCAGAATATAAGATGGTTTTCATTCCAAAGACTACAGTTGTGGAAGTGTTTGATCCTAATTTCCCACGTAATGTTTTTGCTTTCAAGATGTATGACAACCTCTGCTTGTGGGAAAATTTGGATGAGGACTCCCTAATTGGTAACACCTTTATTATGTTCTCTTCCCTCTTAAGGTTCTTTCATTTTATTACTCAAAATATTCTTTCATTTCTCTTAATCCAAACTTATATTTCGCAGATGTTATTGGGAGACTTTCCAGCCGTAGTATTAGGCAAACTCGGGAGGTTCAAGGCAGAGAAACAACTATGGTCGATATCACCCTTCAGAACTTACAGTAATTTGGTTTAAGTTTATAATTCCTTTTTTTTTCTTCTACGGCAGTCAGCTATTTGGATTACATTATATATCATTTTGTAGGGACAATGTTATTCCTTGCACCCTTTGGGTTGAATATGCTGAGCAGCTCCTAAATCATGTGGAGCAACATGAAGGGCCAATCGTGGTGATATTGCAAATGTGCCGAGTCAAAAAGTTTCGAGGTGAAGTTCGTTTGTCTAACACTTTTAAGGTGTCAAAGGTTATTTTGGATGATAATGTTCAAGAAATTGAAGACTTTCATAGTGGGTGAGTAATCTCTCCTTATCTCTCTAATCTATCTATATATTAATCATGGTTCTTTTAAGCTCACAGCTTTTTTTCCCAGCCTGGTACAAGAAGGTAATGTGGAAATTCCAGTCACAACTATCTTCAACCTGTCTACCATTACTATTCCAGAAGAACTCGCCATGTCTAGGGACAAAATTCTGCCATTAAACCGCTTGATTCGGGTACAAGAGGTATGAATTATAATTTTTTTAACAGAAGATTTGTTGTTATTTAAAATTGATTTACTTAACCAACAATTCCAATTTCTTTTCAGATTGATCAATGCTGGGTCTTTTGTCAAGTTGTTGCCATAGAACCAATGTTTGATTGGTTCTATGTTTCATGCAAAAAGTGTTGCAAAAAAATGACACAAGCTAGAACCACCTTCTATTGTGTTCAATGCGACCTGACTGATCCGTTTGGAAGCCTTACGTACAGGATTTTGGTTCGTGTTGCTGACAATTGGGGAATTGCTTCCCTGATTTTGTGGGACAAAGAGTGTGTCAATCTTATTGGCAAAACTGCTGGGGAGTTGCAAGCTACTTCTAATGGCGATGTATAATTCGTTTTTTTTTATTTTGCATACTTTCATTTACAGAATCTATTATTCACACATTATGTTTCTCCTGTTGTGTCTTATATACATATGACACAGCCTATTCCAAAAGCAATTTCAAGGATCATTGGTTTAAAAGCTTTGTTCAAGGTTAATGTGAAGGATTTCTCCACTGGTATCAACCTTGGACCTTTTCCAGTCATGAAGGTGACTTCAGATATGCATGTTATAAATCTTTTCTGTAACATTACCTCTGTATCTAATGTGGACCTTAATGAGAAAGATGAAGGAGACAATGTTTTGGCTCCAGTGAAGCATGCGAAAGTGAAATCAACTCCTACGGTTATTTGTGTCGGTGTAAAACGTAATTTGATGAATGAGTTTTCTGGAAATGAAGAAGAGAAAGAGGCCACACGTGCTAAAACAGAGGTTGTGTAGTTGCTGTGTATGGGAAAGGTGGTTGTTTTTGCTCAAGTACATAGAATGTCACCCTTTTGTTATTTCCCTTGCCATTCTGTGAAGGCGTAGTTGAAGTAAAATGTGCCAAGTAGGTTTATCCTTTGTGTAGTAGCTTATGTTAGTTCCCCTTTGACATGGAGATCTTTTGTATATGTATATATTCTCCTTTGTAGTCTGTAACCTCCTTAAAGTAAAGGAGAGGAAGGGTCTGAACATATTTTAAGTTATGAAGAAGTGTGTTCCACATTTCTTGGCTGTTATAATGTTGATGACTGTTTAACTTTATCACATGTATGCATGGTACGGACACAAATTCAACTTCTCATTTGCAATATCATATATATTTGCAAATAAAGCTCAGTTAAAAATAGATAATTTTCTTACAAATATTTATAACAATAGAATATTTTTTTTTAATATATTATTTACAGGTAATTAATTTTAGGGTATAAATAAATATAACTTAATAGTAGTATAACTTATTGCTTCCGAGAAAATATAGTTGTCTTTCCAAATTATGACATTGACTCATTTTTAAAATATTTACTAATGAAGAAGTGTGTTTCATATTGATTGTGTGTATACTTGTTGATGTGTGTTTTACTTTACCACATGTATTACATGGAGGGCCACAAATTCTACTTCTCATTTGGAATATCATATATATTTGAAAATAAAGCCCAGCTAAAAATAGGTAATTTACTTATAAATATTTATAACAATATAATAATTTTTAAAAATTATATGATATCATTTACAGATTATTACTTTTTGAGTATAAATAAATGTAACATAATAGTAGTATCACTTATTGTTTCCGACAAAATATAGCTATCTTTCCAAATTATGACGTCCAAACATTTTATTGAAATTTATATTTATAATAAATATTACAACAAATGAAGTGTATTAAAAAGAAAATTTAAATAATATAATTTTGCTTTTTTTTATTTAAGCCAGTTATCTCTCCACAAATTGACTTGGAATTATGTTGTCATTCTCTTGGTATCAAAAGAGAGGGAAGATTCACTTTCTTCCACGTTTCTCAAGAAAACTAAGTTTTGAAATTCAAACTAAGATGGATTTCAAATTATCCCCATTGTTTTAAAAAATTTCTCACAAACACTCTTCTTCATACTTCAAATTAAACCCATTTCTTAATATTTCTAGCCTATTTTGAAAAATTGCAACCATGGAATTGACAAAATCATCTGCCGGAGGGAAGAAACCGTATCCGGAAGTTTCAAGTGGGTCGGGTATGTGAGCTACTTTCCTCCTAAGTAAACATCAATTCTAATTTTAATTTATTCTTTTTTTGACTTTATGTTATTTTTGATATATATGTTTGAAAATTATATGAATGCAATGTAGAAAAAGAGTTGTGTGTACCTTATATTTGTTTCGCGCGTGGTTGATGTATTCTTCTCCGCTCCATCATCTAAATTCATGTCCTCCTACTTTCTTTCAGCTTCTGTCCATCTCCGTGCCGTACACTTATCCTACATATGCTAGATCTAATTTACATAACTTTTATTAATTTACATATTTTTTACACTACTTTTGCAAAAAAAACTAAACATTTGGTCTTCTTCTATGCGTTCCTTTATTCTTCCAAGATTGTTTCGTTCCGCTTCAAAACATGCCAATTGTGATTTACATATAACACTAGATAAAAATTAGCCTGAAATAGATGTGGAAATAGATATGTGTAAGCTAACAAATTGTATAGTGTACCTTCGTATTTCCAACTGTGAAGTCTCTCTGGTATTACAGTCAATACTTTGTACTTGGAAGACACAACAGAACATCTTACAAATAGCTGCCAAATATAACACAACACTAAATCAATAAATGCTATCATAAGATTATGCTTCACCTTTGAAAATTGTAGACAAACATCTTACAAATAAACATAAAACCAATTGACCGTAGATTATTAAAAAACAGGGGGGGGGGCCTAAAAGTAACAATGGTACAACAATGCTAAAAAACATCCATAGACAACTTGGCTGAACAACAACACCCCTCCGTCACCAAAAGATAAATCAGCATAACTTTAGGTCTTGCTTTTCCAAATTATAGCCTTATTTATAATTTCTTAACTAATTTATGTTTAATTTCTCCGTCATTTATTCTTTTTCATAAACCTATACTGGAAAAAAACAAATACAATATCAGTAACTATATACCTTCTGCGATATACCTCAGTTTCGTAATCAAATACTCAGTAACAACATAATACTCCAGGTATTATAAACTAACCTCCATCCATGGAACCAGAAAGTATACCCTTCAGCTGATTGAGATGCTTCTTCATGCAATAGCCTGCATCAATATGCCCATTGTTTTGGCTAGAAAGTCCAGCTTCATCTCTCTGCCAGCAACCAAAAAAAAAACATTCACATTCAAGCTAAGATTTTTAAACTCAATTTAGTATAAACAGTTTGTGAAAAATTATCTGCGATTATGTAAGTTGTGCAGACAATGTTGTTGCTTTAGCCTGTGAAGGATGAACCTTGTGTTCTTACTCTTAAATGTATCGCATATTTCATTATTTCGCAAGTGCACCTGACTGATCATTAGCTAATATCCGACGCCAGCTCAAAAACATAACTCATAACAGGAACATTTCCATAAAAATAATACAAACAAAGCAATAACAGTAATAAAACCAAATCCATTTTCGCACATGAGACAGCTGCCTCGAAAAGGAAACAAGGGCCAGGCAAAAAAAATGGCGAGTGACTTTCCACTAACTCTTTGTTCAAACTATTATCCCGTTTCCATTTCACCATCGTCTTCCCATCTAACGTCTCCAAAAGTTATAGCCCTGACTTCCATACATTTTCACATATCAATACTGGTCAGAAATCCTTCTTCTGGAGATTATAGTCCCACTATTTAAGTCATGAACTCAACCATTATTTCAAACTTACCTAGGAAGAACCAGACATGTTGTTCCATCAACAAGTCCCTTGGTTCACTTCAAATGGATTTGGTTGTTCTTGGACCAGAAGAACCAAGGAGTAGGTCCACAATATTCAAGGCGTACGTCCTCCTCATACTTGCTATGCTTCAATGCCTGCAACATCATATTCTCCGTCCCTTCAAGAATATCAAAAACCATATACTCATGGTGAGAGATAGTATGAGATTTTACAGGGAGGGTAGCTCAAGTTATGGCTTCCACTCTTTCCTCTCCTAATGTCACTCCAAAAACCATCCCCTGTAATGCAATATTTCCCTATCATAAGTATTACTTATACACTTACAGTGAATGGGTTCATTTGCATTATTTTCCAAACATAAATAATGATTAAACACTTTAATTCAATGGCTTCATTTTCAAGCTACTTTTACCTTCAAGGCTTACCAAAAGAACTTCTATCATTGATTTGTCTTCTTCTGTTGACACCTTCTTTTCAGAACACACCATTTTAATAGATAAAAACATTTACTTCCAGGAGTGTTCCGCACAACCTTCTTGGACTCCTGCAGCAAATAAATCACTAGTTTCCTTTCCCGTCTGAAATGTTCTTCTGATGGTCTTTATAAATAATTCAGTTCACCTCTCAATTTGTACTCAATATTTATCTATCTATGCCACAGGCTCGGGATCTGAGTTTAGTTCTTATGAGAAATTACATCACTGATTAAGCTAACACAATTGCTTTGAAGGTTTTTGGTTTCTAAAGTTAGGAATGAGCACTGGCGTTTATGTATTCTGGTTGTGAAAATGAGAAAAGTGAGAGAATGAGGAGAAGGTAAACAAGGCACGCCTGGGTATCACACATTCACACCTACATTTCTAGAGCCCCACTCCAGCCAGAGCAATATGCTCAAAGTAGGCTTCGTTTAATAACTCCCCGTGCATTGGGAATTTTAGCAAAATCAAAAAAAAAATCCAAACGGAAGAAAACCTACCATAGACTCATAGAGTTGTATTCAATCTCATTTCACTTGGATGTCTAAAAAAATGAATGACATCTTGAGTTAAACTGATAGCTTTTGATGGGAGTATATTTCTCTTTTACCGATCGACGAAGTCAATAGCTGGAAAGGAGGGTTCTAGACTGTTGATTGAAGCAAATTTTTGGCCTAACTGGAGGGAAATCGCATAAAAGTGGTGGATTTTGGTTTTGGGCGTTAGACGTAATTAAGCTCTCCTCTTATGGTTTCTGGAATCAACCTAAACTGATGTTCTGCCTGATAGCTGGATAGAAATGATTTGGATGTAAAAGAAGAAGGGTAAGAACTATTAGCTGGATGTAAGTTTGAACCGCCAAACCTGTCAGTTTGGTTTTGTTCTTCACTGTCCCTGTTCGGTTATGGATTAGAAATTTCTCAACCTGACGCTTTATATACATAATTCTACTTCCTCAATTCCAGCCGAGTAGTCAAAAAAAATGAGATGTTAACCATAGCCTCTCCTTGACATTTAAGAACTTTCTGGTGGTGATTGGTATTTTGTAACCAGTAATTATGGCTCTTTCAGTACTCTTCCATATAGTTATTCATTATTAGATAAATTTCTGAACATAATGATATTTTAGTAGTAGAATATTCATATAATAATTTGTCTAGCATTCTTGGCACTTCAAACAGAGGATGCATAATCTAGACAAATAATCGTATATCTCAACCTCTAGCTTCCAATCTTTCCTCTCCAAATGTCACTCCAAAAACCATCCCCTATAATGCATTCTTTTCCTAACATATGTAATGCTTAAAACACTTACAGTGAATGGGTGCATTTGCATTATTTTCGAAACATAAATAATGATTAAACACTTAAATTAAATGGCTTCATTTCCAATCTTCTTTTACCTACAAGACTTACCAAAAGAACTTCAATCATTGATTTCTCTTCTTCTGTTGACACCTCCTTCTGAGAACACACCATTGTAATAGAAAATAACATTTACTTCCAGGAGTGTTCCGCACATCCTTCTTGGCCTCCTGCAGAAAATAAATCACCTTTTTACTTTCCACTGTGAAATGTTCCTCTGCTTTTATTTCTAAATAAATCAGTTCACCTCTCAATGTGTACTCAATATTTATGTCTCCATGGCACAGCCTCGGCATCTGACTGTAGCTCTTATGAGAAATTATA
Organism: Adenophora triphylla var. japonica; assembly: GCA_022495995.1. Lineage (NCBI taxonomy): Eukaryota > Viridiplantae > Streptophyta > Magnoliopsida > Asterales > Campanulaceae > Adenophora > Adenophora triphylla. The sequence continues at coordinate 348,572 of JAFEMH010001615.1, read as the reverse complement.
TCATTGAAAGCTAAAGAGATACAACTGGTTAAGAGCAAAGATATAGAACTCTATCAGATCTGACAGATGCCTAACTCTAAACTCTTACAGAAAACTTATGCAACTTACCTTGCCAGCAACATAATATAAATAATCCTTGACAATTAATTTAAAAATATGTTAGTTCATTGTACAACGTAATTATGTTCACAGATCTTACTGCGAATCAAGAATATGTTAGTTCATTGTACAACGTAATTATATTATCAAAATTTTGTATCAAATAGAATGTCACTCCTCATTGTTCATGTAAAATATTAGTAGATCCAGAGGAAAATAGATACAAATTGATAAGAAAAATATATACAAACCATTATTCACTTAAAATAACTCATTTACCTATCATATGTATGTGAAACGTACCAGATCCTTCTTTTGCTTCAGGAAAAATATGTAACTCTGGGAAATTCTTCAACGAGAATATTTTTTTTAAACTTATCATTTCACTCTGGAGAAGGAGATCTGAGGCAAGACTTTCACTCTTTTTCTATTTCTACCTCATATGAATTATAGTGGGATCAAAAGATGAGATAATGCTGGTGTTTTTTGTTTTCTTTTTTTTTTTTTGCTTCTGCTGGTTGACAAAGGAATGGATTGAGTATGTTTTGAATATGTAGGGAGGGAGAGAGCGGCAGCTAAGTTTAAGTTTTAGGGTTGGGGTAGGTGTATCACTTAATTATTTATAGTGTTGTTCCATTGCTAAATTGCTTTGGGTCCAAACTGATGGCCTTTTTTCCTAATCATTCCATAACATGTATGGGCCAATTTGAAGGGTCCAGTACTGGGATGTTAATTTCTCTTTTTTTGGAAGTGACCATATCTTGTGAATATAAGATATGGAATATATGTCATATTCATGTGGAATTTAGAATTAAGAAATGAATTGAATTTCTTAAATGTGATTTGCCTTTTTTTAGTCACTTTCATATTATCCCCAATAATAAGGACCAATGTAGTATAAGAATAATTATTTTGGAACTAATTAATTTTTATATCTTACACTCCCTTTTTCCCTTGAAATGCGTTTATTTATTCTTTCTTTTTATTTTATTAATATCTTCTAACTTTAATGTTCTTTTCTACTACCATTTCTCACTCTCTCTTTTGGAGGGGTGCTAATTTAATTTGTTATAATTGTTCCATACTTGATGATTTCTTATGACTCATTTGGAGAGGTTGTTTATTCTATATTCATATTTGCTAAATACCAAAATTACTGCATATCTATACATAGTTCCAACTCATTCCATATTTATAGATATGCATACATATGACATCTTTTTCTTTCTATCCTGTTTTGAGTAACTATCTTATTTCTAGATGTATAATTTACATATGGATGTTTTTTTACTTTATTTGTACGTAACATTTGTCATCGATCATAATGCACTTGGACCGATTGTGATAGATTCATCTTTACCTTCAAGAAGGCGAGATTTACTTGAAATTTCAAATTGTGAGTTGAAATTTTTATTTATTTTATGTTTCAATTCAAATTTTGTTTCCTCTAGATTATAATTTATTTCTTTAATTATTATATTATTCTATTACATGATCAAAATTAATCTCGATTGGAGTCTAACTTATTTTCTTTTATTTATAGTGGCTCAATCAAGGTTTAAAAAGAAAAGCTCATGTGTTTTAAAAAAAAATTTAATGACTTTGTCATCGCAAAATGAAGGGGCTTCTTCAAATCAAGCTGAAGCCGGGGATATTAGACCTACTAAACGTGTTAAGGTTTCAACGAAAGCCACTGATGTTCATTCATCTTCTTCTCTACGTAAGTATTTCCTACCTTCACACCATAATATAATTTTATTTAGTCAAACCAACTTCAACTTTGAGTACGTTCTTATATTACATTATTTATCTCCTGCATAATTTTTAAAATATTTATTTTAATGTTTATATTGTTGATTTAGTAATATAGTTTAAAACTCAATTTTATTTAGTTTATTTCTTATATACCATTTATAGTCTCCAATTATCTTATATGTCTATTTCATTTATTTTATTAGGATACTGGGATCTTGGAGATGCTACTTATAATTGCAAATTTTGTGGAGCTCATTTTTGGTACGAGGAGAGATTGGCTCGTGCTTATAGATCTTTATCCCCAAAATACGGGTTATGTTGCAGTCAAGGGAAAATTCGTCTTCCTGTTGTTACGAATCCTCTGGATCAATTGGATCGATTATTGTTTGGTCAATCGGAACGGAGTAATCACTATATGCAGAATATTCGTTCCTATAACAACATGTTTTGTTTCACATCACTGGGCGGAAAAATTGATAGAAGCGTTAATAAAGGTGGTTCCCTTCATATATTCAAGCTGCAAGGGCAAAATTACCATTTAATGGGTAGTTTGTTGCCATTAGCTGGTGAACAACCTAAGTTTGCCCAGTTGTATATATATGACACAACAAATGAAGTTGCTAATCGTAAAGCTTCTGTAAGGTATATTTTCTTCAAAAACTACATTGTCATCAATTTTAACAAAATAGTCTACTTTCTGACATATGTTAACTTTATGTCTGTGATTTTTATTCCCTTCTTTCTCCAGGTCCGAAAGTTCTCTTAGTGATTTACATGATGATATTGTCGAGGAGTTGAAAACAATGTTAGATGAAAACAATGTGTTAGTTCAATCATTTCGTATGGCGAAGGAAAAATTGTTTTCCGATCACTCTGAAGAAGTAAAACTGAAGTTGATTGGCAGACGCACTGGGGATGCTAGAGTTTACAACTTGCCATCTGCTTCTGAAGTGGCCGCCTTGATTATTGGTGATTTTGACAGTTCGGCTACCGAAAGGGATATTGTTATTCAATCTAGATCTGGGGCACTTACGCGCATAAATCAGTTAAACCCTTCTTACTTGGGTCTTCAATACCCGTTGTTATTCCCATATGGAGAAGATGATTATAGAGAAGATATTCTTTTCCACAATTCCAGAGGTGGTACGGGGGGTAGGAAAAGGGTCAGCATTAGAGAGTACTTTGCGTATCGATTACATGAAAGACATGGTGACTCTAAGATAGTGATGTTTTCGAAGAGATTGTTTCAACAATATCTTGTGGATGTGTACACGATGATTGAGTAAGCACGTTTGACTTATATTAGTTTACATCAAAAGCAGTTGCGGGCAGAAATGTATAGGGGTTTACAGGAAGTAGTTTTGAAAGGTGATTGTGATGCAACTAAACTAGGGAAAAGAGTCATTTTACCCTCTTCCTTCACGGGTGGTGCAAGATATATGGTCCAAAATTATCAAGATACAATGGCTATTTGCAGATGGATTGGATATTCAGATTTATTTCTTACACTAACATGTAATCCTAAGTGGCCAGAAATTGTTCGATTTGTTGAGAATGGTGGCTTGAAGTCTGAGGATCGGCCAGATATTTTATGCAGAATATTTAAAGCCAAGCTTGATGGAATGATAACGGACATTGGGAAGAATAAAATATTCGGCCAGGTCAAAGCAGGTTTGTTTACTATTTCTAATTTCTAATATATTTAACATTTTTATATGTGCATTACCTTTTTTCTTTCATCTATTTTTTTAACTTCTTCTTAATTTGTTCATAAATATTTGCTTCAATTCTTTCAGTCATCTACACAATTGAGTTCCAGAAACGAGGTTTGCCTTATGCACATATATTATTGTTTCTTGCAACCGACTTTAAAAGTCGTTCCCCCGAAGATATTGATCGTATAATTTCTGCTGAGATACCAGATGAAACTGTTGATTCGGAATATTTTAATGCAGTTAAGGAATTAATGACCCACGGTCCGTGTGGGAAAGATAGACCTTCTTCTCCATGCATGGTTAATGCCCATTGTTCTAAACACTATCCAAAAAAGTTTGTTGAAGTTACTCAAGTTGATGAGGATGGATTTGTTGTATACAGAAGAAGAGATAACGGGAGAACAATTTTGAAAAATGGTGTGTACTTGGATAATAGACATGTTGTTCCTCATAATAGATATTTGTTGGTTACCTACGGTGTGCATTTGAACGTTGAGTGGTGCAATCAATCACGTGCAATAAAGCATTTATTTAAATATATTAACAAAGGGAATGATAGAGTCACAGCCACATTTTGTCAGACATCAGACAAGGGAAGCAACGAGCAAGCTGTGGATGAGATTAAGTTGTATTACAATTGTCGTTATGTTTCTTCTTGTGAGGCAGCTTGGAGAATTTACGGTTTCGGAATTCAGTTTAAAGATCCTACGGTTGAACGTTTGAGTTTTCATCTTCCAGATGAGCAGAATATCATTTTTGCTGATTCCGATAATATTGAAACCGTCTTGCATCGCGATTCAGTTGCACAGAGTATGTTTTTGGGTTGGATGGAAGCGGACAAGAAATATGTAGAAGCTAGAACTTTAACTTATTCGCAATTTCCTATGAAGTTTGTATGGAAATCAAATATACGGGAATGGTTGCCGAGGAAGCAAGGGTTTTCGATAGGCCAAATATTTTTTGTCCCTCCTGGATGTGGTGAAATTTATTATATGAGGTGCTTACTTAACAAAGTGTGTGGGGCAAAAAGTTATAGTGAAATTCATTTCGTAAATGGTGTCCAATGTGAGACATTTCGTGACGCTTGCTATGAGTTAGGTTTGTTGAATGATGATAGGGATTATATAGAAGCTTTTGTTGAATCAAGCGAGTGGTATACTGCTAACTCAATGAGAATTCTCTTTGCAACGCTACTTACTTCTGGGTCTATGAGTAGACCAGAACATGTATGGGAGAAGTGTTGGAGCTATTTATGTGAGGATATACTTTATAGACAATGGTCTATACTTAATCACCCATGTAAGTTTCTCATTTCATTACTTTTGTTATCAAATTGATTGGTAAATAATAGCACATCATTCTTTTCTCCATTATATTTTCCTTATTCCCTTTTCCACCTTATATCCAGGTTTGAAGTTAGAAGAAGAACATATTCGCAATTATGGCCTTGCTGAAATTGAGAAAATTCTTAGAAAGCAAGGAAGAAGTTTACTTGAGTTTACGATGTTGCCATATCCAACTTCTGATTACTTTCAAATCATATCTAATCGGTTAATTCATGATGAAATGTGTTATGACCGAGAAAGATTAGAAGCTGAATTTCAAGAACTTGTGTTGAAGTTGAATGTTGATCAATGAGAGGTTTATAATGTCATTCTTGAATCATGTTCAACCAATATCGGGAAGATGTTCTTTGTGTATGGATATGCAGGGAGTGGGAAGACGTACGTTTGGAGAACCTTATCTGCTCGATTGCGTTCACAAGGGTGTATCGTTTTAAATGTAGCTTCAAGTGGAATAGCTTCATTATTATTACCTGGGGGAAGAACTGCGCATTCTAGGTTCGCCATTCCTTTCAATCTGAATGAAGATTATGTTTGTAATATTACTCAAGGAAGCCCTTTAGCAGAATTAATTATAAAGTCCCATTTGATAATTTGGGATGAGGCACCGATGATGCATAAACATTGTTTTGAGGCTTTGGATAGAAGTATGAGGGATATAATGAGAGTTGTTGATCCGAAGCTGAATGAATATTCTTTTGGTGGAAAGACTATTGTTTTTGGTGGCGATTTTAGGCAAATTCTCCCAGTGATTCCGAAGGGTAGCAGACAAGATATTGTGCATGCCACGATTAATTCATCTTATCTATGGAGGCATTGTGTTGTATTGAGGTTGACAAAGAATATGAGACTACAAGGTTTGGATTCAAGTCTAAATTCCGATAAAGTGAGGCTATTTGCTGCTTGGATAGCAAGAGTTGGAGATGGCCAAGTTAATGAGCCTAATGATGGTATTACTCCTATTGAATCCCACGAGAGCTTTTAATTGAGAAATTTAATGACCCGATTGCTGCAATGGTTGAGAGTATATATTCTGAGTTTATAAATGGGCGTCCTGATTTATCCTACTTTGAAGAAAGAGCTATTTTAGCTCCAACTTTGGATGTTGTTAATGCTGTTAACGAGTACATGGTGTCATTGAATGATTCCGCTGGAAGAACTTATTTGAGTTCAGATGCTGCATGTCATACTGATAAACATTTTGAGTCCTTGAGTGATCTTCATACACCTGAATTCATCAATAGTATATGTATTTCTGGGCTTCCTAATCACACATTATACTTGAAAGTCGGGACTCCAGTGATGTAACTTCGTAATATAGACTCTTCACTTGGCCTTTGCAACGACACTCACTTGGTTATCACTAGGCTTGGAAATCATGTTTTAGAATGTGAAGTAATTTCGTCTGGTGATATTGGCAGAAAAGTTTTGATATCGAGAATGTCTTTAACACCATCAGACGCAAGGATACCTTTTCGATTTGAGAGGAGACAATTTCCCTTGATGATCTCGTATGCTATGACAATTAATAAAAGTCAAGGTCAATCGTTATCTACTGTTGGTCTCATACTGCGAAAGCCAGTCTTCTCCCATGGTCAACTTTATGTCGCTTTATCACGTGTCAAAAGTCCAGATGGTCTGAAAATATTAATTTGTAATGATGACAATCCTTACCAATCTTGTAACGACCCTAAACCTAGGCACTATTTTAGTATCATATTATATGCCTTTTATATTATTTGTGGACTTTATGTGCTTAAATTATATCTTTGATTTATTATGGTAATTAAAATGGTTATGAGATAATCTTAAAGCCTTAGAATTAAAAGGAAATAGATTAAAGTATTTTGGGGAAGTATAATAATTGAAAATCAATAAACTATTTTAAGTAGTATGGTGGAGTCATAATAAAATGAATAAATAAAATATTATGAGTAGTTGGGTGGTACTTGTGTAGAGGATAGTAGTAGAAGTTTAATTGGATTTGGGAAGATTTTTATTTATATGGATATGGGGGGGGGGGGGCATATCCCCTATTTTCCTCCCCTCCCTCTTCTTAAGTCAAAGCCCCATACTTCCCCATACTCCTCACATGCTTCCTCCATCATTTTTATTCACCTTCCCACTTTCCCATCATCATTTTCTTCTTCCTTCCTCTCAAAAATATCCATGGAAGCACTACCATGAAAGCTTCAATTTCCAAGTTCCTACCAAGTTCAAATCTTCTCCATTTGGCAATCCGATTGTACTTCCGTGTTCGGGGTGAAGAGGGGAGCTCATCAAGCTAAGAAAATCTTCATTTCATCCCATATTTGCTAAGTAAGTTATTATGACTTCTTTCTAATAATTGCCCACTTTATGTGTTAATTAATCTCTTGTTGAAAGAAAATGATTTTTGGTATTTTGAATAATGTTGATTGAGTTGGAATGGTTTAGTCAAGGTTGAATTGATTTTGTTGTAAATTGGTGATTTAAGTTGAAAGAAGAGTGGTATAGAGTAATTGGGGATATTAATGATTTAAGTGTAAGTATTGAATGTGGGTTTGGCCAAGTTACTAAAGTTAGAAAGTGAATTATTATGACCTTCCTCCTATTAAATGATCATGAATAATTTGATGTTGATTTGTGGTTATAATTGTGGTTTTGAAATGTTAGGACACTCTCTTGGGTTGAGAAATGGAGTAATGACCTAGGATAAAGTTGTTGTTCATAGAAGTGATAAAGAATGTAAGAGAATGGGTTGAATTAGATTAAGAACATAAGTGTAAAATGTGATGGTTCAATGAGTAGGAAATCCAAGTGGGAGTAGCCTAGGTTAATGGTACTTTGGGGTTTAAATAGTTTGTAATGACATTAGGAAGGTTGACAAATAATCTTATGTTCACAATTTAAAGGAAGCTTGTGGTGGATTTTGGGTTTTCTTGAAATATGGATTGGAGCTGCTGTTAGTGCCTGTTTCTGGCCGTGGCACGAGTCGTGCCCCCTGGCACGAGTCGTGCCCATGGCCAACTCGTGGATACGACTCGTAGAATAGGAGTCCAATCGTTCTGATCAATTTAAGGGGAAATTGGCACGAGTCGTGCCCTGGGAAAGGACGAGTCGTGCTTGCTAAGGGACGCTTGAATCTGGGGAAGGCCAAAGGGGCACGAGTCGTGCCCTGGGGCACGAGTCGTGCCCTGGCCTGGTGACTATGATCCATTTTGTGAGCTGTTTAAACCTAATCAATCTAGAACCAAAATGAATCCTCTTTAACCTAAATTAAAGTAGAATACTTTGGCTACACCATGACGTCTTATTGGGTCAAATTGGATTTGGGGAAGTAGTTTAAATATTGTCCGGAAAATGGTTGATAAGCTTGATTAGTAACTTCACCAAAGTAGTTCAAACTTGGGAAGTAGATCTTGCACTTTTATTAAGATTATTCAAGGTTGAGTAATGACTTCGTAGAAATGGTTATCTGGCATGTTGATTATATTGTATCCCAGTGTGGATTATGTGGTTATATTGTTACCTTAATTGAATTCATATTCATTGATGGTATTATGCTTAGTGTATTAAATGAATGTTGCACTATAGTATTGATTTAACATGAGTATATTTTACCATGTTGTTATATTATTATCTCTTTTGTGGATTTTATTTCAAGTAACTATTATGTGCTTGGATATTACATGTGATTCGGGGGTATAATGGAATTCAATCAATTATTGATTTGTTCTATAAGTGATTGAAGGTTCATTATACCTGTGACCTCTCCCCTCTGTGGCCACAGAGTGGGTGTGCTAGCAGCTGTATTGAGCCAAAAGCCTTACAGTCCGCTGCGATTTGGTGATTAGGGGAAATGCTTCTGTATTAAGCCAAAAGCTTTACAGATAGCGGTAATATTGTTGGATACTCTGATTAAGTATCTGATTTTCTTATATGGATCTCTGGAGTATGAGTCCTATAAGCGGTGAATGTGCTGGAGGCAATTCACCAAAGAGTGGAGTTTTACTCCCACGTTGTACGACTTATTGTTCAGACGGGAAAGGTAAAATGAGGTAACGTAAGGTGTTTATCACTTTAATAATGTGCTATGTGTAACCATGCTATGTGTTGCATCTTGTTTGGCATCTTTCTGCATTCATAATAGCTTATTGAGATTTATTCTCACCCCTCTCCCTTTACTGTTTTAGATCGTGCTGAGACAGGTGACTGAGCCAGTGAGGCCGGGGAAAGAGTTTGGACTCTTGCTTTTGGGACTTGTCAGGATAGGTATATGAGTAGGTTGTCGGGAGTCCTATTTAAGTATTACTCTATTATAAGTTGCATGGAAAACTCTTTTATTAAACAATGTTAATCAGGGTTTTCAATGTAATTGATCAGGTTATGGTTTATTGAATTATTTGTTGAAATTCCTCCGAGTGGAGATATTATCCGTTGACTTTATTTTGGAAAGTTTGAGAATTGGTTTTCTTTTAAAGTGAAATAAAAGTTTTAAAAATTTAAGATGGGTTTTCCTAGTTTGAGCTCCTCAAGCTCGGGATACGCATTAGGTCCAGGGTTGAGGTGCTCTTAGTTGGTATCAGAGCTTAGTTTAGAGGTCAAGGGTAGATGTCTAAACTAAGGAGGAGTGTGTGGTAATTGACGCCGAGTGTTTAGTGCAGGAGTTTGTTCTAATGGCTGGAAACAATGATGACCAGCGAAAGGTTCTAAAAAATGAAGGATGTTTAAATTGTAGCCTCATAGTCATGATATTATAGTAATGAATTCAAATGGTCTTGGGTTGAATATGGGAAATGTTGCAGGTGGGTTGGTGCATTTTACTTGGGTTGAAATTTGTTAAATTAGTTGAGATGTGGTATAGTGAAGTTTTGGTATAGTATTGATGTTAAGAAAAATGATTTAAGTATGTGGTATTGTTTAGGGTTCCTTTTAATGAAGTTGGCTAAGTTGTAAAGTTGTTGTTATATATGTTGTACGATGCTGTTATTACCATATAAATGATTATTGATAAGTTTGACAATTTGTTTGGCTTTTGAAATAATGAAAAAGGGGTTTGGAAATGAGTAGAGTGATGGTTTGATAAAATATGGGTTGGTAACTGAAAAGGGTATTATAAAGGTTAATATATGGTGGAGAGAGTATTGTTGAGTGGCTTGTGATGTGGAAAAAAAAATAATATATATATATATAAATATATATATATATATATATATATATATATATATATATATATATATATATATATATATAATGAAAATAACTTGTAGTGGGTGAATGAATATGGCGAATAGTGATAATAAGATATGGTTTAAATGTGGAAAGATAGAGTAATAGGGTTATATGGCTTGGGGAAAGTATGTGGTATCATTTGAGAACCTTATAATTAAAGTTGACTAAGTGGTATAGTTGTCGTTGAATTGTGGTCATACATGGTATATGATGTATTAGGCGATATACATGGTGATGGTAATGGTTAGTTAATTAATAGAGCTTTGGGAATAAACAGGAAAGAGTGGTTTTGGAATGAATGGGGTAAGGTTGACATTCAAAGTGATTGAGAATTCTGTATCCATTTAGTTAAGTTAGAATGATCATGAAAGGATGTGAAGAAAGATTTAGTAATAGCAATATTGACTAGGGTAAAATGGTGTTGTAAAGTGAAGGTCTAAAGGTCGAGTATGTGTTTCGGATATAGTAGAGATAGCTCCCTCAGAGGTCACTAGAGGTATATTACCTGTCTTAGAAGTTAGGGGTCATATTTTATAGATCCTGTTTCATATCATTTATGTTTGGCATCACATTTTGCTTCTATGTGGCATACATTGCTTGAGATTTATTTTATTGTTAGAGGATTCTGCTCTTATGAGAGAATACCTCGAATCTCCTTTGGTTTACCACGGTGGTGATGTGGTTATAGTTGGGCATGTATTGCCAGTTGATTTGGTATGATTACCGATTTGTAATTATGAGATATACTTGACCTGGAGGGTTAAGTAGTTGTTGTGCATTGGTAGACTATCATAAGAAGTGAGTCTCCTTTTCTATACCTAATTTGATTATATTGGTATTTGATACAAATAAACCTTAGGTGGTAATCTTGTTATATAAGCATTAAAGGCAGAAAGTTTTGGTTAAAAGTGTGAAGAGTATTTGGTATGTGTTAGACTTGCATAAGAAGTCTTTCCGGAAATTTTTCGTGCTAGTTGTGACTAGATGGTAATTGTGTTTCCATCCAGGTATCTCATGTGTTGATTCCAAGTATGATAATCAGAATTTTAATCCTTATTTTGATGGCCTTATTGTAGTTATGATTGATGACCTCCTTGGTTATTTAAAGTTACGAGAGGATCATGAAGATAATTTGTGAGTTGTGTTATTTACCTTTAGTGGGAATTCATCGTTTGAGAAGTTTAGCGAATGTGAGTTGGCTTGCGAAGATTTTACATTTTGGGTTATATAGTCTTAAGCTTGAAGGTCACCATGGATCTTGCGAGGATTGAGTCCGTAATCTTTGGGTTGGCAAGTGCTATCGAAGAATGTTTAAGGAGTTCTTGAAAATTGAAAAATCGTAGATTTAGTTAACTCCGAAGGATATATAAATGATGTAGGATGTAATAAGGATGAATCATATTAATAGAATTGGAAAATAGATTGGCTATAGATCCGATCCTTACCTTACCTAGTGGATGTGAGAACTTCGTGAATTTCAAATGCGTATTAAAGGAAGATTAGGTTGTGATATTATGAGAAATGGGAAAGTGATAGCGTATGCTTCGAGAAAGTTAACTTAGATAAAGTGGAATTTTCTTATCCTCTACTCGAGAGTGGCTGCAATTGTGTTGCGTTAATTAAGTAGGAACCTTATCTTTTTGAAGCTTCCTTTGAGAGTTGTTACCGATACTAAGAGTTTGAAGAATTTAGTTACTTGAAAGGAAGAGATTAGAAGACTATCTAGATTCTTGACGAATAGGTTGGGTGTTGTGTGATGGACTTCCTTTCAAGTTGAGAAGTTAATTAACCTTAGCAAGTTTGCGTATAATAATAGTTTTTAGTTTAGCATTGAATGGGTATTGTATAAAGCTTGGTATGGAAAATTTATTTGTATGATCCTTCGTACGTATGGAGTTCTTCATTTAAGGATGATTTGGTGGATTTGACTTATGTGGGGAAACCGTTGAGAGTTATTAGAATCGAAATTCCGGGATTAAAATCTAGAATACTTGGGTTGTGAGAATGTATAGAAGAATCATGACATTGAGAAAACTGTTTGAAGGTTGTAATTCAAAATGCTTGGGAGAGTAACCTTTGTTATTGATCCTTAAGGTAAGTCTTTTTAAAATTCGGGATGAAATTTCTTTAAGGGGGAGTGAGTGTAACGACCCTAAACCTAGGCACTATTTTAGTATCATATCATATGCCTTTTATATTATTTGTGGACTTTATGTGCTTAAATTATATCTTTGATTTATTATGGTAATTAAAATGGTTATGAGATAATCTTAAAGCCTTAGAATTAAAAGGAAATAGATTAAAGTATTTTGGAGAAGTATAATAATTGAAAATCAATAAACTATTTTAAGTAGTATGGTGGAGTCATAATAAAATGAATAAATAAAATATTATGAGTAGTTGGGTGGTACTTGTGTAGAGGATAGTAGTAGAAGTTTAATTGGATTTGGGAAGATTTTTATTTATATGGATATGGGGGGGGGGCATATCCCCTATTTTCCTCCCCTCCCTCTTCTTAAGTCAAAGCCCCATACTTCCCCATACTCCTCACATGCTTCCTCCATCATTTTTATTCACCTTCCCACTTTCCCCTCATCATTTTCTTTTTCCTTCCTCTCAAAAATATCCATGGAAGCACTACCATGAAAGCTTCAATTTCCAAGTTTCTACCAAGTTCAAATCTTCTCCATTTGACAATCCGATTGTACTTCCGTGTTCGGGGTGAAGAGGGGAGCTCATCAAGCTAAGAAAATCTTCATTTCATCCCATATTTGCTAAGTAAGTTATTATGACTTCTTTCTAATAATTGCCCACTTTATGTGTTAATTAATCTCTTGTTGAAAGAAAATGATTTTTGGTATTTTGAATAATGTTGATTGAGTTGGAATGGTTTAGTCAAGGTTGAATTGATTTTGTTGTAAATTGGTGATTTAAGTTGAAAGAAGAGTGGTATAGAGTAATTGGGGATATTAATGATTTAAGTGTAAGTATTGAATGTGGGTTTGGCCAAGTTACTAAAGTTAGAAAGTGAATTATTATGACCTTCCTCCTATTAAATGATCATGAATGATTTGATGTTGATTTGTGGTTATAATTGTGGTTTTGAAATGTTAGGACACTCTCTTGGGTTGAGAAATGGAGTAATGACCTAGGATAAAGTTGTTGTTCATAGAAGTGATAAAGAATGTAAGAGAATGGGTTGAATTAGATTAAGAACATAAGTGTAAAATGTGATGGTTCAATGAGTAGGAAATCCAAGTGGGAGTAGCCTAGGTTAATGGTACTTTGGGGTTTAAATAGTTTGTAATGACATTAGGAAGGTTGACAAATAATCTTATGTTCACAATTTAAAGGAAGCTTGTGGTGGATTTTGGGTTTTCTTGAAATATGGCTTGGAGTTGATGTTAGTGCCTGTTTCTGGCCGTGGCACGAGTCGTGCCCCCTGGCACGAGTCGTGCCCATGGCCAACTCGTGGATACGACTCGTAGAATAGGAGTCCAATCGTTCTGATTAATTTAAGGGGAAATTGGCACGAGTCGTGCCCTCAGGCACGAGTCGTGCCCTGGGAAAGGACGAGTCGTGCTTGCTAAGGGACGCTTGAATCTGGGGAAGGCCAAAGGGGCACGAGTCGTGCCCTGGGGCACGAGTCGTGCCCTGGCCTGGTGACTATGATCCATTTTGTGAGCTGTTTAAACCTAATCAATCTAGAACCAAAATGAATCCTCTTTAACCTAAATTAAAGTAGAATACTTTGGCTACACCATGACGTCTTATTGTGTCAAATTGGATTTGGGGAAGTAGTTTAAATATTGTCCGGAAAATGGTTGATAAGCTTGGTTAGTAACTTCACCAAAGTAGTTCAAACTTGGGAAGTAGGTCTTGCACTTTTATTAAGATTATTCAAGGTTGAGTAACGACTTCGTAGAAATGGTTTATAGTTTAGGGTGGCCTTACTTGCTCCCATACCCTTGGTGATTCGTTGAATAGTGTAGAGACTATAATTACACTATTGTGTTGGTTAGGAATATATATGTGTTACATCGTAGTACTGTATTCCCCGTGTGGATTATTTGACATATTGATATATTGTATCCCAATTGTGGATTATGTGGCATGTTGATTATATTGTATCCCGGTGTGGATTATGTGGTTATATTGTTACCTAAATTGAATTCATATTCATTGATGGTATTATGCTTAGTGTATTAAATGAATGTTGCACTATAGTATTGATTTAACATGAGTATATTTTACCATGTTGTTATATTATTATCCCTTTTTGTGGATTTTATTTCAAGTAACTATTATGTGCTTGGATATTACATGTGATTCGGGGGTATAATGGAATTCAATCAATTATTGATTTATTTTATAAGTGATTGAAGGTTCATTATACCTGTGACCTCTCCCCTCTGTGGCCACAGAGTGGGTGTGCTAGCAGCTGTATTGAGCCAAAAGTCTTACAATCCGCTGCGATTTGGTGATTAGGGGGAATGCTTCTGTATTAAGCCAAAAGCTTTACAAATAGCGGTAATATTGTTGGATACTCTGATTAAGTATCTGATTTTCTTATATGGATCTCTGGAGTATGAGTCCTATAAGCGGTGAATGTGCTGGAGGCAATTCACCAAAGAGTGGAGTTTTACTCCCACGTTGTACGACTTATTGTTCAGACGGGAAAGGTAAAATGAGGTAACGTAAGGTGTTTACCGCTTTAATAATGTGCTATGTGTAACCATGCTATGTGTTGCATCTTGTTTGGCATCTTGCTGCATTCATAATAGCTTATTGAGATTTATTCTCACCCCTCTCCCTTTACTGTTTTAGATCGTGCTGAGACAGGTGACTGAGCCAGTGAGGTCGGGGAAAGAGTTTGGACTCTTGCTTTTGGGACTTGTCAGGATAGGTATATGAGTAGGTTGTCGGGAGTTCTATTTAAGTATTACTCTTTTATAAGTTGTATGGAAAACTCTTTTATTAAACAATGTTAATCAGGGTTTTCAATGTAATTGATCAGGTTATGGTTTATTGAATTATTTGTTGAAATTCCTCCGAGTGGAGATATTATCCGTTGACTTTATTTTGGAAAGTTTGAGAATTGGTTTTATTTTAAAGTGAAATAAAAGTTTTAAAAATTTAAGTTGGGTTTTCCTAGTTTGAGCTCCTCAAGCTCGGGATACGCGTTAGGTCCCGGGTTGGGGTGCTCACAAATCTGATGTGCGTACTGACAATGTTGTCTTTAAGAAAATATTTCATAATTTATAAACGAATATAGTTTCCGATTTATGTCTGTTCAATTTTCGTCTTTTTTATATATAGTAATGCCCCGTGCATCGCACGGGAGTCAATCTAGTTTTTATAAATATTATACCACATACATAATTGAATGATCCTTCAATGATAAAAAAAAATTAAAAAAAAATAATATCATTGTTTGGTTATCAACTTTCAACAAAAAGTTTAATTAGTTTCAACAATAAAAATTTTAAATAAAAATATTAGAATTTAAAATAAAAACTAATAAAATTAAATTAAATTGGATCATCTTTTTCATTCCATCTTCAAGCCACACCGCCCAACCATCACCACCACCACAGTTTGAAACAACCGAAGCCACCACTACCACCGTCACCACATCCAATAACAAAACCACCATCATTACCACCGTCCATCAACATACTTCATCACCACCACCACCACCATCCATCAACATCTATGTTGAAATAAAAAAAATAAAAAACATCAAATGAGTAATCTCACAAAAGAAAAATCAATAAAAATCCACCCAAAAAATAAAATAACCTTCAATGGTGACCAGATCTAAAAGAAAGAAGGATAGGGGGTAGGGGAAACGGCAGTGTAGGGTCATATGGGTGGGGGAAGGCGTTTGCAGATCTTCAAATTTGGGTCTTAGGGCGCTATTGGGGCGGAGAATATGAAGCTAGAGAAGGATTTTTTTCTAGGCTAAGGATACCTGGCAATCAGGTTGGATTGGGTTGAGTCGGGTTAAAGCGAGTCATGAGTTGAAGCAGACAAGTTAAAATGTGCAACACCCAAGACAACCGGATTAACATACGGGTTAAATGAGTTGGGTCGACTCGGGTCAACCCAATAAGCTGCAACTTTTTAAAAATTGTTTTTTCCAATCATGAGATGTCAAAAAATACAAAAATAATTTTATTTTATTTTTATGTTTTCACACTCGAAGGACCAGTATTCCAGTGTTATCCAAATTCAGGTACACCCTCACCTCAGTTCATTGTTACTCAAATTAGATCAATCAAGGAAGAAATGCAACAGGAACTTTATAATCTTATGTTAAGATAGTAAATTAACTAATTAATCACATAGTTTATCCAAAGAAATATCAGCAAATCGTATCTCCATCCCAAAAATAAATGACGATTTTTCCCTCCAAATTTACTCTTAATCAAGTATGCACGGAATGTAATCTAATATGTCACTACCTTCATCCCAAAATGAATAACAAAAAAAATGAAATTTATAGTTTTGAATCAAAATTATTATTGATTATGTACGGATTGTAATCCAAAATATTACTACCTTGTTTCAAAATGAATGATCATTTAAAAAAAAATTACTCTTGATTGTCTTGATTGAAAGGATTTTTTTTTTTATATAATTTATTTTGAGACGGAGGTAGTTACATTTTAAATTAAAATTAGTACATACAAATAAACATTATCCACCTTTTTTAGATGAGGAGGGGGAACAAGAATGAAAAAATCTTCCAAATATTGATGATTCACGAATAACAAGTAATTTCTTTATGATCTTCTTTCATAATCATACTTTTTTGTTCCAAAATGATCTTCTTACTTTTTTGTCATTACTACAAATGAACTTTGGATAAATATTTTAGATTGATTTAATTATCCTAATGAAAATATAAAACTTGTTATTGATATTATTGTTGATGGTGAAGCAATTACAAATTTTAGATTCATAGGGCGAGCCTTGGCGCAACGGTTAAGTTGCTTCTTTGGTGACCGTAAGGTCACGGGTTCGAACCTTGGCGAACAGCCTCTTGGCAATTGTCAGGGAAAGACTCTAGCAAATGGTTCTCTCTCCCAACCCTCGCTTGGCGGGAAGCGCTTGGCACACCGGGGATTTGCCCTTTATTAGCATAATTAAATATAATTAAACATATATTATCTATTACAAACTATGATCTGGTGAGTCGAACCAAACTAGATTAGAACACCTAACCTAAAGTTGATTTGACCTTAATTCATTCAGTAATTTCTTGAACTTTCATGACTTCCTGTGTAAAAAGTTCATAGCTCTATTTATTTTCCTACACAACAAAATGTAGAAATAAAAGATAAAATAGAAAACTCCGTTTTTGTCAGTCTTAATTTGTAGCGTGTTTCATTTTTATAATCGAAATCTAATTTTATTTTATTTTTCTTTTTTATCATCGTACTAGAAAAAATGGTGTCATTTTATACCCATAATTTATTTCCGTTATCTATTAACGGAAAATGTCTTTATTAACTCCCTAAGTGTTTTAGCATTTGAGAGACAATTTTCATACTCCCTCCGTCCCAGACGATGGGTATATGGGGTGAATTTCACGCTTTTTAAGAAATTTTTTAAAAAATGAATAAAAGTTAAATGTGAAATAGAGAATAGTAGTTAAATGTGTGGTAGGGAATATGAGAGAGAATGTAAAAGTTAAATATGTGGTAGGGAATAGGAGAGAGAATGTAAAAGTTAAAAATATTTGATATGAGAGAGAATGAGTGGGAGGAATAGTAGTTAAATGTGTGGTAGGAAATAGGAGAGAGAATGTATAAGGGTATAATGAATGGTTTTTTTGTAAATATATGGAGATGATAAGGGTATAAATATATTCAAAAACTTGCTATTTATGGAAATGAATCCTTGATCTGGGACGGATCAAAAGGGAAAGATAAACCCTTGGTCCGGGACGAAGGGAGTAGTTTTTTTTTTTCTTCCTTCTGAGAGGTGACTCTCAGGACGTATAAGAGTTGGCTCTTAAAGTGCATTGGAGTAACTAAAGTGAAAGGAACGTAAAATTAAGAGTCCGGGGTATTTTTATCCTAGGGCTGTAGAGGGATTTCAAAAATAATGAACCTTTATAAATCATTAATGTTAAGTCAAGGACTTAGAGTCAGAGGAATTCTCGTGAAAGTCGTGGGTGGCACGTTCATCTCTCAACTATCTTCTAAAGCTATTTTTATGTTTTTGTTTCTGTTTTTAAAATATTAAGCAGTCAATGCATTTTCATTGACTTTTTTAATGTCATTGATCTCACCAACAAGTGAAGAATAATTTGATATGCATATACATTTATTAATTGCCTTCTACTTAAAGTATCTATTTTTTATTTTGTTTTTTTGTTTTTTCCTTTCTTAAACCACTCTAATATTCTTCATTGACTTAGGCTTCTTATGTTTCGGGGAATTTTTTTTCCGTAAAATGATTTTCCCACTTTTCTAAGCAAAAGAACTTACAAATTTTTTCTAATTAAAATATTTTTCAAAAAACGTTAACACCCTTACACACACATTAACTTTTCATGCACCCCCACGTTACCCAATCCATATCAATCACCCTACCCATTCCCTCATAAAAAAAATATTTATATTAAAATTAGATTTTACAATTCACCCCACCCCACCCCCACTCCACTCAACACCACCCCCCACACCCCTCACCCACCTACCCCATCCCACTCATCACCACCACCACCCCCTGCCCCCCCCCCCTCTCGTCGGGTAAAAAAAAAATTTAATCATTTCAAATTTATTTTTAGCAACTCATCACTCCCATCACCACCATCACCTCAAGGTCAAAAAAAAAAAAAATATTCATTTTAAAACTATATTTTAACAACTACCCCACTGCCAAGCAATTTTTTTATTAATATTAAAATTATTTTTTAACAACCCTTACCACCCCCACCAATCACCAACCCCCCTCACACGGTCAAACTTTTATTTACTTATAATTAAATTAATTTATTTTTAACAACTCTCCCACCCAACCCCACTCCCCTACTCTCGACCACCCACCCTAACCCCCCCCCCCACTCTCGGCTACCCACCCTACCCCACCCCTACCCTATCACCACCCTATCCTACCATCATTTTATCCTTTATATTTCCCTCACCACCCCATCCTACCCCTACCCTACCCCAAACCCACCCCCTACTAATTCCCACCTTTTACCCTATCACCCCAGCCCCTTTACCTTACCCCACTCTATCTCTTTCAACACATCTCAAATTGTGTTTTTATCGAAAAATATTTTCATTAAACAAATAAAAATATTTTTCGAAAAATATTTTCCTTATCAAACAGTCGAAAACATGTTTATTTTATTTTTCGAAAAACTTTTTACTGAAAATAATTTTCCAGAATTTGTTTTATGCGAAACAAACGTGGCATAAATAAAAGTGGAATGGAAATGGTAACCTTCAACCTTCGAACAACCTTCAACCTTCAATTGATACTTCCTTTGTCATTATTAAATGAGAGTCAAAAAAAAAAAAAAAAATTAAAAAAATTACGCTTTCGTGATTAGAGCAAATTTGAAGAAAAAATGAACGTTTATTTAAGAATAGAGAGTAGTAAATTGAATGATTTGACGTAGGGCATCTGCAATACATGAAGTTAAGACATTAGTATCAAAATCAAATTTTGATAAATATGAATACTATTCACATGGTATTAAATTACAATCTTCAATGTTAAGTATTAAAATAAAATTTTGATTCCTACATAAAAGATACTAGCATTTCCAATAGCTAGTATCAAATTAATGACTCAAATTTTTATTTTCATATTGTTAAATTTATTTCACATTTGTAATATTTTAACTAATTAAATATTTTAATAATTAAAAATAAAAAGTGAATATAAAATGCCAAGAGTCACAAGTGGACTTAAAAAAAAATAAGAAGTTGGAAAAGTGATAAAAGAAAAAAAAAATGTATCTTTATTTATTTATGAAAATGACGTATCCAAATGAGTTAGTATATCCAATAGTTAAATACTCCCTCCGTCCCAATAATACCTTCACCATTTTTTTTCGGCACGCAAATTAAGAGTTTCAAAAATGTTGTGAGTGTAATAGTAAAATAAGAGAGAGAATGAGTGGAGAAAATAGTAAATTTAAAAAATGTTGTGAGTGTAATAGTGAAATAGGAGAGAGAATGGGTGGGTGAAATAGTAAAGATTCTTTACCAAAAAAGGAAAGGTGAAGCTTCTAACGAAACGCCCTTTTGAATAATTGGTGAAGCTTTTATTGGGACGAAGGGAGTATATAGATACCAAAATTTGGTGTGGAGTTAAGAAAGGTATCAAATTTGATACTCCCCTCTCTTTAACTCCCTACCAAGTTTTAGTACATTACATTCAACCATTCAAAGTGTTAACTCTTTTGCATATGCATCAAATTTTAATTTTGATACATGTCATTGGAGTTGCCCTTACACTAGTCAGATCTAGTTTTATTCAAGTTGAAATTTATCTCTAATTTTTCTTATTACATCCAATAGTTATAATCAATTTTCAAAGTCTTCCAACTTGTTTTCAACTTTTTATTTACCTACAATACAATGAATTTAGTTTATATAAAAATTTGAAATTCTTCGAATAGACCAAGTAATTATTAATTTATCGATAAGTTGATAACTCTATAAATTAATAAATTTCTTTGATCTCAGCATTATTAATTTATAGAATTTTTATTTGACCCGAGCTTCACTTTAGTTATTGTAGTTTTTACATAAAAATCATTATGCTTTGATAACCTTGGCTGAGGTGCCAAAAATTAACCCAAACTGTTAATCCACCGACACCGACACCGGGTATGGCCAAATCCTAGGCGTTGGCGGCAACAGAGCAACGAAATCCATCTCAATGATACTACTAATCTTTTATTCCCTCCATCCTTATATTAATGTCCAAATTTCATTTATGAAATATTCTAAAAATGTTTATTTTTTATAATTAAAAGAGAAAGATGCATAAATATTCTTATTTTTCACTTTTCAAATATTTAAATTTGCAATTATAAATTGGCTACTAAAAAAATTAATAAAATAATATTTAGGGCAATATAAATTTATTCCATCTTCAGTCCAGTCAAACGTCTAAAACCTTCAACACATACACATTTATTCATAAACTTTAGAGCTTGTTTGGTAGTAAGACAAGCAAGGTTAAATATTTATCTTCGTATTAATAATCCCCGTATTAATAATATCATCCCCTTTCATAGGATACATAATAAAAGGATAAGCCCCTTATCGGGCATATCCTTCTGATTAATCCAAAAGTTTAAAATTATACCAAACAACTCTGTTCAGTATTACTTATCTTATTCATCAGTCATATACTCCCTCCGTCCCTGAAAGATTGTCTCATTTGTCATTTTGACTTATCCTAAAAAGTATGTCCCATTTCTAAACTTAGACATGAATGTTAGTGCAAATCTACTAAGGTACAAGAAGGTGAAGCTCTTCCTTAATAATTGCAAAATATACAACATGACAATCTTTTAGAGACTGAGGGAGTATAAGGTTAGCCCCTTACTTTTTTCCTTCTCTGATTTTCTAACGACAACTCACTTATTTGTCAACCCAACCTCAAGCAACACTTTCAATTTTTAAAACTCCATCCAAACCACTCACTAATTAGTCATTTGACAACCCAACATCAAGCAACAACACTTTTAAAACTCTAAATGATTTTCATACCTAAGAAAAGAAATGGAGGGGTGAGAAACCATTAGCATTTTTCATCGACTTATCTGAAACCACCCGTAAACTCTCCATTGACTTGGCTACAATAATCCTGAATTTTACCCAGTCAACTGCCTACAATTTGAACCCTTGCTATAATTCATCCCCCAAACTTTTTGATACTCCCAACCCATACATCATTTGTATCTATCACATAACAAAGTCAATTTGACGTTAGAACTACCTACACATATTCATTCTCATCTAGAAAATGATTGCCTTGCAGAGTGACAGATCATTAATAGATGGAACGGGACAACGGGGAGAAGAACATTGACAGATCATTAAAGGCTTATAACAACTCTCGTAGTCTCAGCCTTTGATGCTACCATGGAAAATGGTGTTGATCAGGAGTTGAATCTTCAACTGCTTCACAGGATACTCCGGCTAATCTCCTTGGGATGGCTCGCTATGGGACCTACACACACAAGCAACAATGAGCTAAACCGGGGGTGACTCCGGTGAAACCCCTCCGGCGTGAGAATCAGTTTTCAGTTCAGATTTAAGAAGAGTTCTATATTGTAATGGAGAAGAGACAGTTTTTAGAGAGAGAGAATAGACTTACATAATAATGCTGAATTTCTCATACTTATACTACCACACAATCATGGGCCATACCTACTAGGACACGTGTCAATCATCCATGCTGTGTCAGTCAACTACCCTTAGAGTTAGTAAAAAGTACAATCATTCCCATCATGTTACACTGTTATACGTTATGGGGGGTGGGTACCACGTGTCAGTAGACCCCAAGGTTGTACCATCAGGCACTTTTGTCGCTAGGCGACAAACTCTTTATTGCGGCAAAGCATACCCAGTTACTTGTCATAAGTTGTCCCCTTTTGCACCTAAAAATATGGGGACGAATTCATATTCTCGCCAGTTACTCTTCTCGCCTTCATTCTTCTTCCTCTATATGTCGCACATTTGTCGCATGTTACGCTATCTCGATCTTTTGGGCCGATGTATTGATTATCTCTTAATTGCCACTTAATTTTACGTTTATTACCTATCTTACTTGGCCTATCGGTTTTATCGAACCTTCCTAACTGTTTAGGCCCAACCCATTTATGATAACCATTTCAGTAGCCCCCAATTTCAAGACCTGGATCATTTATGTTCCAGGCGAGAAATTTACATTGCCTATTACTTCCCGCCCGCGGGTAACCACCTCGCAAGGCGTTATTCAACGACGTCATCCAAGGGACACGTGGCACACTCCTAGGTCCTTCCACTGACTGACGGTTGGTGTGACGTGACATATGAAAAGACTTTTTGAATTTTGAAATCATTTAATGGGGGGAATTTCAAAATTTTGGGGGCCAATTAATTGTACTGTCCCCTACGAACCTGTTCACATTCCCTTGATATAAATAACCTCCCCACCCCTATTCTTACCTTTTTCCTTCTCCTCGTCTGAAAAACTTCCTAGGCAATTTCCGGTGAAATCAGTACGTTTTCCGGCGAACTCACTACCTTTCTTCCTTGACCTTTCCTTCTTTTTAGTGACTAAATCCTTGTTCCCCTTTGAAATTCCTCCATAAACGTTCATTCCTTGCCTCGATTCATCCACTAAATCATCCTGGAAAATCACTTCTTTGGCCGGACCTTGAGCATTCCGGCGAACTTACAATCCGTCTTTGATTTCATCAACGATCCTTCATATTTTCCAGGTAATTTCTTTGCTTTTTGGTTTCCTTTGTTTCTCTCAAGTTTTACTTGTTATCATGGCTAGGTTTAAGAACTGTCTTAGAAAAATTAGGTATGGCCAATGTCAAAGGACTGGGGGTATTTACTACTTAACTAGGGGCATCTGGGCAAGGATCCCGCGGGATGATTTAGTGAACTGTCTTAGGATCAATAAGGTAGATCCGCATAATTGCCGCAGAGAAATTAGAGGCAAATGTTTTCTTCATTCCTCGGCCCCATGTCCAAAACATTTTTCACTCCCAGCGAACTTTGTGAACATCTTTGTCACTTCTATGGTCCCCCTACATATTCTGACAGTTCTGACACTGACTTTCTCGCTGCGAGATCTGTAGCTAATAGGAACCATTATAAACAAGTTATCTCTTCTTCTGATTCAGGCGGGATGTCTCACACTGAAGCTCCTGGTGTTTCAACTTCAACTGGCGGGAATTCGTCCTTGACTAATATCCCATCCACTTCAACTTCAGCGGGAAATAACCTTCCCCAAAATCCACATATAACTCCTTTCCATACCAAGTATAACATTGACCATCTCAACTATCACATAGCTCCTTACGATGGCGAGATGTCCCTTTCCGCAATTAGGCACAGACAGGACGGTATAGTAGTCTTTCCCGCCCAATTAGAAGCTGGGCTTAAAATTCCAGTGGACCCCTTCATTTCCCTGGTTCTGTATAAAGCTCAAGCAGCCATAGCTGAGCTTCACCCCAATGCCATTAGAGTGTTGACTCCGCTTCATAACTATTTGTCGCGCCCTCCGGCGAGAACCCACAACTCACCTTCTTATGGATATGTTCACTGGTTATCAACAGAAGGATAAGAAAACCCAAGAGTTGTGAATGTCGCTCAAATATAAGACCCCTAAAATTCTTACTCCCCTACCTTCCAAGGTCCACAACTGGTTAGACGATCCACTCTTCATTATTTCCCGCGTTGGATGGGCTCTTCCTACTGACTTGAAAGGAATCCACCCTAAGGTTGATAAAAAATGGGCCCTTGATGAAGATGAAAAACGTTTGAAAGCGATAATGATCCGGCTTCTCTCCGATGCCAGTACCACTTCCCCTTCTCCCGCCTTATTTTCGATTCAACAAATACTTGCCGATCACTCCCTCCTTAGCCAAGTGGGGCTATCCCTTGCCTTCCCGCCAATGCCTCCGCGGGTTGCCGTGACCTATACTGAATCCTGGCCTGGCTGGGAGCGCCACACGGGTTACAAGTTTGGCACAGATTGCACTGTTTGTGGGAATGGTCAAAACATGTGTCCCGCTATGCGAGAAGTTCAACGTACGGTTTCTTTTGTTTTCTATTTTCCTTACATACTGTCCGCTTTTTATTGTCGCTGACCCTATTTTTATTTCCCGTAGTTCACAGGACTATGGACATGAATCAGAAACGATTAGCTCAAGGCATGTCAGAACAAAGCCAAGCGTCTTGCTGCCGTAAATGCCACCTCAAGGCCCCGTTCGCTAACCTTACTATCCCCATCGCAACCACTGGTGCAGATGAGAGGGTCACCTCGGAAACATCTCGCAAGAGAGCTCCTGCTACCTCTTCCCGCCCTCAAAAACGGCAACGCCAAGCCGCCTCTGTTCCCGCCTCTGGAGAACAAGTTGAGACGCTCCACTTAATAGATGAAGAGGAAGAAGAAGAAGAAGAAAAAGAAGAAGAAAATGATGACCCCAACAATGAAATGGAGGGTGATGCTCCCTCTGACCAACAAGGGGTTGAAACTGAGGGGATCCCTTCAGATAACCCTGCGAGATCCTTCACTCCGCCTCCCTCAGCTCAACCCTCTGGAGCAGCTCCTAACTCCTCTCCCCTTAACCCTTCATCATCCCGCTCTATTCCTCGCCGCCGCGCCAGCTGGTTAGAGGAGGGATTCAAAATTCCTGAAGATGAGGCAGGCATGGTCGCCCTCTGCCGGGAAGCAAATTCTATTCCCAAGCTCAAGGGACTGATAACTGAGCGACTTGATACGGTTTCTTGCTTGCTGGGCTCCACTGCCCTTAGGCGATCAAGCGATGCTGATCAGGTTGCATATGTTGAAGGAGAGAATCCTGCTCATTCGGCCTACCATGCGGGAATCCAACTTTCTTTGGTAAGATAGCTTTATTTCCTCTTCCTTTCATCTGAATTTCCTACAATTAATTTTTTATCCAAACCTTTTATTGTCGCTTCACCTTTTATAGGCCAGCAGCACCCTTTTTGGCCTGAGCAACAAGTGTATCAAGTTAGAAGAAGACCTTATCAAGCCGAGCGTGAACGGAACCTTTACAAGAGGAAGGTATCCGGGCGGGATATTTCCCTTCAAGAGCTCAAAGATCTTAAAGTTAAGGCGTATGCCGATCTTGAAGCGGGACAGTTCTCCTAGCAGAATTGGAGAAGAAAACAAAGAAACAAGAGAAGCCGGCCACACTTGTCGCAGAGAGCGAGAAAAATAAAGTTGATGCCGCCAAACTCGCAGAGCTCGAAGCCGAGAATAAGCGGCTTAGGGATGAGGACTTTGTCAAAGCAAATCAAGTCACTGTGCTCGGTGGAAGATTTAAAATTGGCCAAGTCCAAATCTGAGACCGCTGAAATGGATGCGTTTGATAACGCAATCCTTCATACCTTAAGGACTATAGCCGCAGAAGCTAATCCTGCCATTACCCCAACCATGCTTGCGAGATGGGGTTCCGAAACTATCTTCAGCGACAAAAGTCGCAAGGGACATCCCCTTGTGCCTTATAGCGAAGAAGAGTTAGCCCAACTAGCAGCAGAAGATGCCGTTCTTGGCAAGGCGGCTTGGCCAATTCCTGCAACCCGCAATGGCCGACAACATCGTTCCCACCCTTTTTGATTTGATTCAAAAGAACAAAGACACCCTTAATGCTGCTTATAATGCTCAGTGAGCTTAACTTTGTAATTTAGGATTGCCCTTGAACTTTTAATTTTGCTCTTGGTTTGTAACAAACAATTTCTACTTTCTGTCTTCCGATTGTGCTTTCCTTTTTACTTGTCGCGAACAATTGTTAGTTTAACTTCGTAATTATTTTCTTGTCAATCTGCTGCGACATTTTGCCTATTGCTTTGCTTCTTTTGACTTGCTCCTGAAACTACCTTTATTCCTTACAACTTCTTCATGTCGCGTTCCTTTCTTCTGTTAATTCTGATTTTTGCTTCGATAATTCATCGAAGATTGCATCTCTCCATCTTATCCCTATACCCATACTACTCCCTTCAAAAAAGTGAGGCTTGTCTTTAGGCAGCCTCACTCCCAAGTGTAGATTCTCGCCAACTATTTGATGCGACAATTTTCTGCGTAGCCATTCGGCGTATCCATTTGGTGTCTTGGTCTCTAACCAAGACACCTCAATTTAGGCGACTTGGTCTCTAACCAAGATGCCGCATCCATTTTGGTGCCTTGGTCTCTAACCAAGACACCGTATCCATTTGGTGCCTTGGTCTCTAACCAAGACACCTCATCCATTTTTGGGCGACTTGGTCTCTAACCAAGACGCCACATCCATTAGGTGCCTTGGTCTCTAACCAAGACACCTCATCCATTTTTGGGCGACTTGGTCTCTAACCAAGACGCCGCATCCGTTAGGTGCCTTGGTCTCTAACCAAGACACCACATCCCTTTTGGGCGACTTGGTCTCTAACCAAGCCGCCACATCCATTAGGTGCCTTGGTCTCTAACCAAGACACCACATCCCTTTTGGGCGACTTGGTCTCTAACCAAGACGCCGCATCCGTTAGGTGCCTTGGTCTCTAACCAAGACACCACATCCCTTTTGGGCGACTTGGTCTCTAACCAAGCCGCCACATCCATTAGGTGCCTTGGTCTCTAACCAAGACACCACATCCCTTTTGGGCGACTTGGTCTCTAACCAAGCCGCCACATCCCTTTTGGGCGACTTGGTCTCTAACCAAGCCGCCACATCCCTTTTGGTGAGTGTTGATGACGATTGCTTCTCACATTTCTTAGCGCGCTTCTACTGTCGCCTCCTTTATCCAAGCTCTTTATCCTTTATTAAAACGGCTTCCTTGACCACCGTCGTTCTTCTAATCCCGCTGTTCCAATAACTGTTTCACAAAACATAACATTTGTCAAATTTTAATGAAAATGGTGATCACAAAACAGTATGTCGCTGAATAATTCCTTCCTTCTTCCATCACGTTAACAAGTTACATCATGCTAGATTGGCAAATTCTACATAACTTTCCCGTCAATGCGATGTACACAAAAACACATGACCCCAGAAAAAGTTACGTATCTTTTGTCATCTAGAACCAAAATCAAAAGATGCAACTACAAAAGGTTACTACAACTTCATTGATAAAAACGCTTCAAATGATCAACACTCCAGGCATTCTTCAACTCTTCGCCATCTTGCTTTCTCAGCCGATAGGTCCCTTCTCGAACAATTTGAGATACCTGAAACGGCCCTTCCCATTTTTCATTCAACTTGGTGAAGCCTGGTTTGGGTCCCGTGGCTTCTGCACTCCTTAGTGCCCAATCACCTACATTGAAAGACCTCTTGTTAACCCGCTTATCATGCTGGGCCTTCATCTTCTGCTTGTAATTTACCATCCTCATTCTCGCTTGTAGCCTCCTTTCATCAACCAAATCAAGGTCGTTACACCGCCTCTGACCATTTCTCGCCTCATCATAATAAGTCACTCTATAAGTCGGCAAGGCCATATCGGCCGGTGCCATGGCTTCAGACCCATAAGTCAAAGCAAATGCTGTTTCACCGGTTGAACCCTTTATTGTGGTCCTTACATACCATAATGCAGTAGACAATTCTTCTAACCATGCTCCGCCCCTTCCTTCCAAATTCTTGCGTAATGCGGCAATAATTTGCTTATTTGCCGCCTCCGCCTGACCATTGCACTGCGGCCTGTATACCGCCGACATCCAATGCTTCACATTCATCCTTTGACATTCCGCGGCAAATTTTTTACCAAACTGTGTTCCATGATCAGAGATAATGGCCCTGGGTAACCCATATCTGCACCAAATGTTTTCTTGAACGAACTTAATCACATTATCCTCGCTTATCGTTGCCAAGGCTTTCGCTTCAGTCCACTTCGTAAAATAATCTACTGCAACGACCACATGCTGGCATCCTCCCTTGGCCTTTGGAAATGGCCCAATCAAATCTATGCCCCACATATCAAAAGGCCACGTTGCGACAATAGGCGTCTGCTCAGTGGCGGGTTGGCGCGGAATATTCCCAAACCTTTGACACTTCTAGCATTTCCGCACATACTCTTCCGCATCCTTCTTCAAGCTTGGCCAATAATAACCATGGAACAACACCTTCTCCGCAAGAGATCTTGCCCCCGGATGACCTCCGCAGACGCCTTCATGGATTTCAAACAAAACCTTAGCCACCGTCCCCGGCTCTATACACCTCATCAATGGCTTTGAAAAAGATCTTCTATATAAGATTCCATCTTGCACCGTAAATCGCGGGGAAGTCACCTTTACTAGTTTAGCCCTTTCTTCCTCAAGCGGCAATTCACCCTTCTCTAAAAATCTTTCATGTCAGTAACCCAATTTGCTTTCGTCTCCCCAATCTCCATTACTCTGGATCTATCAATTGCCGGCGTGTCCACATACTCCACCAAGGGATCCACAGCTGCTTCATTTTCTCCACTTCCCGCCGACCTACTCAGTGCATCCGCCTTTGAATTCTCTTCTCGCCCAATTTGTACCAACTCCCAAAACTCAAAATGACTCAAGATGTTTCTCACCAAATCACAATATCTTATTAAAAATGAATTCACCGTGCCATATTCGCCTTTCACTTGCTTAACAATCAACTGAGAGTCAGAATGGACCACAATCCTCTTTACTCCAATATCCCGCGCAAATTCAATTCCCGACACCAATGCTTCGTACTCCGCCTGATTATTAGACACTGGGAATTTGAACCTAAAGGCTTTCCTATACTCACATTCCGCATCTGGGGATATCAAAACCATTCCCGCTCCTCCTCTGTCCTTTGCTGACGAACCATCTACATGTAGAATCCAACAATCCTCCGGCCTCTTCTTTTCTTCAATCAAACTTGGCTCAGCCCGCTTTGCCATCTTCTTTTTCTCGCGTTCCTCAACTACATCGGCCTGTGACTTGGTAAATGAGGTTTCAACTATAAAGTCTGCCAACGCTTGCGCCTTAATAGCTCGACGAGATTCATATCTGATGTCGAATTCCGTCAACTCAATCGACCACTTCAAAGCCTTCCCGCAGAACCGGTTGCTGCAGAATCTTTCTTAAGTGGCGCGTCTGTCAACACCACAATAGTATGAGCGACAAAATAGGCCCTCAACTTCCTTTGCCGCCACCACCAACGCATAGCCAACTTCTCGGCATTAAAATACCTCGACTCAACCTCACTTAATGCTTTGGAAACATAGTATACAGTGCCTTTGAATTCCTCCGTCTTCCCTCCCTAACACTGCCGCAACCGCATAGTCAGAAGCCGCCAAATAAACAAACAATTCCTCCTCCACAGGCCGCCAACAATGGTGGCTTCCCAAGTAAGCTTTCATTTCTTCAAAAGCCGCTCCGCATTCCTCGCTCCATTCAAATTTCTTTCCGCCCTTCAAAACTTTGAAGAACGGCAAACATCTCTCCGCCGACTTCGAAATAAATCTTCCCAGGGCAATGATCCTCCCATTTAGTCGCTGAATCTCGCGAATAGACTTAGGTGGCGACATGTCTAATAATGCCCGAATTTTTCTCGGGTTGGCCTCAATCCCGCGCCCGTTTACCAAGAATCCCGTAAATTTTCCCGCCGTAACACCAAACGTGCACTTACTAGGGTTCAACTTCATCGAATTCCTTCTCAAGTTCTCAAAAGTCTCAAAGAAGATCCAACAAGTGGTTTTTCTCTGGGTCTTGATCACCATGTCGTCAATGTACGCTTCTATATTCCGCCCACCCGAGACTTGAACACCTCGTTCACCATCCTTTATATGTTGCCCCCGCATTCTTCAAGCCGAACGGCATCATCTTGTAACAAAAATTTCCCTTTGGAGTCCTAAACGCTGTGCGCTTTATCTTCTTCCGCCATCTTAATCTGGTGATATCCTGAGTAAGCATCAATAAAACTAAACACCCTGTGACCTGCAATGGAATCTACCAACTTATCAATCTTGGGTAAAGGATAGCAATCCTTGGGGCATGCTGTGTTTAAATCAGTGAAATCAATACACATTCTCCATTTCTTGTTTGACTTCAAAACCATTACGGGGCAAGCCAACCAAACTGGATATTGGATTTTTTCAATTATTCCCGCCTTCAACAACTTTTCCACTTCCTCCAATACTGCCACCTCTTTCTCTGGGCGCAAATGCCTTACCCTTTGCTTAAATGGCTCCACATTGGGATCAGCATTCAAACAGGTGCAAAGAGCCACACACTCGTCAATACTCCTTCATATCTTCCGGTCTCCAAGCGAAGACATCCAAATTTTCTTTCAAAAATCAACCAAAGCTTCTCGCTCATCCCGCAACAATTGCTTTCCAATCTTCACCTTCCGTTCGGAAAATAACAATTGATTTCTACCTCCTCCAGCTCTTCTCCCGCTTGATATCTGGCTCATCCCGCACCTGTAGCGTTTCCACCTCCATTCTTTTCCTCTTCCTCACACCAACAGGAACTGGCTTTTTATGATCGGCAAAGACATTACCCGTAGGCCGCCCCTGAGCGTCCTCCACCTCAATGGCTTCATAATCGTCATCAGATTCGCTCATAGGTACTTTAACATTTCCCTCAACCACTTCTTCAATCCTTGGCTCCTTCATACTAACTAGCCTTACAACCCTGGCATAACTTATATGGGGCGTGGCACTCACTATTTCCATCGCCCAACAATTTTCTTCATCATCATCACTCCGTCCCCCCATGCCGGAATCTACATCCCGCCAATCTGATTCCCTCTCTTCCAACATACACATTTCTCGCCCTCCTCTTAACCCCCTTATCACTCGCCCTGAAACTCGCCCTGACACTTGGTTTGTCGCTTCAGCTACCATAGCAGTTCCATTTCTCATACTCTCCGTTATGATCCAATCTGGTTCACCATTCTCCACCTCTACAATCTTAACCATATTTATCTTTAGCTGACTAGATTCTACTTTGGAAGTCATCGAAATTGTACTCTCTGCCTTAGCTTTCAACATCTCCTTTTGTTTTCTTATCACAGTGACCGCCTCACTCTTCAAGCAACCTATCCCATTGGTGGTGGGATACTTCACCCTCTGGTGGGGAATTGATAGAACCATTTCAAAGCTCAACATGAATGGGATCCCCACTATAGCATTATAGGGAGACACAAGATCAATCACCATGAATTCGATATTCTCGCATCTCGCCATCTTTCCTTCACCAATTTCAACATCCAACATAATGGTACCTTTAACTTTAACGGAGTGATTAGTGAAACCCTCAAGATATCCCTTATGAGGCACCAAATTCGCCTCTGTATAATTCATCCTTTTAAAAGCATCATAATAAAGTACATTCCTACTCGCCCCAGAATCCACCATGACTCGCTGCACAATATTATTGCCTGGATACATAGTGATGATAATTGGTTGACTCCCATGGCTTTTGGTAACAGCCAATTCTCTCCTGGAAAACTGATCACCCTATCTTGACTGGCGGGGAACTGAGGAACATCAAACGTATGCGTCAAAGTCATGATTTGGGTATTCAACTGAGACACACTGGGTAATGGGTCGTGAATGACATCTACCAAATTTCTCTCCGGCCTACGTTGATCATCCCGCCCAACATTCTCCTCCAAATACTCCTGTAAAACCCCGTCAATCTTCCCCTCGAATCAATCTCCTCAAATTATAACAATCATCAGTCTTGTGCCCCTTATCTTTGTGAAATTCACAGTAACTATTCTGATCTCTAGACGGACCAGTTCCTGGTGTAATAGGAAAAGGTTCAGGCAGATTTATTTTCTTCATGATCTCGCTGATAGGAGTGTTCAACCGGCTATACTTGATGTCTGTCTTTGGCTTAAACTCTCTCTGACCCCCCGTACGCCCTTCTCCACGGCCTCCGTTTCCTCCCGCTTGACTTGCCCCTCTATTGCCGCCAAACCCTCTTCTATCATCTCGCACTATCTCCACCCTTTCGCTCGCCACTTTCTTGACGGCCTGATTCGTAATTGTACCCCCCTTTGTCTTAACTCTAGCTCCACTACAAAATCCTCGCACTCTTTCATACAACTCCCCCGTAGTCTTTGGCAATCTCATCCCTAGCTCCTGCTTGAAGTGACCCGGCTGTAAACTGGTGTTATACAACATGATTATCTCGCCGAGCGATGTCGTGAACTTGATTTGCCACTCCCATGAACTCCGTCTGTGAAAGTCGCAATCCCTTCCCCATCTTTTTGTTTAAGACTGCACAACTCCGTCTTTTGAACTGGTTGTGATCCTGACGCACTAAATCTCGCCAAGAATTTCTCCCTAAAATCTTGATACCCCGTTATAGAATCTTCAGGCTGTACTAAGAACCAATCCAATGCATGATCTGCCAGAGTGCTCACCAAAGCTCGACACAAAATTGCTTCATTCTCGGTCCAACAGCCGACATGGTTGCTTCAAATCCTCCCACATGAGTTACTGCTCTAGATTTTCCTGAATAACTTGATAAAGTTGGCATTCAAAAACTTGGGTCTGGGGCAACACCTTTGATATTTTGGGTGAAAGGAGCCAAAAAAGGCTTTTTCCCTTCCACTTTCTTTATTCCCGCCTCTAAATCCTTAATTTTTTTCGCCATCTCAGCCATCTCATTTCTTAACCTTTGTTCCTCTTCCTTCTTAGCCTTCTCTGCCTCACTAGCCTTGGCCAACTCTGCGGCTTTTATGGCTTCTACGAGCTTCTCGGCTTCTGCCGCCCTTACCGCCTCTGCAGCTCTCCGCTCCCTTTCCTTATCATAATCTTTATCTTTCCTATCTTGTCTCCGTCGCTCCCTATCCCGCGGTGACCTCTCACGATGTCGCCTAGCATCATGACGCCGCGATATCCGGGTCCTTTCCTTGCCGCGTCCTCGTCGTGCGTGGAGCCGCTAGATTCATTGGCCAGCCATATTCAAAGTAATAAGATTCTTCTTTGGAGTTGCCTGGCTTATGGTATATTTTCTTTCTCCTCTTCTTTCTTGCTTCCAAGTCATCATCCCGCCTTCGATTTTCTGCTAATCTCCTGGGCAGCGGCGTATCTACATTCTGTCTTGGTCTATTAGCCACGCTAGCGCTAACCTCTCGATTTTGCCCGCCGACATGGGACCTTCCCGCTTGCCCATTTAGTAAATCCTCAGGAACGTGGGAGGGCTTCACATGTAACTCCTTCAATTGTTGATTATTGGCGAGGACATGCATCCACGCCTCATTATCCGCCCTTAACTTTTCAATCCTTTCTCTTACTTCTGCATTCTTTGACTTCGCGGGAACTTGGCCTTCATCTACTGCCTTGGCTCTTTCCACTCTCACCCTTTCCTCCTCCACCCTAGCCCGCCTAACACCGGTGTTAGTCTCGTACGTATGGACCTCCACCTCTCTTTCGTATCCCGCTCCAGCCTCCCGCACGAGCATCCTTTGCATTTGGGGTTGCCAATGTTAAGTTCGAACCGCCCTAGAGGGGTAGCTTTTTCTTGCCCACCCACCATAACTTGTTCCCAAATAAACGTATACTTTTACAGACACTTCAGGCCAAATCACACCTTTTCCAATAAACCAACGATTCTGACAACTTTCTAAGTCATTTTCTGACCACAAACACCTTTTAAAACCTGTATTAATCAACTTACAACCTTTAAAACCAAAGACAACTTTATGACTTCCTGAAATAACTACAACAACACATCTTACAGACCAATTTCTGACAATTATAACCTAGGAATCTTCCTTGGTTTTCTAACCAACTAACATTTACTTCTTCGACCGATCTGTCAGCTAGAATCTTCTGGTCTCCACCAACTGAACAACAACAGTAACCACCTTAGGATCTCCTCCGGCAGCCACCCATGACCTTCCTACTATCTCACCGAACCTCCCAAAGAGAAAATCATGTTCCCGGCAACGGAACCAACTGATGCTACCATGGAAAATGGTGTTGATCAGGAGTTGAATCTTCAACTGCTTCACAGGATACTCCGGCTAATCTCCTTGGGATGGCTCGCTATGGGACCTACACACACAAGCAACAATGAGCTAAACCGGGGGTGACTCCGGGGAAACCCCTCCGGCGTGAGAATCAGTTTTCAGTTCAGATTTAAGAAGAGTTCTATATTGTAATGGAGAAGAGACAGTTTTTAGAGAGAGAGAATAGACTTACATAATAATGCTGAATTTCTCATACTTATACTACCACACAATCATGGGCCATACCTACTAGGACACGTGTCAATCATCCATTGTCGCCAACTACCCTTAGAGTTAGTAAAAAGTACAATCATTCCCATCATGTTACACTGTTATACGTTATGGGGGGTGGGTACCACGTGTCAGTAGACCCCAAGGTTGTACCATCAGGCACTTTTGTCGCTAGGCGACAAACTCTTTATTGCGGCAAAGCATACCCAGTTACTTGTCATAAGTTGTCCCCTTTTGCACCTAAAAATATGGGGACGAATTCATATTCTCACCAGTTACTCTTCTCGCCTTCATTCTTCTTCCTCTATATGTCGCACATTTGTCGCATGTTACGCTATCTCGATCTTTTGGGCCGATGTATTGATTATCGCTTAATTGCCACTTAATTTTACGTTTATTACCTATCTTACTTGGCCTATCGGTTTTATCGAACCTTCCTAACTGTTTAGGCCCAACCCATTTATGATAACCATTTCAGCCTTCCTTTGGTACCTTGAGTAAATAGTGTATCGAGGGACTTCAAGTCACAAACTTTTAATATCACAATGTGCAAATCACATGAAAATAGGCAAGCAATCCTCAGACTAGTATATTGCCAAGCCAAGGTAGTTGAGGCTTTTGTTAGAATAAGCAATTCAGTGATGACTTAGTTGTCTCAACAGTAACCTCCTTCCGTTTTGGCAGTAAAACTGAACGTAAATCATAAAGAACAAATTTCAACAAACCTGCAATGGAACATCACCTCGGGCTTGAAGTGTCTTTACCACCATATACAAGTTCAGTGCACCACGAACCACCCAAATACTTGCAACCAGGGTTGAACTTTCAGTAACGGAAAAAGGTACCTACAATACAAAGCTTTCAGATATATTATAGTATTTGACTATGAGCTTTCAAACCTTCGATTAAATATACTAAATATACGTACAAATGGAGAATCGGATAAGCAGAAGATATAGATCATGTGGAAATTACTTGATTAGTGGAAACAATTGATGTACTCTATATCAATAGAGTACTTCATAGGTGAAGATTATAAATAAAACAATGCTTACAATGAAGCGAACCAAATATGCCAAAAGTCAAAGAAGAGGACGGAGGATATTACTGTAGCGTTGTGAGAAAATTTTTGTCTTTTCATGTAATCATCCTTTAAAACTTTCGTTTCTCTTCTCAACCTCTCTATTGATTTTAGAGTAGTGTAATCCCATCAAAA
Organism: Adenophora triphylla var. japonica; assembly: GCA_022495995.1. Lineage (NCBI taxonomy): Eukaryota > Viridiplantae > Streptophyta > Magnoliopsida > Asterales > Campanulaceae > Adenophora > Adenophora triphylla. The sequence goes on along the minus strand of JAFEMH010001615.1, from coordinate 312,332 downwards.
GGATTAGCCTAGAGTCCCTTCAGTCAATGAAGGCGATCTCGAAGCATACAATCCGACATTCCTAATCAAGAGATTTGAGTTCGGGGCTTAGGTTATGAAATGGGTAGGTTTAGAAGGCATCCATTTCACCCAATCCGGAGATCGGTCTTGCTAAAGAAAAGAGAGGTTTTCAATCTTTAAAATATTTTTAATTAATAAAACAAGTAAACCCTAATCAATTTCTTGATTAGGAATGTCGGATTGTATGCTTCGAGATCGCCTTCATTGACTGAAGGGACTCTAGGCTAATCCTTTTGATGGGATTACACTACTCTAAAATCAATAGAGAGGTTGAGAAGAGAAACGAAAGTTTAAAGGATGATTACCTTTTGAGGAGAGATTCGGACAGAGTTTCGACTCAAGTTTAGAGTCGAACCTTGATTTGGACAGAGCTTCGCCTCGATCCTTGATTTGGATCTTGATGCGGACGGAGCTTCGCCTTGGTCCTTTGATTCGGGTTTTGATGTTTGTTAATCAACAAGGTTGATGAACAAACTTTAGGAGTTGTTTTGTGAGTGATTTGAAGGAGTCTTTCATGGAAAGAAACCAACAAATTGTGTGTGTTGTGTGTTTTCTTGATCAAGGATCAGAATTGTCGACCTCCGAAATACTGAAAATCATCCAGTATTTATAGGAGGTTTGGAGAGGTGAAGGTGGAGAGGTAAAATCCCCTAGGAAGGTTCCAGAACTCAGTTCTGATTGGATACCCGAATTGATAAGGTTTTATCCAAAAAGAGAGTTTGAAACGGAGAAGGAGAGTGATTTCTGCATATCCTGTCGAGGGGATATCTCGCGCGAGATATGATATCTCGTGCGAGATAACTAGTCCGATTGTCCTCTCCCTTTTTCCTTTGAAAAAAAAAAAAAAAAACCTAGTATGTTCTCGAAGAGTCGTTCTGTCATTCTAGTACATCTCTATCCTCTCTAGTTTGTGTCAAGTAAACTATCGAGTCTGTTTCGAATTTCCTTATCAATAAAAGTTATCTCTTTACCCTAAACACTTTCCCAAGAGTTGTTCTTCTTTATGAGTATCATTTGATCTATGTTGAATAGTGGACCCTCATTCCTTAAATCATCACGAAAGATAGAAGCTTCTAAACAAGTTTGAAATGAAAACTATCCTTAGAAGGCTTAAGGCTAATCATTACTCATGTTGAAAGTCGAAGATCAACAAACGAAGGAAGCCAAAGGCGCTGCTATCAACATTCATCCCAAGAAGAGTGGGGCTACGCAATTCAAGGCTTTGAGAGTACAAAAATAAAAAGCTCGCTAGGTCGAAACTCCTCAAATCGCCCTAGGCAAAAATAGAGCATCAAAAAAAAAAAAAAAAAAAAAAAGGAAGAAAAACTCTCGAAGCCTTCATCGCCCCACAACAAGGATGAAATTTCAACAAAGGCAAGAAGGACTCTCCCACAAAGAAAAAGAGTCAAGCGATACCAGCGAAGAAAAGAGGATTCCTCAACATCCTTTTACCATGAAGCCCGAATGGCAACACAAATGAAGAAGACTTTCAACATCAATCCATAAAGAGAAATGTTTAGCCTTAATTCATACTAATGATTGGCTTTCTTTTCAAATTCGTTAAGAAATTTCTAGATGATACAAGGTCCATTAAAAGTAGAACAACTTTTCTAGACCTTTGAGCCATATAGCGTTCTTTGTTGAGTCTATGGGCTTCCTCTTAGCCATTCTCATACACACTCTTGAAATCCAAGCATCAAAACTGGGGCTTCCTAACCTTTCTCCCCCAGTCAATCTCTACTCAAACCCTCAAGAGTAATCAAATCTGCATTAGGGGCTTTCCTCTTCGTTTCTCACTCTCATCATTAGAGAATACACTCCCCCAAAGAGTCAATGCTTGGATAACCTTCCAAAAAATAGAGTCCGTCTCTCCTCAATTAAACTTGAGATCTCATCCTTAGTGAGATTCTTCCATCTGAGTCCCCTTCGAGTAAACATACTTTTCAAAAAAAATGGCTCGCTAGGTTGAAAACTTCTCAAATCGTCCTAGGCAAAAGTTAGAGCACAAAAACAAAAGACGCAAAAGAGATGCCCGCTAGATTGAAAACCCGAAAGGGCGGTCTAGGCAAAAACCAGGGTGCGTCACTAAGAAAAAAAAAATTCAAAGGGAAAAAGGAGGGGATCCTTCTTCAATTCACGCAGCCTCACAAGCCTGTTCGCAAAGTCATCTACATCATACAAAAAGTCTTGGGGATTGGTGTCAAGAGAAGCCTTGGAAAATACGTGCTTTGGGCAGCATCAGTTCTACATAGCAAAAGCCATTGGAGTGGTTTGGACCTTGTTCAGTCAATGATCATCACATGAGCAACTTGGGGCTTGAAGATGGAAAAGTCCTACGACAACGAAAAATCCTTAAAGTATCCTTAGTGTTGAACTTAGGTTATCTCAACGGAATCCTATTAGACGATTGTCTCATTCGATCTTTAGATGGACCTCACGAGCTGGTCTTCTAAACCAAAATATAAATCACAAACGATTTTCAATTCTCACATAATAGAACTCATTCTCCCCGCTGATCCTTGGAGTCGGGTGCACATTGATAGTCTTGAACAAACAAATGCTTAAGTAAATACATGTTGTTATGCAAATACTTTCACTAACCCTCTTGCAGGAATTAAAATGCGCAAGGCACGTCAAGTGCCTACTTTCAAAAAATTAGATCAAACATGTTGAGTGTTTGGATTCCATCTACCTCCCCATATGTCAATGTATCCAATTAAGTGCGTCGAGCATCTCTTCAAGCGTCAAGCATCCATTGGGCCAAGCAACCATCGCGTCAAGCAACCATCGCGTCAAGCATCCATCACGTCAAGTGCCATGCGTCAAGCATACTCAACAAAAAGCCCGATTCAGCGCCCTTACTGGTGTGGATCGTCACCGCTTAGGTGTGTCAAACATCTAAGATGCGTCAAGCATCTAGGGTGATATGTCGAATACTTACCTTATCAAAAGCCCGATTCAACGCCCAAACAGTGGATCGTCACCGCTAGGTGTGTCAAACATCTAAGATGCGTCAAGCATCTAGGGTCAGTATGTCGAATACTTACCTTATCAAAAGCCCGATTCAACGCCCAAACAGGTGGATCGTCACCAAGTAGGTGTGTCAAGCATCTACAAGTAGTATGTCGAGTACTACTCAACAAAAGCCCGATTCAACGCCCAAACAGGTGGATCGTCATCAAATAGATGTGTCAAGCATCTAGGGTCAGTATGTCAAATACTTACCTTAACAAAAGCCCGATTCAACGCCCAAACAGGTGGATCGTCACCAAGTAGGTGTGTCAAGCATCTACAAGTAGTATGTCGAGTACTACTCAACAAAAGCCCGGTCTTGAATCGCCAGGATCGTCACCAAGTAGGTGTGTCAAGCATCTACAAGTAGTATGTCGAGTACTACTTAACAAAAAGCTCGGTCTTGAATAGCCAGGATCGTCACCAAGTAGGTGTGTCAAGCATCTACAAGTAGTATGTCGAGTACTACTTAACAAAAAGCTCGGTCTTGAATCGCCAGGATCGTCACCTCAACAAAAGCTCGGTCCCCGAACCGCCAGGATCGTCACCTCACTTCCACAAAAGACAGTATATTCGTAATTGGGTCATGATTTGATTCCTCGCATGGATTTGCCTTTTCAAAAATAAAATCTCCTCGATTTTCAAAAAATGATTTTCAAAATACCTAAAGCAACCTTTTCGTATTTTGGAGTCGAACTACATTTTGGTCCGATTCTCCGATAGAGATACGTGAGCAGAGTACTCGCTGCGCACGACCATCCCAAAGTTCGTAATGATGTCTTTTCTATCGACGACACTTCTTCTTTCATAAGACCTGTCGCCGAGGCTCTGTAGACACCCCATTCTGAACTCATAATTACATGATTACACTACTCTTCATCTCTCTTTTATGTTTTGATGAAAGCATATCGCTCGTCATGTTTCGTTAAGTTTCTAACTAACCTCGTTAGTTTTGGACCTAACTGACTAACGGAATAACTGAAGAGGACAAAATAGTCATCAGACTAGTTATCTCGCACGAGATATCATATCTCGCGCGAGATATCCCCTCGACAGGATGTGCAGAATCACAATTCTTCTCCGTTTCAAACTCTCTTTTAGCCTTAAGCCTTCTAAGGATAGTTTTCATTTCAAACTTGTTTAGAAGTTTCTATTTTTCGTGATGATTTAAGGAAAGAGGGTCCACTATTCAACATAGATCAAATGATATTCATAAAGAAAAACAACTTTTGGGAAAGTGTTTAGAATAAAGAGATAACTTTTATTGATAAGAAAATTTGAAACAGACTCGATAGTTTATTTGACACAAACTAGAGAGGATAGAGATGTACTAGAAAGACAGAACGACTCTTCGAGAACATACTAGAAAATTGACCTAATCTATATAATTTTTTTTTCTCTTTTTTTTTTCAAAGGAAAAAGGGAGAGGACAATCGGAGCCCCAAGGTGGTGATGCTTCAGTTGATCTTGCCGGCTTCATACAAGTCTTGAATGGCATCCCTCAAATTGTAGCAATTGTTGGTGTCATGACCACTAAACTGATGGTACTCACAAAATTTGTCGTGGTCCCAATCTTCCCTCATTTTCTTAGGATGATAGTCTTCCATTGGCTTCAGTTTTCCTTGGTCTACTAGATCATCGAACATTTCCTTAAGAGTAGCCCCACCAAAATCATGATAGGTACGATCGGTGCTCCCCTTTGTTGGACAATTCTCCTTTTCTGAATTCTTTCTAAGAAGGATAAATTCATCAACTCTAAGGCCCGATTTATGGAGTTCGAGGAAACTAGGGAAGTAATTGCCGGTAAGCTTCTCTTGGTATTCTTCGCGGAGGCATTGAATTAGGATATGAATTTGCTCGTCTAGGCTTGGCCTATCAACGATTTCAATCAGTTTGGTCCTCCATCTTTTGACAAAGTCTGCGAATGACTCATTTTGTTGTTGCTTAGTTTGCTCGAGGTCCCTTCTAGTAGTGCGGTAGGTGGTGTTGTCCTCGAATTGTTCTTGGAAGGCACGGCTGGCGAGTGGCCAATCAAGCCTTGTGGAGAGCGGAAGAGTCATGTACCAATCTCTAGCGGCACCGTCAAGGGTTTGAGCGGAAGAGTCATGTACCAATCTCTAGTGGCCAATCAAGCCTTGGTATTCTTGTGGAGAGCGGAAGAGTCATGTACCAATCTCTTGGTATCTTTTCGCTTTCTTTCTGGATGGGGAGCAACAAATGACTTAGGATTGGTGTATCATCTAGAAATTTCTTAACGAATTTGAAAAGAAAACCAATCATTAGCACGACGTAAGGCTAAACATTTTTCTTTATGGATTGATGTTGAAAGTCTTCTTCATTTGCGTTGCCATTCGGATTGTATGCTTCGAGATCGCCTTCATTGACCGAAGGGACTCTAGGCTAATCCTTTTGATGGGATTACACTACTCTAAAATCAATAGAGGGGTTGAGAAGAGAAACGAAAGTTTAAAGGATGATTACCTTTTGAGAAGAGATTCGGACAGAGTTTCGACTCAAGTTTAGAGTCGAACCTTGATTTGGACAGAGCTTCGCCTCGATCCTTGATTTGGATCTTGATGCGGACGGAGCTTCGCCTTGTTCCCTTGATTCGGGCTTCGATGTTTGTTAATCAACAAGGTTGACGAACAAACTTTGGGAGTTGTTTTGTGAGTGATTTGAAGGAGTCTTTCGTGGAAAGAAACCAACAAAATGTGTGTGTGTTTTGTTTTCTTGATCAAGGATCGTAAATGTCGACCTCTCGAAACATTGGAAGTCATCCAAAGATTTATAGGAGGTTGGAGAGGTGAAGGTGGAGAGGTAAAATCCCCTAGGAAGGTTCCAGAACTCAGTTCTGATTGGATACCCGAATTGATAAGGTTTTATCCAAAAAGAGAGTTTGAAACGGAGAAGGAGAGTGATTTCTGCACATCCTGTCGAGGGGATATCTCGCGCGAGATATGATATCTCGTGCGAGATAACTAGTCTGATGACTATTTTGTCCTCTTCAGTTGTTCCGTTAGTCATTTAGGTCCAAAACTAACGAGGTTAGTTAGAAACTTAACGAAACATGACGAAACTGATATGCTTTCATCAAAACATAAAAGAGAGATGAAGAGTAGTGTAATCATGTAATTATGAGTTCAGAATGGGGTGTCTACAGAGCCCCTCGGCGACAGGTCTTATGAAAGAAGAAGTGTCGTCGATAGAAAAGACATCATTCTGAACTTTGGGATGGTCGTGCCGCACGGCTGCCTACGTATCTCTATCGGAGAATCAGACCAAAACGTAGTTCGACTCCAAAACACGAAAAGGTTGCTTTAGGTATTTTGAAAATCATTTTTTGAAAATCGAGGAGATTTTATTTTTGAAAAGGCAAATCCATACTGAGGAATCAAATCATGACCCAATTCTGAAGATACCTGTTTTTTGAAGTGAGGTGACGATCTTGGCGATTCAAGACCGAGCTTTTGTTGAGGTGACGATCCTGGCGATTCAAGACCGAGCTTTTGTTGAGTAGTACTCGACATACTACTTGTAGATGCTTGACACACCTACTTGGTGACGATCCTGGCGATTCAAGACCGAGCTTTTGTTGAGTAGTACTCGACATACTACTTGTAGATGCTTGACACACCTACTTGGTGACGATCCTAGCGATTCAAGACCGAAGCCATGGAGGTAAGTATTCATTTAGATGCTTGACGCATCTTAGAGATGCTCGACACACATCCTGATGACGATCCACCGTCTGGCGCGCTGACCTGGCTTTGTTAAGGTAAGTATTTGACATACTACTAGAGATGCTTGACACACCTATTTGGTGACGATCCACCCGTTTGGGCGTTGAATCGGGCTTTTGATGAGGTAAGTATTTGACATACTGACCTTAGATGCTTGACGCATCTTAGATGTTTGACACACCTAACTGTTGACGATCCACCTGTTTGGGCGTTGAATCGGGCTTTTGATAAGGCAAGTATTCGACATACTGACCCTAGATGCTTGACGCATCTTAGATGTTTGACACACCTAACTGTTGACGATCCACCTGTTTGGGCGTTGAATCGGGCTTTTTGTTGGAATATGCTTGACGCATGGCACTTGACGTGATGGATGCTTGACGCGATGGTTGCTTGACGCGATGGTTGCTTGACGCGATGATTGCTTGACGCAATGGTAGCTTGACGCTATGGTTGCTTGACGCAATGGATGCTTGACGCAATGGCTGCTTGACGCGATGGTTGCTTGACGCAATGGATGCTTGACACAATGGATGCTTGACGCGATGGTTGCTTGACGCAATGGATGCTTGACGCTTGAAGAGATGCTCGACGCACTTAATTGGATGCATTGCTATATGGAAAGGTAGATGGAATCCAAACACTCAACATGTTTGATCTAATTCTTGAAAGTAGGCACTTGACGTGCCTTACGCATTTTAATTCCTACAAGAGGGTTAGTGAAAGCATTTGCATAACAACATACATTCACTTAAGAATTTGTTTGTTCAAGACGATCAATGTGCACTCGACTCCAAGAATCAGCGGGGAGAATGAGTTCTATTATGTGAGGATTGAAAAATTGTTTGTGATTTAGATTTTGGTTTTGAAGACCAACTCGTGAGGTTCATCTAAAGATCGAATGAGACAATCGTCTAATAGGATTCCGTTGAGATAACCCAAGTTCAACACTAAGGTTCAAGATACTTCAAGAATTTTTCGTTGTCGTAGGACTTTTTTTTCATCGTAAAGCCCCAAGTTTCTCGTGTGATGATCATTGACTGAACAAGGTTCAAACCACTCCAATGGTTTTTGCTATGTAGAACTTATGTTGCCCAATCCAAAGCACGCATTTTCCAAGGCTTCTCTTGACATTAAGCCCCAAGACTTTTTGTATGTTGTAGATGACTTCGTGAACATGCCTATGAGGTTGTGTGAATTGAAGAAGGATCCCCTCCTTTTTCCCTTTGAATATTTTTTTTTCTTTGTGACGCACCCTAGTTTTTGCCTAGACCGCCCTTTCGGGTTTTCAATCTAGCGGGCATCTCTTTTGCGTCTCTTGTTTTTGTGCTCTAACTTTTGCCTAGGCCGCTCTTTACGAGTTTTCAACCTAGCGAGCTATTCTCTTTTTTTTTGAAAAGTATGCTTACTCGAAGAGGACTCAGTTGGAAAAATCTCATTAAGGAGAAAGATGAGATCTCAAGTTTAGTTGAGGAGAGACGGACTCTATTTTTTGGAAGATGATCCAAGCATTGACTCTTTTGGGGAGTGTATTATCTAATGATGAGAGTGAGAAATGAAGAGGAAAGCCCCTACTGCAGATTTGATTATTTTTAAGAGATTAAGTATAGATTGACTGGGGGAGGAAAGGTTTGGAAGCCCCAGTTTTGATGCTTGGATTTCAAGAGTGTGTATGAGAATGGCTAAGAGGAAGCCCCTAGACTCAACAAAGAACGCTATATGGCTCAAAGGTCTAGAAAAGTTGCTCTACTTTTAATGGACCTTATATCATCTAGAAATTTCTTAACGAATTTGAAAAGAAAGCCAATCGTTAGCATGACTTAAGGCTAAACATTTCTCTTTATGGATTGATGTTGAAAGTCTTCTTCATTTGCGTTGCCATTCGGGCTTCATTGTAAGAGGATGTTGAGGGATCCTCTTTTCTTCATTGATATCACTTGACTCTTCTTCTTTGCGGGAGAGTCCTTCTTGCCTTTGTTGAAATCCCATCTTTGTTGTGGGGCGATGAAGGCTTGAGAGTTTTTCTTCTTTTCTTTTTTGATTTTTTTTTTTATTATTTTTTTGATGCTCTATTTTTGTCTAGGACGATTTGAGGAGTTTCGACCTAGCGAGCTTTTTATTTATTTTTGTACTCTCAAAGCCTTGAATTGAGTAGCCCCACTTTTCTTGGGATGAATGTTGATAGCAGCGCCTTTGGCTTCCTTCGTTTGTTGATCTTCGACTTTCAACGTGAGTAATGTTTAGCCTTAAGCCTTCTAAGGATAGTTTTCATTTCAAACTTGTTTAGAAGTTTCTATTTTTCGTGATGATTTAAGGTATGAGGGTCCACTATTCAGCATGGATCAAATGATACTCATAAAGAAAAACAACTTTTGGGAAAGTGTTTAGGATAAATAGATAACTTTTATTGATAAGAAAATTTGAAACAGACTCGATAGCTCACTTGACACAAACTAGAGAGGATAGAGATGGACTAGAATGACAGAATGACTCTTCGAGGACATACTAGGAAATTGATCTAATCTATATTTTTTTTTTCTTCTTCTTTTCTTTTTTTTCAAAGGAAAAAGGGAGAGGACAATCGGAGCCCCAAGGTGGTGATGCTTCAGTTGATCTTGCCGGCTTCATACAAGTCTTGGATGGCATCCCTCAAATTGTAGCAATTGTTGGTGTCATGACCACTAAACTGATGGTACTCGCAAAATTTGTCGTGGTCCCAATCTTCCCTCATTTTCTTAGGATGATAGTCTTCCATTGGCTTCAGTTTTCCTTGGCCTACTAGATCATCGAACATTTCCTTAAGAGTAGCCCCACCAAAATCATGATAGGTACGACCGGTGCTCCCCTTTGTTGGACAATTCTCCTTTTCTGAATTCTTTCTAAGAAGGATAAATTCATCAACTCTAAGGCCCGATTTATGGAGTTCGAGGAAACTAGGGAAGTAATTGCCGGCAAGCTTCTCTTGGTATTCTTCGCGGAGGCATTGAAGTAGGATATGAATTTGTTCGTCTAGGCTTGGCCTATCAACGATTTCAATCAGTTTGGTCCTCCATCTTTTGACAAAGTCTGCGAATGACTCATTTTGTTGTTGCTTAGTTTGCTCGAGGTCCCTTCTAGTAGTGCGGTAGGTAGTGTTGTCCTCAAATTGTTCTTGGAAGGCACGATCGGCGAGTGGCCAATCAAGCCTTGTGGAGAGTGGAAGAGTCATGTACCAATCTCTAGCGGCACCATCAAGGGTTTGAGGGAAGCATTGAACTAGCAAGTTGTCATCGACACCCATAGGTAGCATGGCCCAAGAGTAGGTTTCCAAATGAGCTTTAGGGCAAGTAGAACCATTGAATTTTGCAATGTCGGGTGTCTTGTACTTTCTAGGAAGCTTTGACATGGATTGACGAAGGGTGTCATAGTCGATAGAGAGCGAGGCTCCCTTGCTCACATCGAGGGATGCAAGTTTCTTTTCTAGCATTGCCATGGTAAGGGGTTCGTCCTTGCTTTCCCTCTTTCTTTCTTTCTTGGAAGCATAACTCTCATTGTCGGAGGAGGAAGATGATGAGCTAGACTCATACATCTTTTTCTTGCTCTTGCTTTGGCGACGGTTCTTAGACCTGTTAGTGTATGATACTTCATCATCGGAAGAGGTCTCATTCTCTTTCTTCTTTGAACTTAATTCGGCCAATTGTAGTTTCATGGCTTGGAGTTCGTCAACCATGGCTTTCATTTCCCCGGCTTGGATTCTCCTTTCAAGTTCTAATCGAGCCTCCATTTCATCGGCTTGGGCTTGTAGCATTTCTTCATATCGAATCCTTTGATCCTCAATTTCCTTCTTGAGTGCTTCAGAATTCATCGTGTCGTAAGGAAATTGAGTTGTTACCGTTGGAGAGGTAAGGGAGCTTGACGACCTTAGAGATGAACTAGAGATATCTCGACGAGACGCCTTTTCGAATATTAGCCCCAAACGATCCTAGATGGAGAAAAGGATGATGGTTAAAATTACTTCACGAGTGATTTTTGAAGTTTTATTTTTATTAAAGACGGAGTTTTGACTCAAGGAGGGAGCGCACATCGATCATCAATTACAAACACAGATTCTGCAAATAAAATCTCGCGCGAGACGAGGTAATCTCGCACGAGATAACCATCCGGAAAGATGGATTTTTCCTCATTTTATTTCCTAAATTCATGGTCGGTCGGACAAAAGGTCCGTTTTCTATCTAGTATCCTAGGTAAATCTTACAGGTATACGTAATTCAAACCAAACCTAGGGACTCGGTAATTGACCATTCTTTGTAAAGTAAAGCCACGTAAAATTGACCGGAAGGATTTTTTTTTTTTTAAAGGGACTTCCGAAAGGGTCATTCCGAAGGGACGTTTCCGAAGGGACTTTTTCTTTTTCCGAAGGGACTTTTCCGAATCCTTTCTCGATAGTCAATTTTACATTAACTTTATTTTGGTCAAAGACAAGAAAGATTACCAAGTCAAAACCGACCGGTCACGGAGTGTTCTTAGAAAGACAATCTACATGAAAATGTGGCGATGCAGGGCTGGAAGGCTAGGCTCCCCGCGATATGACAATCTAGGTGGATTGAATACGCGGAGTGGGATGATCCAACTTCGGAGAGACCGGCGACTAGGTGGTTACCGTCATCCGTCCTTAGTGTGGGTCCCGGGTTAATCGGGGTATGCAGTGCAATGACAGATATAGCATGAGTGCGCGTGTGTGAGAGTCAATCTAGGTGATAGAGTAAAAATAGAGATTTTTTTTGAAAAATAAAAGAAAAACAGATAGTGGCCGCACCAAGTGGTTGCCTACGTTTCTCCCAATTTAGGAAGACTCAGGCCGTCGTAGTTCCACATAAAGAGAGATAAAGAGAGATAAATAATTTAATTTACAACTCCCGAATCCCCAATGGACCGGACTTTAATTAAATAAAACCCAATCACACGCAGTTCATAAATAATAATCAATTATTTAAGGGAATTAAAGGTTCGAGTTCTACACCTTAAGGGAGGCCTTAAGATGCAGGAACTCTGCAGATAATGAATTCTGGGATCCCCCTTGCATGTTCGGCTCTCGTCTTGGATTACGAGCTAAACAGGAGAAACCAGAAAACAACCAGACTGGAGGCCATATCTCGCGCGAGATAATGATATCTCGTGCGAGATATCTCCCATCTGAGAGCAGAAAAATTCGAATTTTACAAAACAGATTGAAAAACCTCTCTTTTAATTTTGACGCAAGTTTAAGCCTCTTAATTTTTATTCCCCAGCGGAGTCGCCACTGTAGCGTTGTGAGAAAATTTCATCTTTTCATCTTTTTGAGTCGCCACCTATATTATTTGATTGGAAACATAGAAAAACCATTTTGAAAGAGATTTGAGTTCGGGGCTTAGGTTATGAAATGGGTAGGTTTAGAAGGCATCCATTTCACCCAATCCGGAGATCGGTCTTGCTAAAGAAAAGAGAGGTTTTCAATCTTTTTAATAAAATAATTAAAGAAGAACAAATAAACCCTAATCAATTTCTTGATTAGGAATGTCGGATTGTATGCTTCGAGATCGCCTTCATTGACTGAAGGGACTCTAGGCTAATCCTTTTGATGGGATTACACTACTCTAAAATCAATAGAGAGGTTGAGAAGAGAAACGAAAGTTTAAAGGATGATTACCTTTTGAGGAGAGATTCGGACAGAGTTTCGACTCAAGTTTAGAGTCGAACCTTGATTCGGACAGAGCTTCGCCTCGATCCTTGATTTGGATCTTGATGCGGACGGAGCTTCGCCTTGTTCCCTTGATTCGGGCTTCGATGTTTGTTAATCAACAAGGTTGATGAACAAACTTTAGGAGTTGTTTGTGAGTGATTTGAAGGAGTCTTTCATGGAAAGAAACCAACAAATTGTGTGTGTTGTGTGTGTTCTTGATCAAGGATCAGAATTGTCGACCTCTGAAACACTGGAAGTCATCCAGTATTTATAGGAGGTTGGAGAGGTGAAGGTGGAGAGGGAAATTACCCTAGGAAGGTTCCAGAACTCAGTTCTGATTGGATACCCAAATTGATAAGGTTTTATCCAGAAAGAGAGTTTGAAACGGAAAAGGAGAGTGATTTCTGCACATCCTGTCGAGGGGATATCTCGCACGAGATATGATATCTCGTGCGAGATAACTAGTCTGATGACTATTTTGTCCTCTTCAGTTGTTCCGTTAGTCAGTTAGGTCCAAAACTAACGAGGTTAGTTAGAAACTTAACGAAACATGACGAAACTGATATGCTTTCATCAAAACATAAAAGAGAGATGAAGAGTAGTGTAATCATGTAATTATGAGTTCAGAATGGGGTGTCTACACTTTCGGTGGACTTCGTCTGCTGCCGAAGGAGAGGGTGACCGTTTTGGTCGAGGGGCTGGACCTAATGATAGGCTACCTACGTATCCTTAAGAGTAATCAAGCCCTTTCGTAGTTCGAGTACTACTCGAGATTCCGTTGGCTTTTGGGATTCCGTTAACTTTGCTGGGGATTTTGTTAGCCTTTGCTGGGGAAAATCAGACGTATTCGTCGAGGAAATCGGTCTTACGTTTGACTGCCGGGGAAGATTTTGATGAAAGATACGGGATCTCGTTATCTTTCTCGGGGCACTCGGTCTTACGTTTTACTGCCGGGGAATGATTTTGATGAAAGATACGGGATCCGTTATCTTTCTCGGGGAGATCGGTCTTACGTTTATTTGCTAGGGGAATGATTTTGATGAAAGATACGGGATCCGTTATCTTTCTCGGGGAGATCGGTCTTACGTTTGACTGCCGGGGAATGATTTTGATGAAAGATACGGGATCCGTTATCTTTCTCGGGGAGATCGGTCTTACGTTTGACTGCCGGGGAATGATTTTGATGAAAGATACGGGATCCGTTATCTTTCTCGGGGAGATCGGTCTTACGTTTGACTGCCGGGGAATGATTTTGATGAAAGATACGGGATCCGTTATCTTTCTCGGGGAGATCGGACTTACGTTTGACTGCCGTTTGATTTTGATGAAAGAAACGGGATTCCGTTAACTTTATCGGGGAAGTCGGTCTTACGTTTTACTGCCGGGGAAGATTTTGATGAAAGATACGGGATCTCGTTATCTTTCTCGGGAAGATCGGACTTACGTTTTACTGCCGTCGATGATTTTGATGAAAGAAACGGGATTCCGTTAACTTTCTCGGGGAAGTCGGTCTTACGTTTTACTGCCGGAGATGATTTTGATGACAAGGGGCTGACTTTGGTTAACTTTGTTAACTCTGTCAAGTTGGGGACTGAATTGCAGAGTCCTGAAATTTTAAGGGGCAAAAGGGTCATTTTGACCCTTGCAATCATATCCGCGCGGATAGGAGCTGAAAGTCAGGGGTATTAATTAGGGCCAACTCCCTTTTCTTCTTCCCCATTCAGTTTTTGAAACAGACGAGAGAGAGAGAGAAAAAACCGAGGAGAAGCCATTGTTGGCCAAGAAAAGCTTCAAAAATCTTCCGATTTCTTCGATTTTTTGAGCAATGGAACACGGGAAAGGCGCTTTTCAAGGCCAAGGACGTGGCCCGGTGGCGGAGAGACGATTGGAGCTCGTCCGGATGAGGAGGCATTACAATCTTTCGCAATCGATTGCGGAGGAGCCCTACCCCGATGCTTGGCAACATTGGGCTTCGGATTCGAATCTCCGAACGGTATACTTTGAAACCCTTTGATCCCTTTGTTGGTTTCTTGTTTGAAATTTGAATTTTAGGTGATTTTTGAATTTTTTTTTTTTTGAAATTGAATATTGATGTTCATTGTCTTTGAATCTTGATGATTATGTGAGTAACCCAAAATGTGCATTTTGCTTGGGAAAAAAAATTGGCATTTTCGCCATTTTTTTTTTTAAATTCGAAAATTGCATGTGAAAATTCGAAAATTGTGATTTTTTTTTTTGAAATTGAATATTGCATGTTGATGATGATGATTCTTTTTTTTTGAAATTGAATATTGATATTGATGAATGATGCAATGCATGCATTTTGTTTGGAAAGAATGGGCATTTTGCCAATATGGGATGTATGTATGTTTAGGATATATTTTTTTTTTGAAAAGTGGGACGGATTTTTCCTCCCGTTGCATGTAAGATGGATGATATGCATGTATGCAATTTTTTTTTTTGAGATGATGGATGGTATGCATGTTATTATGAAAATGGGACGGAGTTTTTACTTCCGTAGGAATGCATCTTCTTTTTTTTTTTTTGATGAATGCATTGGGATTTGCTGAAAACTGTCTTTTCTGTGAGAAAAATGGGGCTATGCTCATTGTATGCTGTTATGCTGTCGAAATTTTTTTTTTTTGTGTAAATGCAAATGCAAAATTTTTTTTTTTTTGACATTTTCTCTCTCCTTTTTTCTTTTACAGGGCGGGAACCGTTTTGTGACGGAGCAGCTGAACAAAATGAAGACTCGAGGATCAGTGGAGTCCGTGATTGACTTGTGGGATCGGCTTCCGGATGCGGGCCGAGGAGCTTTGCTTGAGTCCAGAGGCAGTTGTTGTTGAGACGGGGCTGGGAGTTCGTTGAGTGCTTGAGGGGGCTGGTCAAGTTCCCTAAGAGCAAGGGCTTGATGTTTGCTGCGGCGCGGCATTGGTGGGACGCGACCCACACCTTTCACTTCTTACGGGCGAGGCTACGGTTACGCCCTCCGATTACGCCGCGATTACGGGCCTGTCCTTTAATGGACGCAGATTGAGTGGCGGGATGGCTACGGCGATGCGATCTGCGGAGCTCTTACGGGATTTTCCCTATTCCCAAAAAGGGGATGGGGATGGAGTATGCCGTGGTCTACGGTAAGATCGTGGAGACCATAGCGAGCTACGAGGTGGGGAGGAGAGGATAGGCGCCGATCAGTTGCCGGGGCCTTCTTGTGGTTTGCCTTTGAGCACCCTCTTTGGGCATGCGAGGACGGCAATCTTTGCCTTGTTGAGGTCCTTGGAGGACATGGAGACGGCCGGAGATGTCTCGTGGGGAGAGGCCTGGGCAGAGCTTTACTTTTCTCTCGATAGGTACAATCGGAAGGCTGTAAGCTCTTTGTCTTGCTTTGAGTTTGCCACTGGAGGTATAAGCTCTCTTTTTGCTTTTCCTCTTTTTTTTTGAGCACGCACTTTTCTTTTACACTTGATTGATTGGATTTTTACCTTTCGCAGGTATGGGCGTTGGATTTTTTTCACGTCACGATGTGGCGGCGGCGGCGGAGTACGTCGGGCGTATCCGGCCATGCGGTCTTGGTCCAAGCATGCCGGGAGAAGATAAGCTCCAGTGGGGCGTACGACTCTCGGGTACGCGGATTGCCTTCCTTTGACGGAGGCCGAGACGGATGAGGGGATGATATTCTTCCCACAGGATCGCTTCGAGGTGGCGCGGTGAAGGGCGCGAGATTTGGGCGTGCGGCGGAGGATTACGAGAGGTCGACTGCGATGCGTATTATCCGGGAGAGAGGGTGACGCGCCGGCATGGCGTGAACTCGCCTTTGAGGACACCGGTGGAGCCTCCCGCCGATATGATGCACCCGAGCGATCGGTCCGTGACTGGGATGATTATCGAGCCGGCCGGCACTTCTCGGATTTCGTGGCGATTGAGCCATATGCGACATTCGTCTTGAGGAGGCCGAGGATGCCTCGGGTCTACGGATAGGGAGGGGCTTGGGATCCCGCGGTACCCTCGGACGGATTTTTCCTATATCCCGGGATGGGGTCCGATTGAGGGTGCAGATCCCTCGGCCGAGCGACTTCCACGAGCTTTCCGGCCTCGTCGGGTATGAAGGTATGGCTTTTTACGCTTCTTTCTTTTTTTGTTTCATCATCTTTAGCATCACTTTTTTTTGACGCTTTTGCTTTTGTGCGGTTTCGGAGGTGGTCGTCGAGAAGGCGACGAAGCAAGTGATCGGGGCAAGAGATTCATCGGGAGGATGGTCGCTTGCGGGGCTCCTCGAGCTAGAGCGAGGCGACCACGGCGGCGCTGTCGGACGGGAGGCTTCCCTATTCGCTCGGAGACTTCCTCGAGACTCCTCTGTCTCCTCTCCTTGATCCCAGCGGTGTTGCCTTCGGATCACGTCATTCTCGGGGATCCACACGGGCGGGGACACGTATGGCGGCATGGCGGGTCGTCTTCGTACGTGCGGGAGTCCGACGCCTTCACCTTCGGATACGATTTTCGCAGATCCCGGCTTGCCCTATCAGAGCGTGCCGGTTGGTCCTGATGAGCCTCTTTCTGGGGACGAGGACGATTCTGAGCCCGAGATTTTCAGGGCTCCTGAGGAGGCGGGCCCGAGTCGCAAGAGGGGTCGGGGGCAGACATCGGGCGCTGGAGACTCCGATTGATTTTTTTTTGAGATTTGAGATTGAGATTTAGATTTGTACAGCTTATGCACATTTTTTTTCTCTTTTTTTTTTGGATGTAATAATTTAGGATTTTATTTATGTTTGTTTGTTTTTTTTTTTTTTTATGCACGCTCTTTTTTTTGGAATGTAATAATTTAGGATTTTATTTTATGAATGCAATGCAGTATGAATGCAGTGTTGCATGAGCCTTGGTCTTTTTTTTTTTGCAAGGTTGTTTGGTATATGGACTGGTTTGGGGAGATTTTTTTTTTTGCACAGGTTTCGAGCAACCGGGACGGAATATTCCTCTTTTGGTGTAGCAGCTTGGACTGTTGCAGATTTTTTCTGACAATCATGTCCGCGCGGATGGGGCGATTTCGACATTGTCCTTTAATTTTGGTTCGGACACTGGTCTTGCTTTATTTCAAATTCAAATATCCTCTTCAACCTCCGGTCAAACAGCCATTTTCGGGAGAAAGAGAGAAAAACCATGGAAAACTTTAGAAAAGCTCCATCAAAATTGTACAAAGAATCCCAAATGTCATTCTTCAACAAGTTCAAGGATTGGTCCCGGGAGATCATGCATGAGAGGAGGTCCTTCTTTGAAGAAAGGTACAAGGTGAAGTGCTTATGGTCTCTCAAGGAATTGATTCCGGATTATGAGCTTTTGAGGGCTTCTTCCTCATTTTGGGACACTAGAAGGCATGTCTTTTGCCTTTCCTTCAACGAGATTGTTCCGACTGTGGAAGAATTTCGGGCCTTGCTTGGAGGTCCGGAGGTGGAAGAGATAGCGGTTCCTTTGCCGGAGGGCTTCTTTTGTTGACAGATTGTGCGTCCTCCTTCATCTTTCCCCGGAGGAAGCGCAAGGTATGATCCGTGGTCCCGATCATTTCGATATTTCCGGTCTTCCCGACAGATTTAGGGGCCTAGGTTTGGTGGATGATGCCTATTGGGATGCCTTTGCACTTTGTATGTTTGGCACCCTGTTCATGGTCTATTCCTTTGGGATACGCCATCGGTCTTTCTTGGATGTTGTCGTTCGGCTGTCGCACAGGCGAGAGATGTCGTTCCTTTGATTACAGGGAGACTTTTCATGCTCTCGATTAGCTACGGAAGGCGGTATATGCGCGGGGCGGCCCGTTCCTCTTGACCACTGTGGGCGATGGAGCGTTTGGGGGTTCTTCGGGAAACCTCGATATGATCGAGCCTTGGACTTTTACCGGGAGAGGTGTTGATGTAGATTTTGATGATCGGGGCTCGTGGGAGCGTTGGATGGCGGGTCGCCGGGCGAAGATATTAGATGGTCGGTGCCTCATTGGCGGGTGGAGACTCGCAGAGTGCTTCAGGATGGGTCTCCGTGGTCATGCTTAGGGGCTTTCTCGGTCTAGCTTCTATATTCCGGCTTTAGTTACGAGACAGGTTTGGCTTGGAGCAGGTTCCTTTGGAGGGCTTTGATGATATAGCCACTAGGGTGGTGGCTCCTGTTTCTATGGATGATCCCTCAGTGTTTCCATTTCTTTCCCGAGCATGGAGGTATGATGCCTTTCCTCCTCGGGTCATTCTCAGGCGTCAAGACCGGTGTTCACGACCACTTGGTACCTGGATTGGTATGAGAGGCATGCAGGAGAGACTCGGGTGGCTATTTTGAGACGGCGTGAGGCCATTGTGGGTGCGGAGGACCGGCTGTTTCGAGAGGAGGAGGGCCGAGGCGAGGGCCAACCCTCATGACAGGAGCGGAGACGCGTGGCCGATTATGAGGCTTACGTCGAGACAGGAGAGGAGGGCTCCTATGCTACCGGCTAGGTTACGGGAGATGAGGGATGACGCTAGGGCTACTAAGGCTCGACGAGAGGCTGGTTTGATAGATCCTGTTCCTATACGGAGCTTGGTAGGAGGAACGACATTTTTCCTGTTCGGAAGAGAAAGACTCGAAAGGGGAAGAAGAGGGGAGAGGCCGATGCAGTGGCTTGGAGTGACTACGAGGTTTCCGAGTATCCCTTTCTTGTCATGGCGGACACATTAGTTTGATTATGTATCTTAGTTTTCTTTTAGCGGGTTGCCGGTTGTAGGAATGAATCGGGCTTAGACTCATCAAAGAGCTTTTTAATTTGTAATGAATATTTGAATTGCTTTAGAGTTTTTCGAGACGCTTTCATGGTCGATCAATTGTATTGATGCCAAAGTATGGCTTTTATTTGTGCTTTAGACCGAACCGTTTCCGGCTGCCTACGTTCCCCTCATTTTGAGGAGCTCAGGTCTTCGTAGTTCAACCTGGTGAACCCTTTTTTTTTGTTGTTTTCTTTTTTTGTTTTTCTTTTTGCAACCCTGTTTTTTACCTAGGCCGCCCTTTTCGGGTTTCTAACCTAGTTGGGTATTACTCTTTTAGCACTCCTTTTTTTTGTTTTTTTTTTGTTGTTTTTTTTTGGTGCAACCCTGTTTTTTACCTAGGCCGCCCTTTTCGGGTTTCTAACCTAGTTGGGTATTACTCTTTTAGCACTTTTTTTTTGTTTTTCTTTTTTTTTGTTTTACGCGTAGTATACGCGTGACTTGTCACCATTCACTTTGGGTGTACAAAGGGATTCCCGTCGAGGTCTGCAAGTTGCATGGCTCCTCAGGAGAAGATCTTACGGACGACATATGGCCCGACCCATACAGGCTCCCATTTGCCGAGGGGGTTGATACGGACTGGGGGCTTTTCTTTTAGAACGAGATCACCTTCTCGGATCTCCCGATGCTTTACTTTCTTGTCGAAGGCTCTAGCAATTCTTCCTTGGTAGGCCCGGATGTGTTCCATGGCCTTCAGTCGGCGTTCGTCTAGTAGGGCCAATTCGTTATGGCGACTCTGGAGCCATTCGACCTCGTTGATCTGGCTTTCCAACAGTATACGGAGCGAGGGGATCTCTAGCTCGATTGGGAATACGGCTTCCATTCCGTATGTGAGGGCAAACGGTGTTTCCCCGGTTGCCGTTCGGCGATGTTCTCAGAGCCCCAGAGTGCTAGGTGTAACTTCTCGGGCCAATCTCTGCCTTGGACAGCCATTTTCCGGATGATATTTTCCAGAGTCTTGTTTGCTGCCTCGACGGCTCCATTGGTTTGGGGCCTGTAGGGAGATGACTTGTGACGGGTTATTCGGAATTCCGCCCGCAGTTTTTCACATTCCCCTTCGAAGTGGGATCCATTATACGAGATGATTTCGGTGGCAACCCGTATCTGCACATGATGTTTTCTTTGATGAAGAGGGCTACTTTCCTTGAGTTGAGGATTTTGTAGGACTTTGCAGAGCATCCTTTCCGATTCCTTCAAAGAAATCACCAATCTGCGTCTCTTTAGGCTCTTCCGCAGTTCCCAAATTCACACTCGTCAAAATCTCTTTGGCAGCTTGGGCTCGATTTTCCTCTTTCCGGACAACCTGCTTAAAGATTTTTTTTTGTTGTTTGATTTTTTTTTTCGTTTAATGTGTCTGCTTCTTTATCTAATGAGTTATTATTAAGTGTTTTTTTTTAATTCGTCATTAGTTAAAGTGGCAATCAAGGGATACTCAGAAAGATTCGTCATTTCATTGAAAACGAAAGGGAATACAGCGCTTGCTACAGACTCGTAGTCTTCAGGCGTAAGGCCGTCGGACGACCCTAGAGACTCGATCTTAACAAAGAGAGACTGGGAGGACTTGTCCTAGATTGACACAAAGGGACGGGGGACCAATCCAAGCTTGGTGATCATTTCCTCCTTGGTCGCGGACGGGCCTGAGAGGTTTTCCCAATTCTTTAGCGGCATCGCTGTTGGTGGCCTCATGACTCGGGAACTGTGCTGTTTTTGTTTTCCTTTCTCAATTGCTGCTATCATCTCTTGGACCGAGCCGAGATCAATCAGGTCTGGCACCTGGACTTCTTCTTCGAACAATTGCTGCATAACCGGACCATCCCAATCATGCGAGGGAAATTCCGTGGCCTTAGCTTTTGGCCTTGTCGGTTCGAATTCGGGTTTCGGATCTTCTGGGCGTAGGAATAGTGGTTGTGAGCTTCTCGAACTGTTCCACCGGAGTCGTGCACGCCCGAAGGTATACTCACTCTTCGTAGCGGTGGTAGCCCCAGGTATCTTGGGTAGGTCCGGGAACATTCTACGGACCGGGTTGGCTTTGACTCCCGAACTTGTTGAGGCTATCCTGTAGCTTTAGCCACCTGCCGTAGGAGTGGGCTCTGTGATGTTTCCTGGTTGTGTGGGACCCTTTACAAAGTAGTCACCAAATTAGGGCTGAAGGGGAGAGATTTAGGGTTGTCGACCGGGACCTTTCCTGTGGCAGCTTCAAATCTTTTTTCTTTTGCAGTGTCCACTGAGGAGGCCTCATATCCCAGGCCGTGGCGAGTATTCTGTCCTTTCACCTCGATGAGTTTGTGAGTTCCTTGTTGGTGCTTCCCCAGACCAAGGCCAGGTAGATAGCTCATTTTTCTCATCATTTTCAAGACCGGTGGGATTTTATCCCGAGTGACCGTCAGATCTATGTTACACACTTGGGCCTTGGGAGGCTCGACCGTGAAGCCTGTTAGCATGAGACCTTCCTCGTCATGTTTGATTTCCAGAATAGGTATTCCGCCCTGTAAGTACCCAAATCTGGCTCATGCCTTTTGGTTAATTTTCCCGGCAATTTCGGTAATTTTTCCGGTAATTCCCCAGATTTTCCTAAAGTTCCGGAACAATTCCGGAACTGCTCCAAGCCTTTTAAGGGCTGAAGGGAATGCTTGGTGATTAAGAAACACGTTTTTCTTAAATCCCAAAACCCTTCTAGAAGGCTGCCACCTTGCACGTTTCTAGAAGAAGCCAGATCTGGCTACTTATGTCGTGCGACATAATCAGCCAGAGAAACCTTCTAGAAACCTGCCACCTTGCATGTTTCTAGAAGAATCGAAGTGGCTACTTATGTCGTGCGACATAACCGGCCAGAAAAGTTCTAGAACCATGCCACCTTGCATGTTTCTAGAAGGAATACTGATCGTGGCTTGTTATGTCGTGCGACATAACAAGCCCATGCAGTGGCGACCTATAAATAGAGGCATTCACCTCTCATTTTAAACACACCTCTTCCACCCCTCAGTCCCCCTCTATAGGGAATACGCTCCAGAAGCCTCCTCTCTCCTCACATACCCCTCAAATCAACCTAATCCTCCCAAATCCATCCCACACACACTTCCCACACACACACTTCCCACATACATCAAGAAATCAAGGAGTTCCCAAGGATCCAAGGCCTGAACTCAGTCTCCGGAGGAGGACGCTAGAAGGCTCCTATATCTAACTTGATATAGGAGTTGTGGATCTTCAAGGGTAACGAGTTTCTACCCCTTTTCCACTCTCTATTTTCCTTTGAATATAAAATCTATGTGTTACATGCATTGATAATATAGTATTCTGATTAAAGTTGCATGCTTTAGCTTCATATTACCCAGATCCACATTTTATTTCATTACATTTCATATAAAATCTTCGTTTTGACTTGGTTTTTGCATGAACACTCAAGATGAGTGTGGATCCCTCATATCCACACCCTCTTGAAGTGTTCATTATTGTTAAACATGCTCCCTGAGATTTGTTTGTGAAGTAACTTGACCATTTTGGTGCCTTGTTACCTCTGCAAATCTCGGTTGTAAAGCCTCTGCAAAAGGGCTAGTTATGTCACGCGACATAGGCGGCTATGTCACGCGACATAAGTAGCCGGTTGCGAAGCTTCACGGGTTTCAGGCATGTAATCGATGTTAAACCCCTTTAAGCTATAACCTGATGTCTATCTGCAATTTAGATAGTATCTATGTACATACTATGTCATCTTTTCATTAAAATATCATTCTCATACATAAAGGTGCATCCTTTACACCTAAATCCCATTTTTCATGCATTAAAATCATTCCTTTTCCATTTTAAATCCCTTTTCACATTAAAGATGCACTCTTTGCACAAAGATCATTTCTTTACATAAAAAACATCCATTTGCAATCAAATGCATCATTTTCAAACCAAAAATGCCATCTTTTTGCTAAAATATCATTTTTACATGCATTTCCCCCTTTTCCCCAACCTTGGAATGGACCGGTGTAAAAGTTCTCATCTTTGCATCATTCCTTCCATTAAAGGTTCCATATCTCTTTAGAAAGGGACACCTTGAACCCTATATCTCCGATTATCGCTTAAGAATGAGTATGAAGCCTCTATACGAGCTCGACCGTCTTAAAGCGTAGGATTGATGGGCTAAGGACATTCCTTCCTAAGGAACCTCATCTTTGACCAAAAGAGAGTCATTCTCTCGATCACGCAAGTCCCGAGGGTCCCGAGGTTAAAATGCGATGATCACAAGTCATAAGATGAGGACGGGATCATAATCCCAAATACATAAATTCCAAGGAATCCCGAGCGACAACCAACAAATGGTTTGTACGTCCGGAAGATAACTTGGGACATTTCCCCCCCTTATTTTCAAACACATGCACACAAAGAAAGCAAGCAAGCAAACACGATTAATGAAATCTAGGGAGACTTGCTCCGGCAAGGCACTTTGGGTGAACGCCAAACGTTCTTCCCAAGGGGTAACTTAACCTCCGAACCCATAAAACCTTTTTTCAAAGTTTTGAGGTAATCAAAATGGCGTGGCGACTCCGTTTTTCAAATAACTCGGATGTCTTCAAACTCGCGTGAATTCCAATAAACAAAAATTTTTGGGCACACATTCACAGTTTGGCGACTCCGCTGGGGAACACCCAAAGGAGAAAAGCTTTATTTTCAAAATAAAAATCGATACTTGGTATATAGGTGGACCCCACTTACCCTTCCTGTATCGCTCCCTAACCCGGGGCTTGGGATAACAAGGTGGTTTAACAATCCCACGTACCAGTATCCCTTTTTCGAAAAAAATAATTTTAAGAAAAAATATAGAAGAAAGCTTTTCCCTTTGAGCGGGTTAGACTCCCATCGCCGATTTCATTAATCGTGCTTGCTTTCTTTACCATGCATTGCATCATTTGCATCTTGGAATCTGTGCATACTTTGAAACGGGAAATAACCCGAAAAATAGCAAAAGGAGTGGAACCTGGAAAATTGATCCATGCAGTCGTACGGTTCAATCCTCCTTGGATTCTGACCAGGCGACCTCAGTGGCAATTCCACCAGGAAAAATCATGGTTAATCTGGCAGTCCTAGCAGATTGGGGCTACTCAGCTCCATGGTGGCTAGGGCTCCCAGAAAATTTACGTGCTTATGTGTTGCATTTTCCCCCGTCCCGAAAATCATTCCTTTAAAACACATTTATGAAAATCTCTGTTTTAACTCAAAAAGGAACATTTTTAGGAGACCGCACACTACGCGCACCTGATATATCCTGTACACTTTTGCACGCACGTCCTTCAAACCCGAGGGTGGTTCAGTGCCGATCCACGGACAGCCTTACGATGCTCCGAGGGCGCGCACGGAATCATCCCAACCTCCCCATGGCGGCCGGTGTCGACCAATGCACAGTCCGTGTCACACGTTTCAAAAAACCGTGACTTTTGGTTGGTTTTTGGTCTAGTCCGTGTCATATAGCCCAGTTGCATACCCACGTAAAGGCCAAGCCTTAGCTCATAACGGAAGCCAAGATTTTCGCTCAAGCGAAATTCTGCCGAAATTCCGACAAGGAAAAATTGGTGGGATCTTGACTCCGACATTGACTATTGACCTTGACCCGCACGGAATGCGTAAGAGTCAAGACCAAGTCTTTGCCAAAATAAAAGATCTTTCGCTCAAGCGAAGCTCTGCCAAAATTCCGACAAGGAAAAATTGGCAAGATCTTGACCGACATTGACTTCGATTCCGACTCGCGCACTGCGTATGCAACGAAGTTCAATGTGACACTGTGTCATCCGGCTTTTACCGCCCGACCCATGCCTATTATTCTCTCGGACATTACCAAAAGTCAAAACGTCATTCGCTCAAGCGAAACTCTGCCAAAGACCCGTCAAGGCAGAGAGACGAGACTTTCCCGGTATTGCCTTGACTATAATCCGCATTGCTCGTGCGTTGAAAGGTCCTATGACCCGCTAGACCCGTTAGGAGCGTTCTTTACTCTCGGTTGGTGGGATCCGCGTGCCCTATAGGACCCTCGCCCGGGGCTGTCCACCCTGGGAGGTCGAAATACAGGTGGAATACGAGGGGCTTATAGACGTAGTGACGGAACCCACTGATCCAGGATCTAGAGTAGTTGTGAAAAAGAAGGGCAGAACCCCTTTTCCAACCAATTAGAGATTAATAAAAGACATTGTTTTAAGTAAACTTGAACAATTAGTGTAATCATAATTGCATGTTCCTATCTCTGAAATCCCTAATCGAGACCTTTTCGGTCCGATCTCCGTTTTCCTCATCCCGACCTTTCATGGTCAAATCCCTAATCGAGATCTTTTCGGTCCGATCTCCGTTTTCCTTATCCCTACCTTTCATGGTCAAACCCTAATCGAGACCTCTTCGGTCCGATTTTTGATTTTCTTGTCCCGACCTTTCATGGTCAATCTTTAATCGAGACCTCCTCGGTCCGATCTCCGATTTCCCGACTCGACCTTTCATGGTCAAATCCTTAATCGTGACCCCCTTCGGTCCGATCTCTATTTTCAATCTTGACCATTCAAGGTCTCATCTTTTCCGATCAATTAGGATTAGGAGAAAATGTGTTTCGAGCAAAAGTTAAGCAATAAGTGCGTGTTACTTGAGCCTTCAGCCTAAACACTTACCTCTAAGCCTAAACACTTACCTTCGAGTCTAAACCTTACCTATCCCCGAGTCTAAATCTTGCCTATCCCTTTCCCGCAGCGAGAAAGAAGTGGACGAGAATACTGGGTCAGCGGCTTTTCAGAAAACCTTAGGTTCAGACAGTTCATCAGCTCAGTCAGAATGGCAGAATTGACAGAAAACAGTGAGGGTGTAGGAAATCAGATGATTAGGAAGGAAGAGTTAGTCCTGGCTTTGGAAAATGCCCAGAAGGTTCATGAAGAACAGCTGTCATTGCTTATCGGTGCTCTTCACCGCAATGGAGTCCAAGTAACAATTGAGTCCAACGGTTCTCTGGTAGTGGTCGAAGATGAGACTCCAGAAGTAGCCATCTCAGTTCCCCCAGCCTATAACCAATACCTTCCTCCATCCACATATGATCCCTTGCCAAGGACCACTTCTCCTCAGTCCTTTCCAACATCCCAGCTCATCAGGGCCCCATTGCCCTCAGCTTCTCAGAACGGATTGGATTTCACCCCACTTATCCCTCAGTCTCAGCAATACCTGCCAGTTTATGCTCCAACCTCACATAATCAGTTTGAGATATGTGGCTATGTTCTGAAGCCCCTATACCCGCCTGAATGTGATCATGAGTTACCAAAAGATGAACCGAGTTTTCAGCTGTTACCTACCGGACTTAGTGAATTCAGCCGTCAGTTCGCTACTACAAGTCCTGTTGCCAGTTCCGATAGCCCAAGAGTCCCCGTTGACCCCTATGTGGCAATATTGATGGAGCAAGTGAAACAGATGCAAGAGAAGCTTGACCTCATGATGAGTATCAATACTCCCTTGACCCAAGATGTCGAACCAGGCCAGGAAATGACTCCACCGAGCATAACCCAATACCAAGCAGCAACCGTACCTGGCTCAGCACCAGTACCTCACAAAGGAAAGAATGTCACAGCTTCCTTCAGCCAAATCCAACAGTGGAACCAATTGGACAATGGGAATCTGAGTCTTGAGAATAACAAGGTCCCCCGAAAACCTCGCTCCTTTCACTTTAACAATACGAGAGATGCCTTTAAGCAAGATTACGGAAGAGCTAGTGAAAGAAAAAGCGATAAAGCCACCGGAGAATTGGAAGCCCGGGAACCCCGGTATCGGAATGGACGAGACCAAACACTGTCGCTTCCATCAATACCATGGGCACAACACCGACAATTGCACCGCTCTGTGGCATGAGATCCAAAAGTTGATAGAAGATGGGAAGCTTGAGAACCTCCATGGGCCAAAGACAGAAAGTTATGACAAGAGGTCAATTCAAGAAGTGCAAGGTCGAAACGTCGGCTGATGATTTTGGGATGCCCATGAGCAAAGTTTTCAACGATTTGGTGAAACGAAGCCTTCTCACACCTCTCGAGAATCATAAGCCAAGAAACCCAAGTAGAGTTGACAGGGCCAAGTTCTGTGAGTACCACAAGCATTATGGTCATGTGACAGACAAGTGTGTGGAGCTGAAGAAAGAAATTCAGTGGCTGATCTACGAAGGAAAGCTCAAGCTCCCTGGCAGTCCAACCGGCGAAGAGTAGCTAGATTAGGGTCTACTTATCCTTGAGTAAGATTTAAAAAAAAAAAGGAAGAAAAAGAAAAATAGTCTCTCAGTCAACCTTCGTAGGTCCTAGTATTTTTTCCTTTCAATTAAGTCCTCTACGGACATTGTATTGAATCTTCAATTTTCTATAAAAGAGTCTTCTTCTTTTCTTGCTAGACTTAAGACATTATTTGCGCACCTACATTACATTTAATGAAATGGTTTTATTTTATATGATCACTCGCATTGCTCAACAAGTAATCTCTCGAAATAATTCACGTTCTGATTAATCGGTGTGAGAAAGTCAACCAATGCTCTCCCTATACACCTTCCTTACCCCACAAAAGGCCTCCATCAAGCCATACACTTTCCTTGCTTCACAAAAGGCCTTCATTAAACCATACACTTTCCCAATCCATGCCCCCACCTTCATCTTGACCAAGTCAACGACGGCGGCAACATCAAGGGACAAAAAAGGCCACTCGGCTTCGAAAGATTGACCCCATGTCGACAACGACCTAGGAGCACGCCTTAGACCTCAAGGATATCAAGAAAGTTCAAGCAGGGGCTCGCCTTGGTCCTCGGGTGCTCTAGAAAATAAAAAAAAAGAAAAAAAAAAAAAAAAAAAAAGAAAAAAATGTGGTGCAAAAAGAGTAATGCCCGGCTAGGTGAAAATCCCAAAAAGGCAGTCTAGGCAAAAACGGGGTTGCACATAAAAAAAAAAAGAAAAAAATCTTAGTGCAAAAAGAGTAATGCCCAGCTAATTTGAAAATCCCAAAAAGGGCGGTCTAGGCAAAAAACGGGGTTGCACATAAAAATAAAAAAAAAAGAAAATGAGGCAAAGGACCCAGCGTTACCAATCAAAAGCTTGACGGACAGGCAAGACCAAAGCTCAAAAAATGAAAGTTATCGACAAACAATGGGGCGGTCGAAACAAAAGCAGAAGCATTTCATGAGCCTTTAGGCATATGCAAGTCCTTTCTCCCCCAATGAAAGACGAGAATCAGAAAGCTATTGAAGCAGCCGTCCAAGAATGACTTGGTCAAGGAATCATCCCGAGGCCCATGCCTCATCATCCAGTCTTCTCATCCTAGCCTTTTCACTAAGGGAACCACAAATCCCATTTCCCAAAACAGTCCGGCCAAGGCCGAACTACGGCGACCTGAGCTCCTCACAATGAGGGGAACGTAGGCAACCAGCAATGGTCCGGTCATAAGCATATTCAAATTCCCGAAAACCCGGTCTCATCAAATGACCTCTCCCATGGACACAGTCAAATCCCAGAAAACCCGGTCTCATCAATGACCTCCTTATACACAAACCTTTCTTTCACACCAGCCAACCTTGATCCGCGACATCGGTTGACTTTCTCCTCATGATTAATCAGAATGTTCGTTCATATCGAAATTAGCGGTTGAATAACCCGAACATCAATAAAGGGTTTTAAGCAATCTTGTGATCATTGTAAATAAAGCAAGTTTTCAGATGTCTTGACAAGTCTTCTTTTTCTACATTTTAGGAAAGATAGAGCTAAACACTAATTTTCTATCAGCAGGGGCTTCCATACACTTTTACCAACCTTTCTACGCTTATGCTCTCTCAAAAGAGTCAAACCTAAAAGCGAGTTTTTGTGCCTACATCGAATAAGGCCATCAAAATAATACAAAATCGGGATTATTCCCACCTTTTGAAAAATATGCCCCTGCATGTACATATCTTCCTAAAATTCTTCTCTTTGTCTGCGTCTCCTTAAGGTTGACTGGTTGACTAAAAAAAAATAGAAATAAAAAAAAAAGAAAAAGGATAGGTTTTCCCTCTTCTGCTACAATTCGCATTAGGACTGCCTCGAAACTCTTCCAGTCTGGGGCTTTGCCAAATCATTCCTTTAAAACTGGGGCTTCTTTAGCCATGTTTAGGGTTCATATCGGGTTCTTCACTAGGTCCCTAGATGGATTCAGTCTTGGTCAGATCAATTTCAGAATCACGTTCGCAATACCAATCAGATTGGGATTTTTATTAGGTCACCAGACTGGGGCTTCGCCAAGTCACTTCGCTTGCTCAGCTCATTCAACCAAGGTTTTGCCAATGAAAGAATCTTTCCTTACTTCAACAAGATATGGGGCTTTTGCAGAGAGTATTTCCTTAGACCGGGGCTCCGATAAGTCATATCCATCCCTAGAAGAAAGGTTTGGTCACTCCAACATCTGCTTTGGTTGTAAAAGCCTGTCAGCATCAGCTTCAAGCGCCAGAGTTTAAGAAAAGGACCTTAGTCAAGACCCGAGGTTTAAACCCAGTCTCAGCCCAAGAAGGAATTCTCGCCCACGTTGACAACAGCAACAGTTCAGTCCGCACCCAAGGGATACAACCCCACCTGTTTGAAACCCGTCTCAAACAATTCCCAAATACATTCCATATGTATATCCAAACCCAGTCCCTACCATGTTTCCAGAAAAAAATCACCCCTAGGCTTAAGTAACGTGCCAATTGCTAATGATAACATTTTCTCCAAAAAAGTGCCTTCGAGATAACTCTAGGCGACAGTTTCCTAATTGTCAAAACGTCGAAAATCCTAGACATCATTCCTAACTGTCTAGGTAAAGTTTGAACTACGATCAAGGCTTGATTCCTCCGGGATACGTAGGTAGCCTTTCATAAAGGTCCAGCCATCTGACCACATTGGTCACCTTTTCCCTTCTCCATTCTCCAAGGGTGCGTAAGCTTTTCATAAAAGTCCAATTTTGTGACCATATTGGTCACCCTTTTTTGATTTGGAACATTCCTATGAAGGATTGGTTGCTTGACCTCCTAGGTCACCCCATTTCCATCCTTAAGGGGCCAATATCTCTTTGCCATTGTCCCAAGGAGACCAGGTTTGTGACCTATTTGGTCACCCAATTCCAACTTTGTGTCGGCAATTCCGGTCAAGGTCAAAAGGCAAGAGAAGTGCGGTCTTGGCTACTTATGTCACGCAGCGACAAAGCTGGCCAAGGTTGGCTACTTATGTCGTGCGACATAACTAGCCACATCGGACATCGACATCGGCAACTTCCTGCTTTCCCGAGGCACTCCCGACTTGTCAAAAGCTGCAAATACCATCCATTCACCTCTCAAATGCATAGGGAATGGTTCATTTACCCCGTATACACTCATGCATTCATTTACAAGCTAAAAATTCATCCAAGTCATCCATTCAAACCATTTGTACATATAAAGTAGATCAAGTCCAAAAGTTGTGCATAAAAAAAATAATAACATGTGTTTTCCCCAAAGGGGGTACAATAGCCAAAAAGTCATAAATGTCTAAGGGGAAAGGGGCTACTCGAATCCTCTCCATCACCCTCTTCATCATCACCCTCCTCATCTCCATCCTCGTCGTCATCCTCGGCCTCCTCGGCTCATCGTCGGGATCGTCCGAAGGTGCCTCGTAGGCTATGGTCTCCGTGCGGTAATAGTCGTCGAGCTCGGTGATAACGGTAGAGTCAAGCTCGTGAGTCCGTAGCCGTCTCGGCTCCACCATCCTCATCCTCATCATCATCGTCAATCTCAATGGAGTCTGTAAAGAGGCACATTTGCGAGTCTTTGTCCGAGGCGTCGGTCCTCTAGTGCTCCCGCCGGGTGCCCACGTCCATCGAGCGGCTCTTCTTCCTTCTCGGTTGGCCGGTGGAGAGATATCAATCGAACCTGTGGCCGGCGATTCTTCCAGAAACTCATGCCTTTTCGGAGCTTGCCAATCATGCCCGCGGCGCCGGTATATGCCTGGTCAAATGTACGTAAGCTTTGGCGGGAACTGTTACAAGCGAGACATAAAAAGCGTCGAATGCAGTTCTTGATAACAAAAGAGATGCAAGCAATCCAAAGAGGCGTAAGGAACAGTACTTACAGATCTAGAACCTCGCGGGAGCACGGATGAGGATGAGTCTCGGGACATATCAATGTGAGCTCGCCTCATGCGACCGCCACCACGATAATCAATGAAAGTCGGGGGCAAAGGAGGTCTAGCTACGTAGCCGATCGAAGGCCACTGCGCTATGAGCACCATAACCAACCACAGTGCGTGGAGGCGAAGATGCATGGCCACGTACATAGTATAGTCCCCCTCCGTGTGTAAAGATGTGCCGCCATGCCTACGATCAAAGCATCTACATTCGCCTAACCGGCGAGGCGGCCACATCCTGGCGGGGATCATCGGGGATCCGAGCGTGCTTATTCGGCCCATCTTGTCTATACACCCTCTCTCCCAAGTACAAGGCGTCTCGGACAAGCCACCAGTAGCTTGCGACACTCTGTGAAGTGCGCGGCGTGATCTAAATCCCAGAGCGGCATAACGACCGGTCCGGGGGAACAAGCTGCATCCTCCGTGGAACCCCTCTCGGGCATGTCAACGTATCATGATAAGAAGCGGTAATCCTGCACCTCGAGCCCTCCGAGGCGTCCAGTGCATCTGTTTCTGGCATCCTTCGTCCACCGACGAAGAGCGGGAAAAGTGGTGGCGAGGAAACTCATCCTTGATCTGCCACTCATAACGGCCAAAATACTCGTATGCCCAAGCACGAAAAGGAGAAGAAGAAGTCAAAACAAAGGGAAAACAAGGGATATAATGAAATGCGCTAAGGAAAAGAGATCAAGGTGAGAGAATACCTCGAAAGCCGGATGAAAAGGTGAAGTACTTCGCCTTCCCTCGGCGACGTCATCTAGGGCCAAATACATCTCGGCTAAAGCTTTGCCTCTCCCCCGGGAGATTCCCGACGGTATCCCGGGCTCTCAATAGCTCCAACGGTGAAATCAAAGCGTAGATGCGGTTGATGAACGGCATGTCGGAAAAGCCTACCCATACAAAAGCTCTAGCCAATCTCTCGGCTCTCGGCCGGCTCTCAACAGGATCATCTACCACGGTGTAGTCCCCGCTTCCGCCCCTCAATCGGGCCATGTACCACCCCCTAACTCATATCCATTCCCCTTCTTGATCCGGGGAACGAAACCAAGTAAGCCCATAAAATCATCATCAGCAATAGGTGGGGCTCAACTCCTGTACGGGCTCCTCTATGTAGAGCGGCTCATCCGTAAAAGCGATCTGTGATGACCGCAAAGTCCACGGAGTGACCGTCGTCTCACCCCAAGAGAAGTGAAATGAGTGAGTGGTTTCCCACCGAGAACTCTCTGAATGCCCTCACTAGATCCACACTCCTACGAGTGCCCCGATGGCCTTCGCCATCTCAAAAATTGCCCTAGCCCGGCGGCGTAAATCAGGCCCTTAGGCGAGTCCACTGCTCCTGGCTACGGCAAGCTATCCCATAGCACGCCAATCACCTCAGGGGAGCCACGGGTGCGCAATCCCTGCAAGAAAACATGGCACAAGTATCAATATTTCGTGCTATTTCTTGAAATCATCTCAAGCAAAAGTAGGACAAAATGGATCAATGTATGGCATGCATTTACGCATTACATTTCCTAGATTCATTCATGTTCACAGGCCAATCCATATGAAGTTCAAATGCAGTCTGAAGAGAAACTCAGTTCAAATCAATTTCGCACAAATTGAAAAATTTTCAAGAAACCCTAGGTTTCTTACCTCTTCCTTCTTCGTGACATCCGAAGTATGCTCATCGAGCTGTGGGTAAAAATCTCCCCTTGGTGCTTCCGGAAGAAACGGCCGTTGATTCCTTTGCACCCCCTTTCTCCGAGCAGCTAAATTGGCGTGTTGAGAACCCCTCTTGGTCGGATAGAGCCTAGGAGGCATTCTTCAATGGAATCGGACTGAGAAGTGTTGGATTTCTCTTGATTTCTTTCGAATCTCCCTCTCTGATGTCGCTCTCTTTTCTCTCACTGTCGCCTCCCTCTCAATTTCAAGTTCAATTAATTTTCAAAATGACGACTGTGCGAATTTTTAAAGAAACTGTTCACCTGGCCTATTATGTCGTGCGACATAATAAGCCTCTGTGGCTTGTTTTTACAATTTTGCCCCTGAAGGCTCCATTTTACAAATTTTGTCCCCCGTAGTGAGCTGTTTTGTCCTTTGTGCCACTGGCATTTTCAATCAAATTTTCCCTCCAATGCCCCCCGAGGCTTATTTTACAAGTTTACCCCCTCGTGGCTCATTTTATTTGCCTTTAGCATTTTTAATTCACTTCTTTTACAAAAATTATCAGGATACATCCGACTTTCATTACAAAAAATCATCAAGTTTTTTTTTAATCTCTGAAATAACGTCAACTAGGTGACAACCTCCGAATTGTCAGAACTCTAAACTTGTGCTACCACTATCCGCGAATAGTGACGAATGCCCAAGTCATTTCAACTTGTGCTACCACTATCCGCGAATAGTGACGAATGCCCAAGTCATTTCAAATTGTGCTATCACTATCCGCGAATAGTGACGCATGCCTAAATCATTTCAACTTGTGCTACCACTATCCGCGAATAGTGACGAATGCCCAAGTCATTTCAACTTGTGCTACCACTATCCGCGAATAGTGACGAATGCCCAAGTCATTTCAACTTGTGCTACCACTATCCGCGAATAGTGACGAATGCCCAAGTCATTTCAACTTGTGCTACCACTATCCGCGAATAGTGACGAATGCCCAAGTCATTTCAACTTGTGCTACCACTATCCGCGAATAGTGACGAATGCCCAAGTTATTCCAACTTGTGCTACCACTATCCGCGAATAGTGACGAATGCCCAAATTATTCCAACTTGTGCTACCACTATCCGCGAATAGTGACGAATGCCCAAGTTATTTCAACTTGTGCTACCACTATCCGCGAATAGTGACGAATGCCCAAGTTATTTCAACTTGTGCTACCACTATCCGCGAATAGTGACGCATGCCTAAATCATTCCAACTTGTGCTACCACTATCCGCGAATAGTGACGAATGCCCAAGTTATTCCAACTTGTGCTACCACTATCCGCGAATAGTGACGAATGCCCAAGTTATTCCAACTTGTGCTACCACTATCCGCGAATAGTGACGAATGCCCAAGTTATTCCAACTTGTGCTACCACTATCCGCGAATAGTGACGAATGCCCAAGTTATTTCAACTTGTGCTACCACTATCCGCGAATAGTGACGAATGCCCAAGTTATTTCAACTTGTGCTACCACTATCCGCGAATAGTGACGAATGCCCAAGTTATTTCAACTTGTGCTACCACTATCCGCGAATAGTGACGAATGCCCAAGTTATTCCAACTTGTGCTACCACTATCCGCGAATAGTGACGAATGCCCAAGTTATTCCAACTTGTGCTACCACTATCCGCGAATAGTGACGAATGCCCAAGTTATTCCAACTTGTGCTACCACTATCCGCGAATAGTGACGAATGCCCAAGTTATTTCAACTTGTGCTACCACTATCCGCGAATAGTGACGAATGCCCAAGTTATTTCAACTTGTGCTACCACTATCCGCGAATAGTGACGAATGCCCAAGTTATTTCAAATTGTGCTACCACTATCCGCGAATAGTGAAGTATGCCCAAGTCATTTCAACTTATGCTACCTCTATCCGCGAATAGTGGCGTACGCTCAAGTTTCCCAACTTAAGTTACCTTTATCTCCGTCATAAAGAGATAGCGCCATAAGCTCTAGCTTCTTTAGGTGACATCCTCCAGTAATTGTCAATCAGGTGACAGCCTCCGAATTGTCAAAATCCCAAGGATCCTAGACATCGTTCCTAACTATCTAGTGATGCTTGAACTACGGCCTGGCTTGATTCCTCCGGGATACGTAGGTAGCCTTTCATGAAAGGTCCAGCCACTCGACCACCTTGGTCACCCAATCCATCTCGACATTCGCCAGATTGGATCCTTTTCTATCGACAACCCCACTCGCCACACGCAAGTGACGTTGCTTGGGGCTTCTGTAAGTACCCAAATCTGGCTCATGCCTTTCGGTTAATTTTCCGGCAATTTCGGTAATTTTGGGTAATTCCCAGGATTTTCCTAAAGTTCGGAACAATTCCGGGCGCTCCAAGCCTTTTAAGGGCTGAAGGGAATGCTTGGTGATTAAGAAACACGTTTTCTTAAATCCTAAAACCCTTCTAGAAGAGGCTGCCACCTTGCACGTTTCTAGAAGAAGCCGAGATACTGGCTACTTATGTCGTGCGACATAATCGGCAGAGAAACCTTCTAGAAACCTGCCACCTTGCATGTTTCTAGAAGAATCGTAAGTGGCTACTTATGTCGTGCGACATAACCGGCCGAGAAAAGTTCTAGAACCATGCCACCTTGCATGTTTCTAGAAGGAATACTGATCATGGCTTGTTATGTCGTGCGACATAACAAGCCCATGCAGGCGACCTATAAATAGAGGCATTCACCTCTCATTTTAAACACACCTCTTCCACCCCTCGGTCCCCTCTATAGGGAATACGCTCCGAAGCCTCCTCTCTCCTCACATACCCCTCAAATCAACCTAATCCTCCCAAATCCATCCCACACACACTTCCCACACACACACTTCCCACATACATCAAGAAATCAAGGAGTTCCCAAGGATCCAAGGCTGAACTCGGTCTCGGGAGGAGGACGCTAGAAAGGCTCCTATATCTAACTTGATATAGGAGTTGTGGATCTTCAAGGGTAACGAGTTTCTACCCCTTTTCCACTCTCTATTTTCCTTTGAATATAAAATCTATGTGTTACATTGCATTGATAATATAGTATTACGATTAAAGTTGCATGCTTTAGCTTCATATTACCCAGATCCACATTTTATTTCATTACATTTCATATAAAATCTTCGTTTTGACTTGGTTTTTGCATGAACACTCAAGATGAGTGTGGATCCCTCATATCCACACCCTCTTGAAGTGTTCATTATTGTTAAACATGCTCCACGAGATTTGTTTGTGAAGTAACTTGACCATTTTGGTGCCTTGTTACCTCTGCAAATCTCGGTTGTAAAGCCTCTGCAAAATGGCTAGTTATGTCACGCGACATAGGCGGCCTATGTCACGCGACATAAGTAGCCGGTTGCGAAGCTTCACGATTTCAAGCTGTAATACTGATGTTAAACCCTTTAAGCTATAACTGATGTCTATCTGCAATTTAGATAGTATCTATGTACATACTATGTCATCTTTTCATTAAAATATCATTCTCATACATAAAGGTGCATCCTTTACACCTAAATCCCATTTTTCATGCATTAAAATCATTCCTTTTCCATTTTAAATCCCTTTTCACATTAAAGATGCACTCTTTGCACAAAGATCATTTATTTACATAAAAAACATCCATTTGCAATCAAATGCATCATTTTCAAACCAAAAATGCCATCTTTTTGCTAAAATATCATTTTTACATGCATTTCCCCCTTTTCCCCAACCTTGGAATGGACCGGTGTAAAAGTTCTCATCTTTGCATCATTCCTTCCATTAAAGGTTCCATATCTCTTTAGAAAGGGACACCTTGAACCCTATATCTCCGATTATCGCTTAAGAATGAGTATGAAGCCTCTATACGAGCTCGACCGTCTTAAAGCGTAGGATTGATGGGCTAAGGACATTCCTTCCTAAGGAACCTCATCTTTGACCAAAAGAGAGTCATTCTCTCGATCACGCAAGTCCCGAGGGTCCCGAGGTTAAAATGCGATGATCACAAGTCATAAGATGAGGACGGGATCATAATCCCAAATACATAAATTCCAAGGAATCCCGAGCGACAACCAACAGATGGTTTGTACGTCCGGAAGATAACTTGGGACATTTCCCCCCCTTATTTTCAAACACATGCACACAAAGAAAGCACGCAAGCAAACACGATTAATGAAATCTAGGGAGACTTGCTCCGGCAAGGCACTTTGGGTGAACGCCAAACGTTCTTCCCAAGGGATAACTTAACCTCCGAACCCATAAAACCTTTTTTCAAAGTTTTGAGGTAATCAAAATGGCGTGGCGACTCCGTTTTTCAAATAACTCGGATGTCTTCAAACTCGCGTGAATTCCAATAAACAAAAATTTTTGGGCACACATTCACACGCCCGTATCTGTGCCCTCTAAAGTGACTAAATCTCCGTAAATGGTCATCAGATCCCCATTCGAGACGAATTTCACACACTGGTGGAGGCTTGAGGCGACCCCTTTGACTTGGTGCAGCCAAGGTATTCCCAGCAGGGCATTGAAAGTAATCGGGATGTCGATAACCTGGAATTCTACAGGTATCAATTTCTGTCCGAACCAGAGGTCTAAAGTGGCGACTCCAAGGACTGCTCGGGATGTTGAGTCGTAGCTTTGTTGAGAGAAGAAGGCTTCAAGTACGTAGTCTTGATATCAAGCAAGCTCATGATCTTTGCGGGAAGAATGTTCATTCGGACCCATTATCAACCGGGACCCGAGGAGCGTCGTTCGTCAATTGGACTGTGATGAAGAGAGGCTCGTTATGATCGGCCCCAAATTGAGGGAGGTCGAGATACGTGAAAGTGATTATATTCCCGTAATGGATGTTTCCAATTAGCTGTACCACATCATCGGGAGTAGCATCAATAGGCACGAGAGTACGAAGCCAGGCTTTCTTCCGGCTTCGGCTTATGGGGATAGGACGAGGTGAGTAGAGACCGAGAGGAAATGTTGGCTGTGTTTGCTTCAAGCTGGGTGAGCACGGGATCCTCTTTCTCGGGTGCAGAGTTTAATTTGTCTTAGCATAGGGCGGCGATCTTCTTTCGGTGCTTGATACGTGGCCTTCTTATACGCAGCTTGGGATTTCCTTGGAAAATACGCCGGAGCGGGTCAACGCATTAACTTCCTCATCGGTCGTCTCTTGGTTGGATTTCTTGATCTTTGCTAAGGTCAACGGGGAGCCCTTTTGGCTATTGGCCACTTGGTTGACGGAGTCTAGGGACGCCGATGAGTTTATCTTGGGCTCCTTCTGGCGGCCACCTGCTTGCTTCCCAAGTCACGAGCTTTTGGGTTTGGGGTTGTGTTGTTGCCCCTTGGATTGCCCACACGAGCTAGGGCGTCCTCCGATTCACTCTCATGGCCGGCCTTGCTCATAGTTATCATGCAACAAGAGTCGCTATTGTCGGGACTCGGCGGCTTTTCGATCTCATCCCGGTATAGTGCGGCCATTCGATTCCCTTACGTAATACTCGAGTTGGAGATGATTATAGCGTTACGTGTGGGAGGTGCATCCGGTATCATGCCGGTTTCTAGGACTTCTCTGAAAGGCGACATACATTCGGGGAAAGGTGACCTCTTCTTGGGTAACCACGACAAGGAGTGTTACTTTGTTAAGGGTGGATTTGATCTAACCATGGTTATTTTCTCATTTGGGCGGATGGGAGTTAATTTTCCTCTTTCGATCGGATCTTCGACTATCGGCTGGATCGGACACTGAAAACCCTTTCCCCCAAGCATGGTAGGCGGTGTTGAATTCTAAGACATCCGCGTGCTCGGATCCATGAAACTTCATGGCCTTCATGTCCTCGGTCTCATATTCGTCTTCCGAAGTTTCTTCGTCGTCGCTGGCGATAACCGGCCATTGTGCACAGCTCCCGTGGGCTCATTTCGGCATGATTGTTCCAGATTGTTTCCGGATCGGGGCCTCGGTTGACTCTTCACTCTCGTCATCATCATCATCATCATTTGTCATCGGAATCTTCTTCCCATACTACCGGGATTTCGGGCGAGAGGAACGCCGATCAAACCCGTTGGGGAATATGGGTGCGTGCGGCACGCGAAATTGTCATATGTTCCCATTCCGGAAGTGGCAATTGTGACTCGGCTTCTCCTCCCGAAATTGCGGGGGAAGAGTGAGAGGGGTGGCACGTATTTGACACCGGGTAGGATATAGAAGGAATCCTCCTCTTAGATTCTTCGCTGTTCTCGGGATCATATTCGGGCTCTCCCAAAGCCAATTTACGAAGTGTACTAGCTCCGCACGCTCTTCGGCCTCTTTCTTGATAAGCCCAGTACAGGCGCTCGCCGGAAGCTTTCTTGTTCGATTCTTCTCGATTGTTCCAACCATCTTGTGTAAATGGTCCTCTCATATTTTGACCGGAACAGCCCCAGCTCTTCAGTATTGGCCCTCCTTTTATCCGAAAAATAGCGGGCCTCGTATTCTTGCAAGGAGTCTCTGACATGAGACCAAGATGGGTTGATTCGTTCGATATCCTCAAGGTGAGGGAATGCGGAGTCGGGATCCTCGATGAGGTTGGCCACGGGTATTTGGGGACCTTCATCGGCATCTTTATGGGCGTGTGAAGATTCTCCGCATTCAATCATATTCACACGATTATGGTTCCTTGGCGTGGATTTTTGGCTGTGTTAGGCCGCTTCGGGGCCTTCCAACTTTCCTTGCTCTATTAGCCTGGATTGCCTTTTTCGAGTAAAGCAGCTGTCGATCGGATGTCCGTGAGCTTGATGAAAAGCACAATACTTTGTAGTATCCACGGGAGCATTCGAATTTACGGGTTGGAAATTCTCCAAGGCCGCAGCAAGCCTTCTTTCACCGATCCTCTAAAGATGTCATTCGAAGGCATTCCAAAGTTATCGAGATTCATGACCCGTGAGTGCAGGCTCGGCTATTTTTCTAGGAGCAAAAGGAGTCGTGTTGTTACATTCTTTGTCCCGCATAGTTAATCATCTCTTTGCCTTTAGCGGGAGCGAGGCGTGTTTGCGGGAGGAGCCCGATATACGTGGCGAGTGCGGCGGTTCGGTTGCGGTGTAGGCCTTTTCAAACTTAGGCTGCAGAGTTAACCATGGCCCGTAAGTACGAGTATGGGAAATGGCGAGGAGGCCCTCGAGATGTGGTTTCAAGCATAGCTGGAAGATGTCCAGTTGTTCCTCTTCGGAAGGAGGGATGGCCATTTCACGAGTTTCGAATTCCACCGCTTGTAAAAGTCCCCAAACATTCTCATCGGGGCCAGACATTTGTTGTTTGTAGGTCAACCCTATTTGTTTCCCATTT
Source organism: Adenophora triphylla var. japonica (assembly GCA_022495995.1). Lineage (NCBI taxonomy): Eukaryota > Viridiplantae > Streptophyta > Magnoliopsida > Asterales > Campanulaceae > Adenophora > Adenophora triphylla. The sequence continues at coordinate 271,937 of JAFEMH010001615.1, read as the reverse complement.
CAAGTTGGCCTTATATTTTTACGTGAAGGCATTGGTAATCTGGTCCCATGTAGCCACAGCCGGGTTTCAAACGGAAGAACCACTTTAAGGCCTTGGACTTCAAGGATAGGCGAAATAGTCGACCCGCTGATTGGTACATCCTTTGGCTTTCATCGCCAAGGTATACGTGTCCAAATGGGTTTTCGGACATGCGGTCCCATCAAAGAGATCAGATTAGGCATCACGAATTTGTGGGGCGGAAGGAACAATGGAGTCGGGTGCAGTAGGCCGGAAGGCGAGACTTCTTGGCGATCGGTTCGGCGATACGCGCTTTCATTTCCTTGTGTTGTTCCATGAACCGAGGCCGAGATGAGGGTCTTGTGGCGGAACCATGGCATTCAAGCTAGTGGCTGAGCTAGAGAGGAGCTACTTGGAGCGGGCGGGTGGAGGAACGGCCGATCCGGGGCGTAGGTGAAAACTTGTCTGAAGTGAGTTACCACAGGGAGCATGAGTAGGGGCTGAGCAAAAGGATAGAACCTTGCGGCTTCTTTGTTGATTTTCAAGCGGCAAAGTAGGTGGGGGCAGCCCGATGTAGCCGGATAACTTGGATTTCAGTGAGGCCGTAAGTAGGCTTGAGTGCGGGCTTGTCCCGGTTGTTGAATTGCATGTTGCTGTGGTGAAGGTGTGTAATCAGGGGATGCTGCGGTCTGGTGATTCGGATGACACCGGGATGGAGGCTTGGTAACCCATAGAAGTCTCAGTGAGGAATGGATTTGTGTGAGGAGCGGGCGAACTAGTGCATTACGAGGAGGGGCTCACGGCTGTGGCCCCGGGGGCCAAGTTGTGGCGGCATTCCAAGCTGTGCATTTGTTCTTTGAGGTCGGATTGATCGGTTCCGAGGCGAGGCGGGATCCCGATTAGGCGTGGCATTCGAGATAGCCCCAACCATGAGAAGACATTCCGTACGATTTTGCCCCAGCGATTTGTGCCGTCGGGGCTGCATGGATCCGGTGGTACGTGGTTGGGGAGGCTGGTGACCCGAAAATCGAGGAGCATGGGTTACAGTAGCGGCACCATAGGAGGTGGGTGGCGGCATTCGGGTGTAGTCGGGCGGCGAGAGTGGGGTTGGCATCCTCGTCTTCTTCCACGGTGAAGGTGCCATACGGATTGAGTGGCGGCGACCCAGTGACTCTTAATAGCCTCCATACATTTAGCCGTGCTTCTGTCGTAACCTCATACGTTACGCTAACGATTCCACTTTGTTGCTCTGCGAGGGTCCCGGGAGTGAAATTACCGGGATCCGGCTGTTGAGCCCACGTCTCACATTCGTCGGCTGTTGGGAAGTCGCCGGATCAGAGGCGCGCGTTCGCGCCCGCATCTGGTGATTCCGTTTAGCGTTGCGTGTTGGAGGTGTCTCGCCGTGTTTTGCTTTGTAGAGTCGCCACGCCGTTTTTATTAAGCCCAAAACATTGAAAAAGGGCATCAGTTTAAAGATAATTTTAAACTGTTTTTTGTGTGATGAGATTTTGAGTTCGGAGGTCAGATGACTCCCGGGAAGAGAATATTAGAATATTAGAGCTCACTAGAGTAGCCTCGTAAAACGAGTCTTTCGGATACCCCTAATATCCTTTAAATGTTGTGTGTGTGTGCGTGTGCTTTTAAAAATGCATCTTTGTATCGGATGTCTACATTGTATGCTATGTATGGAAATGTATTGAAATAGTGTAGGAAGGAAGCCTTACCAATGTTGGTTTGTGTCTGTCTTCGGGGAATAGTGTTTGAGGTCGGAGTAGCGTTCGGTATGGATCGGGATTGCTTCGGGAGGGACCGGTTGTACGCGGACGAGTTTCGGCGTGAGTTGAGGTTGTAGGCTGCGTTCGGGCGAGGTTCGGCGTGCGTGGGGATCGTCGGGATCACTCGGGCGAGAGGTTCGGCGTGCGTTGTGGTGGCGGGAGTCACTCGGGCGAGTTTCGGCGTGGTTTGGGATCGTCGGTTTGACTCGGAAAGAGCCGGGACACCGTGGAAAGACCGAGCAAGGCCTCGGAGTACCACGAGGGGCCTCGGAGTACCTCGAGAGTGCCTCGGGCGGCGCGGGAGCGTCTCGGGAGCGCTCGGGGAGGCCGGAGCACCACGAGGGGGCTCGGAAGGCCTCGGAAGGATCCGAAAGGGGCGGGAATGCCTCGAAAGGACTTAGAGGGGAAGCCGAGAAGGCCTAGGGAGGAAGAGAGAAGTGGGAGGTGTGTGAAAATGAGGAGGGGGAGCCCTCTATTTATAGTGCCGAGATTAGGTGCAAAGAGGTCCGTACGGACCTTCACAGTAATCCGATATTTTGGTTTTCCTCGATTTGAGGGAAATATGTGATGATGGAGGAATATTTGCAATTATGATGTCCCACTGAGCAATAAGGTCCGTACGGACCATCTTGCATGCAAAGAGGTCGTACGGACCAACTAAGCATGAGGGTAATCATTTTCCCAGGGATTTGAGGGAATATTGTGGACTTTAAGAAGATTCGGTAATTATTAAAGCAAAGAGGTCCGTACGGATCATTATTGCTTTCCAATTTCTGAAAATTCCCGAAAGGTCCTTTTATCCCTTTTATCCCGGAAAGGCTCCTCCACTTGGTTTGGTTGGGGGTTTAGAGAGGGTTTTGAGTGAGAGGGGTCGTCGAGGCTGCGTTGATGAGTCTGCGGTGCTTCCGTGTGTTTGAAAGGGTGTGATCCGGATTGGGGTACTTACGAAGCCCTCGACGGCGTCACTTATGAAAGAAGTGGGGTCGCCAGATAAGATAAGGGTCCTAATCTGGATCGCGTGCGGGGAGAGGAAGTGGCCAGGTGGAGGTGAGGACGCGGTGGTGTCCTTTTGTGTGACCGCATAGAGTCGGTAGGTTGGACCTGTGATAGGATTCCTACGTATCCACTGGCGGGAATCAAGCACAGTCGTAGTTCGGGTGTGGGGTGAGTGTTTTGTGAATGCGGGCGTGGTGGTGCCACGAAGTGTCGTGTGGACCGAGTCGATGGTAGGACGTGGTGGTGTCTGGGTGACCAGCATAGGTCGATCTTGGACCTGTGATAGGATTCCCTACGTATCCACACTGGCGGGAATCAAGCACAGTCGTAGTTCGAGGTCGTGAATTTGTGAGTGCGGGCGTGGTGGTGCCACGAGAGGTGTGGTGTGACCGGCAGGTCAATTGTAAGGACGTGGTGGTGTCTGGGTGACCGCATAGGTGACGGCTGGTGATGGATTCCTACGTCATGGGTCGTAGTTCGTAGTCCTTTGTGAGTGGTGGTGCCACTGAAGTGTGGTGTGACCGCTGAGGTCAATTGTAAGGACGGGTGGTGTCCTGGGTGAGATAGGTCGATGGCTGGACCCTGTGATTGAGAATCAAGTCGGTCGTAGTTCGAGGTGATGTGACCCGCGAGTGCGGGCGTGGTGGTGCCACGAGTGTTGTGTGACCGCCGAGGTCAATGGTAAGGACGTGGTAGTGTCCTAAGATGAGTGACCGCCGAGGTCAATTGCGAGGACGTGGTGGTGTCCTGGGATGTGGTGACCGCGAGGGAGTGGTGTGAGGACGCGGTGGTGTCCTCGGGATGGAAATTTACGATTTTCCTAATCGGGTGGTTTAAGGCCTTCCGGGCCGGAGATAGTTGTGAGGACTTGAATCGTCTTCGATGGTGCCGGTTGGTGCCTTAGTGAGGACTTTGAATCGTCTTACGATTGCAGTGGTGCCACGCTGGAGGACTTTGAATCGTCTTCGGCGGCGGTTGGTTATGCGTGCACGGCGGAGGACTTTGAATCGTCTTCGGCGGCGGTTGGTGCCACGCGAGGACTTTGAATCGTCTTCTAGCGCGATTGATGTAATGCGCGAGGACTTTGAATCGTCTTCTAGCGGCGGTTGATGTAATGCGCGAGGACTTTGAATCGTCTTCTAGCCGGTGATTGATGTAATGCGCGAGACTTTGAATCGTCTTCTAGCCGCGATTGATGTAATGCGCGAGGACTTTGAATAAATCTTCTAGCGCGGTTGATGTAATGCGCGAGACTTTGAATCGTCTTCTAGCCGCATGATTGATGTAATGCGCGAGACTTTGAATCGTCTTCTAGCCTTGTGCTTTGATAGCGAGAGGCGTAGATGCCTTTGTGTTTTTGCATGTTGAGTAGAAGGTTGGACTTACGATGACTTGCAGGTGCTTGCGTTGCCGTTGAAGTGGGCGAGATGACGGCCGGTGATTGCTTCACCATTTGGCGTTTTAGAGCGCTTCGTGCCTTAGGACTTGAACTTCGGAGGTGTTGGCTCCTTCTTGTGCTTGAGTGGCAAGGATGATGGCCGGTGATTGCTTAACCATTTGGCGTTTTAGAGGCGCTTCGTGCCTTGGGACTTGAACTCGGAGGTGTTGGCTCCTTCTTGTGCTTGTTTTGCCGTTGAGTGGGCAAGGATGATGGCCGTCTTTGAGGATATGCGGTCTTGTATGACTTCCCTTTCGACTTGTTGGGGAGGAGCTCGGGCTTACTTTGATGGCGGTGCTTGCGTTGCCGTTGAAGTGGGCGAAGTTCGGAGCTTACAACGGCCAGGTGCTTGAATTGTTGGGGATGCGTGACCTTGTAGGGGCCGCTTTTTGGGAAGATGACTTCGGACCTCTTTTGAGGAGGCCGGTGGTTGAGTTGTCGTTGAGCGTTTGGAGGCAGTCTTGTGCCTTGATATTCGTCTTTGGAGGTGTTGGCTCCTTCTTGAATTACCGTTGAGCGGGCGGTGACCGGTCTTACCGTTGAGCGTTTGGGCGTCTTGTGCCTTGAATTACCGTCTTTGGCGAGACCGGTCTTACCGGATCAATTGCCGTTGAATTACCGGGCGAGACCATTTTACGTCTCGTGCCTTGATATTGAATGCCGTTGGGAGGTGTTGGCTCCTTCTTACGACGGGCGGTGGTTGAATTGCCGTTGAAGTGGCGAGAGGGCTTACGTTGGCAGGGATTAATTGCCGTTGAACGGGACTGGGCGAGGGCCGGTGCTACGTTGACTGGTGGTTGATGCCGTTGAAGTGGCGAGGACCGGTCTTACGGGCGGGTGGCGAGCTTAGCCGGTGGTTGAATTGCCGTTGAAGTGGGCGGAGCCGGTCTTATGCGAGATTAGATGGCCTAAGTTTTGAAGTGGGCGAGACCGGTCTTACATTACCGGTGCTTGCGTGCCGTTGGAGTGGGCGAGGACCGGGCTTACGTTGACGGCCGGTGGTTGAATTGCCGTTGGAGTGGGCGAGGACCGGTCTTACGTTGACGGCCGGGGATTGAATTGCCGTTGAAGTGGGCGAGGACCGGTCTTTCGTTGACGGCCGGGGATTGAATTGCCGTTGGAGTGGCGGCCAGGTCTTACGGGCCGGGGATTGAATTGCCGTTGAAGTGGCGGTGGTTGAAGGGTTAGGGACCATTCTGCACTTGGATTTCTTTGGAAAAGGCCTTAGGACTGACCGAGGGGCAAAGATTATAAGGGCGGGGAAAGTAATTTGGTCACCCTTGCAAGAGGTCCGTACGGACCCGACACAGTGCAAAGAGGTCCGTACGGACCACCTTGGTTTTGCGGTTCCCAGATTTTGACCGGGTTAAAAAACCGAGGCTCCCCTTCATTTCCCATTTCCGGTTCGTGAACCGGGCGAGAGAGAGAGAGAGAAAAATCCTCCATTTTTACCAAAATCTTCCATTTTTTCGCTTGAATCGCTTGCAATGGCGGAAGGATCTCGAAGGAGTCGTCGTCAGCCTTGATCGAAGGTGGTCGAGCAACGGATGGAGCTCCAAAGGAATTGGATTTCGTTCGTTCCATCTTCGAAGAACCGGATGTCTTGTATCCGAATGGGAGGTGCACAATCGTCGCTCTATGAACGTCGGGGAGGTAAGAAATCCGTTCGTTTTGATTCCTGCTCGAATTTTTGAATGCTAGAACTAGGTTTTAGTTTTTCGCATTTTTGAATTTTTTGTTATTTTTATGCCTTTTTGTGAAATTCTTGATGAATTGTTGAAAATGGACATGTAAAAATTGTGGGTATGTGTATTTTGTGCAAATGTGTAGATTAGCTCTTCTTTGTGAAAATAAAGTGTCTTTCTAATGAAATGCATGCTTTGGTGTTTTGTACCGTATGCTATTTATGTATGTACATTATGAGAAAAATTATCGTGTAGTGATAATTTTTTGTGAAAAAATGTGACATGTGCCGTGTTTTGTGACGGGTTTTGTCTGAAAGTGTGTGCCGTATAGGGACGGATTTTTGAAAAATGTGTTATGCATATGTGTCGTGCCGTGTGTGCCATGTTTTTGGGTGACGGACTTTGTGGGGAAAATATGTGCAATATGTGCCGTGTTTTTGTGACGGGTTATATGTGCCTTTGCCGTGTTGGGACGGACTTTTGTGCCTTTTGTTTTATATTAAGTACTGTGATTGACGTACCTTTCTTTGTGTTTACTGCGGGATGCGGGGCTTATGGCGGGAAGGCCAAGAGGATGAAAGACTTCGGGGTCGCTCGAGTACATTGTTGGTAATGGCGGCGGATGCACGATATTTACGTGGACGGTAGGCCGAGTCCCGGGGAGGCTGGTCTATGCAGCCACGGCACAGGGGTGTTCGTCGAGAACACTGGCGGAGTTTACGATACGAGGAAGAACAAGAGCGTCTTCCTTGGCCTTTCGAGTGCGGTGGGATACCACCCACACCTTCCATCGAGTGGGGAGAGGTGACGGTGACGCCGGCTTTCTTTGCGATGCGGGCTTTCCTTGAAAGGAGGGCCGGTACGGTGGAGAGATATGATCTACGATGTGGTGTTGACCGAGGCTGGCTGGGCTTTGAGCCTCGTCCTCGCGAGGGCACAGGGATGCTATATAGCGACGTGGAGCTGAAGATCACGTCCAGCATTGGGGCCTACATCCAGGTACCGGCCGGGTGACGGCGGAGCGATTGGCGCGCTCCTTTTTGTGGTATGCCTTGTCCGAGACTTTGTTCTCGAACCACGCGACCGCGGCTCCCTTTGCTTTGTTGGAGAGCTTGATTGATCTGGATAGAGTTTGTGACATTGCTTGGGGCGAGCGAGGCTTGGCGAGCTCTACTTCTCTTTGGACCGGTTTAAGCGGGTGTGGCCCGATTCGTTGGCTTTGTTTTGACTTTGCTTTGGAGGTATGAGTTTATTCTTTGTTTTTGATTTAGCAACTTGTCGTTTCTCCGTTTTTCTTTTACTTGAGCCTTCTCTGTTTTTATCGCGGGTGTGGTTCTATGAGATTTTCGGTGCTTCCGTGGGATAGAGATCAGGAAACATTGCTTTGCGTATCTGCTATCTTTGAAATTTGGGCTCGTACGGCGAGGAAGAGGAGGACCCGGCGGGGAAGCTCACCATCGCCTACGGGGATGTGCGGGAGCGTCTGGAGAGGGGGTAGCCGGAGGGGTTCGTTTTGTTCCGTGGGCTCGGTATGAGGGGATGAGTTTGAGGGCTCCCGAGGTGACGGCGCTTGGCGGAAGATCTTTGCGGGGCTTGACTGCGATGTTATGTACACGGGGAGCGGGTCTTACGGCGGCATGGCCCCGGTGTGCTTCCGTGGCTCAGAGGACCCTCCCTTTGGGATGCTTGATTCCGGGACATGGATGTGCTCGATTTTGAGAGGTACCTTGGCGGTGTCGGCGCAGGAGTTCATTTTGTATGGAGAGGAGTACGGGGCCTTCGTGAGGAGGAAGCGAGGACGCCGCAGTGGCGCGGGAGAGAGGCGGCCGCGAGCTCCCCCGAGAGGATTCCGATGCGGGACCGGATTTCACGTATGTCCCGGGGGACGGATCGAGGAGGAGATTAATGCATACCCGTTCCGTAGCGAGGCTCTGCTTTGCATACGAGTGGACCCCGATAGATCGGTGAGTGTGCGACTCTTTTCCATCTTGGCATCTTTTACGTATTTTTCTCTTTTTGTTGTTGAGTATAAGCGTATTGCTTGAGCGTTTCCTTGGGCGCTTGTTGGTGCGAGTCCGGGGAGAGCCTATGATATGCGGACTCGCCGATTACGTGGCGATGAGGTCGTTTGCGAAGAAGATGGCTTCGAAGATATCTTGCCGGTCTTCGCGACGCGTCTTCGCGTACGAGCCTATGCCTTCGAGGCATTACGTGGACGTTCCTCCGCCTAGGCGGCGGAGCCGCGCGGGGAGAGGGCCTTCGAGGGCGGCATAGCATGGATGCCGGGGCGTCTTCGGGAGGCTGCGGGGCCTTCGAGGGAGCGGCCCTTTTATCGGTTCATGCCTCCGCATGGCGCACGGGGGTGAGGGTTCCTCGAGCCTTCTTTCTTTGATCCTTTCGCGGATTTGATCCTTCGAGTACTTTTCGTGGGAGCCTCAGGCGGGTGCTCGGTATTCGACGACGAGGATGTGACGGGCGAGTTATTTGGGATGCCCGACTTCTCTCTGGAGGACCTCGGCGAGGATGATGATCTTGAGGAGTCGATTAGTATTCATTTGCTTTCCCTCTTTTCATATCCCTCTTTTTTTTGTTTAGCAACAGACATTTGATGGGTACTGTAATAAAACACACGTATTTGCATGGCAAACGGCATTTTATTTTAAGATGTAATGTCATTTTTGTGATTCCGGGATTTGTCCTAGAAATTGTTGCTATTATTATTATATTTTTGTACATGCCACGTGAGTGAGAGTGCGTTTGTGGGTAGTGTATGTTTGCGGGAATGGCTTTGGCGGTGTTTGGGCGGTTTGGAGCAAGGTCTGCTTGAGGGCTGAGTGGTTGTTATGCTTGTTTCTTTGAGGAAAATGGGTTCTTTTTGCAAGGAGGTCCGTACGGACATACCTAGCATGCAAAGAGGTCCGTACGGACCAACCTTGCTTTGGGAAGGAGATAAATGCTTTCCGATTAATGCAGTTCTTCCCATTTCCCCATTTGCGGCCATTTTCGAGCTTTCTTCCCCATTTTCTCTAGGAACCTCCATTTTTGCCATGGATTCTTCGTACGTCCCTAGAATTTTGCCGAGGCTTTCGCGGGAGAGGCAAGCACACTTCCTTGAGCGGTTGAAAACGTGGATGCGGCGCCGTATGAGGCATCGAGACGGGCTTTCGAGGTAGGTTTCGTCTTTGCTCGATTTGGTCTTTAAAGGAGTTGGTTCCTGATTGGGATTTGTTGCGGGAGTTGCCGCGAAGTTGCAGGATGTTAGGAGCATGCTTGTTTCTCCTATAATGAAATGGTGCCCACTTTTGAGGATTTTCGGGCTTTGATTGGAGGGCCAGGAGGTGGAGGCCATCTCGCTTCCTTTGATTGGTGGTCTTTGCGGTGAGCGTGAAGCTTGCGAGGCTTTCTTCGTACTTCGTTGGAAGAAGTGCGGGGCATGATCCTTGATTCGGGTCATATCGACATTTACGAGGCTGCCGGAGCGGTTCATGGTTGATGATGAGTGGCGTCTCTTGGGATGCCTTCGCCTTGTGCGTGATGGCGACGCTTTTCATGGTCGGCTCCCTTGGCATTTGTGATGGCGCTTTGCTAGATGTGGTAGGGACGCTTTGCGAGTGGAGAGGATATTGTCCCGTTGGTCTTTGGGGAGACTCTTCGTAGTATCGATCGTCGGCGGCCCAGGGATCGTTTTATGAGAGGGGAAGCCCCGCTTTGCTCACCTTGTGGGCTGCGAGAGAGACTTCGAGGCCATGCCCGAGGCTCCGGCGTCGTTTAGCCCGTGGTCATTTGCTCGGCGACCTCTTGTGTTGGATATGGATCGGTCACTTTGGGAGAGATGGATGGCACGGCTTGGTACGCATCGAGATCATTGGTGGGTTCCTTGTTGGAGGATTGAGACTAGGAGGATCTTGCGGGAAGGGTCCTACGTTGTCGAGAATTCCCGGGTTTGTCTTGGTCCTCCTTCTATATTCCGTCGCTTGTTTCCGGCGGTTTGGGATGAAGCGGGAGCCTTTGTTGAGTGGGATGACCTTGCTCTTGCGGAGGTAGTTCCTCTTTGTATGGCGGCTTCGGGTGCCTTCTTGTATTTTACGAGGGTATGGAAGTATTCCGCTTTCCCTCTGTGGTACTCCTTAGACGTCGGGAGAGTGTCGTGTTGACGACTCGGTGCACGGCACAGTATGAGCGGCGTGTTGGGCGATCCCAAGTGGTCTTGGAAGCGGGCGTGTAGCGATTACAGGACCGGTTGCCGTAGTAGCTATTGCCTTAGGAGTGCCGAAGCTGGTCGACCACTTTGGATGTGACGGGGAGACACTTTGTTTGACTACGAGACTAGAGTTGGCCGGCGACGGGGAGAGGTCCTCTTTACGGACTCGCGAGGAGGAGATCCGAGCCGAAGCACGGGCGAATGAAGCCACGAGCTCTCTTGGATTGTTTGACTACGGGGAGGACCCCGAGATCTCGGGCCCGAGAGACGCGAGTTGGTTCACGTGGAGCGAAAAGAAGACTCGCCGGGGACGAGGGAAGAAAGGAAAGAATGGCGAGGGGACAAGCGCGAGATGGCGCGGAATGACCTCCTAGGTATCCATTCATTGCATTGCAAACACATTATTTGTTAAATGTATTAAGTTTGTCTTTTAGCATGTTGTGAACTTGAGAGTAGACCGTGCTTGAACTCATCAAGAAATGTTGTAACCGTTAGTGATTTGTGATTTACTTTTAAAGCTTTGTCGAGACGCAAGATCTCTTGTTTGCCTTTGTTTCTGTTGTGCACTTTGTCGGCATCCATCTTTGGACTTTTACATTGCATTTGCGGACTTGAGCGATGCAGGCCATGACGGCAATCCCCTTTCTTGAGGCTTTGTGCTTGGGCGAGAGGTTGAATGCTCCCACGACAAGTCGTTTTGACGGTCTTTTCGTAGCTTCCTTGCCTCTTGTTGGCGTCGGGCTCTTGACCTCTTTTTGCGGCTTACGCTTGAGCTTCTTTTATTTATTTTTTTTTTTGTGTGCCCTTGCTCGAGCTCTCTTTTTTTTTGTTTTTTTTGTGAGCCCTTGCTCGAGCTCTCTTTTGTGAGCCCTTGCTCGAGCTCTCTTTTTTTTTTTTTGAAGCGCGTGAGGGCGAAGACAAGCCCTGGCTTGGAAGCGAGACATGAGTCGGTCGTTTGATCTTGAGTGACCCTCGGATGTCCTTTGATGTTGCCGCCGTCGTTTGACTTGGTCAAGGTGACCGGCGGGGCGTGTTCTTGAAAAGTGCGTAGCTTGATGGAGGTCTTGATTGACATTGAGCTTTTGACTTTTTGTGTATTTTTAGACCGGACCAATTAAGGTTGCCTACGTTCCCCCGGACTAGAGGGCTCAGGGCTGCGTAGTTCGACACTACATGGAGTGCCAAGAGATGCGCCGTTGTTCTTCTTTAGGCGAAGTATCTGCGAAGTTTGCTTCCGTTATTGGATTCATGAAGGGATTGCCGTCTAGGTGCATCGGCTTCGTGGCGCCTCGGAGAAGATCTTTTGAACCACGAAAGGGCCGATCCATGTGGGTTCCCATTTTCCCGGTGGGTTGGTTCGAGTGGGAGGCTTTTCTTTGAGTCTGAGAGTCGCCTTCCACGATGTCTCGGGATTTGACTTTCTTGTCGAAAGCTCTAGCCATCTGCTTTGATAGGCTCGGACGTGTTCCATGGCCTTTAGTCGTCGCTCGTCTAGCGAGCCAATTCGTCGTGTCGGCCGGAGCCATTCAACTTCGTTGATGTCATTTTCCAGCGGCACTCGGAGTGAGGGAATTTCCGGCTCGATGGGAAGGACCGCTTCCATCCGTATGTCGGGGCAAATGGGGTTTCTCCGTGGGCATTACGGCGATGTGCGGTAGCCCCAAAGTGCAAGGTGCGGCTTCTCGGGCCAATCTCGTCCTCGGGTGGTCATTTTTCGGATGATCCGTTCGAGGTTTTGTTTCTTTGCTTCCACGGCGCCGTTTGTTTGTGGCCGGTAGGGAGAAGATTTGTGGCGTGTGATCTTGAATTCAGCCGGCCCGATGCGTCGAATTCCCCTTCGAAGTGTGAGTCATTGTCGATATGACCTCATTTGGGATGCCGTATCGGCGAGATGATGTTTTCCTTGAGGAAATGCGCGACCTTCTTGGAGGTGAGTACCTTGTAGGACTTGGCCGACCCGTTTGGTGAAGTAGTCGATGGCTACTAAGATGAACTCGTGGCCAGATTCTTTGCTGGCGGAGCGATTTTCCCGATGACGTCAATTCCCAGTGGCGAAAGGGCGAGGTGTAGTCATGCGGTAGAGATCGTGGGGCGGCGAGATGATTGAGGTTGGGCTTGGGTGGCACTTGTCGCAGACTTCGGACAAAGTGGATGCAATCTGCCTCCATGGAGATCCGGTAGTAGCCCATCCGAGAATGATTTGCATCGGGGCTACGGCATTCATGTGGGGACCGCGAAGCCCCATTGTGGACTTCGTTCATGAACTTGTTTGCTTCTTCTTGGGCGATGCGGCGTAGGAGTGGCCCGTGGTAAGCGTTTCTTGTATAGCATGTCCCCGAGGATGACGAAGTGAGAGGCGAGGCGTTTAGGGCCATGATGCTCTTGGTTTTGACCCATACGTTGTGTGGGTCTTCCCTTGTTCATGAAGGTGGTTTCCCGTTCTTGAGGTATTGGAAGATACTGGTTTGTCTTGGGAAATGGCGTCGGACTTGCGTCTCTTTGGCTCTTGAGCAATCTTGCAAATCGTAGTGATTAAAACCTTCTCGTCAGCTTGGGCCCGGTTTTCTCTCGTTTGACAACATGCTTAAAGATGTGCTTAATGTATTGTTCGTTTAATGTGTACGCTTCTTTATCAAGTGAATCGTTATTAGCTTGTTTTGTGTGTTAGTTAATTTATCGGTTGTTAAAGATGCAATGAGAGAGATACTCGGAAAGATCGAAGCATTCATTAAGAGCATACGGGAATACATTATTGGCAATGAGTTCGTAATCTTCGGCGTGAGGCCATCGAGATGACTCGAGAGCTGAAATTCAAAGCTAATGGACTCGGGATGAGTTTTGACACTAGACTCTAGGACTCGAGGGGTCGGACCAAGTTGTTCGATCATGTCCTTTTTCTTTGGCGGTGGGTGGGAGAAAGTGGCCCGATTATTGAGTGGCAATGAGCTTGATAGGAGATGGGGCTTGAAGGGCTTTATGTCACCGTTCCCGATCATTGCTATCCACAGAGTTATCGAAACAAAATCGATTAGATGCGGCATCTCGATTTCTTCTTTGAAAGAGCGAGTGGAGCGGTGGCTCGTCCCGAAGCATCGTCTGCGGAGTCTTTTGCTTTTGTCTTGGGCATTACTAGCTCGAATGCGGACTCGTCCCGCTTGTTGAAGGCGGGAGTGTTGACAGAGAGTTTTTCGAGTTCTTCCCCAAAGAGGGGGTTTTCCGAACCAAAATTCATTGTGAATAGTGGTGGTTGTGGATCCCGGCCGAGAGGCGGTGTGTCGAGGAATGCTCTTCGGACGGGATTTGGCTTGAGGCCTACGAATCTTGCCGGGTTACTGCTTTGGAGCTTGTCCATGGTTGTCGGCCGGCTTTGTTTAGCAGTTTGATCGGCTACGATCCCTTTTACGGATCTTCTTCCAAGTTGCGGGCCTTCTTTGTGAAGTACTTGGTCATGTCGAAGGCTGTAGGACGAAGATCGGAGATGGCGTGCAAGCCTCTTTTGTTATACGTGGAGTGTTTTCGTGCAGCTCGCTTGTCCTCCGCAATGTGTTCGGGAGTAGGAGAGTATCCCGGGCCGTGCGAGGTGTATTACTCGTTCTTTGATATTGATGATACGGTTGAGTGCCACACGATGGCGTTTTCCCAAACCGAGAGCCAGGGATGTAGTTCATGTGCTTCATCATTTTCATCGGGGGAGGGATCTTGTCCCAAATCAAAGGCAGGTCTATGTGGCATACTTGGGCCTTTGGGCTTTCGATGATGAACCCTGTTAGCATCATGCCATCATCGTCGGGTTTGATCTCTAAGACCGGGACGCCGTTTGTTTCGGTCCTTTCGTTGACTACGCTATCACCGTAGATGATGGTAAGATCTGTCCCTTGGACGAACTTTACGCACTGATGGAGAGTGGATGCCACCCCATTGATGCGGGTGTAGCCAAGGGCGTCCCAAAATGGCGTGAATGTGATCGGGATGTCGATGACTTGGAAATCCGTTAGGACCATTTGTTTTCCAAACCACGGGTTCAAGGAGGCTATTCCCAGGCGGGCGGGATGTTGAGTCGTATGCCTTGATTGCACAGTCGAGGGCTTTAGATCGATTGCTTTGATCCCTAGCAAATCCATCATCTTGGTGGAAGGACGTTCATGGATGATCCCTATCCCGACACAGTGGGAGACGACGCTCGTCCGGTTGAGCTGTTATGTAGAGAGGCTCGTTATGAGTCGGCCCAAATTTTGGAAGGTCGAGCTGCACGTGAAGGTGATGATATTCTTTGTAATTGACGTTGCCAATCATACGGCTGCTTCATCGGGTGTCCAGCTTGTGATGGGAACCATAGTGCAGGCCAGAGCTTTCTTCCAACTTGAGCTTGTGCGGGTAAGATGAAGTGAGTAAGGACCGGAGCGAGATGTGCTGAGTGCGCTTGAGCGTGTGAGACGGAGGATCTTCGGCCTTTGGGTCCAAGGTTTGACTTCTTTGGCGTAGGGTCCCTTTTCGGTTCGTGGCTCGGGTATGGGCGGCCTTTTGTCTGTCCGTGGAGGATTAGTGGGATTTGGCCAAAACGTGTCGAGAACATTCACCTCTGGACTTATGGTTTTGCTTGTCTCTCCTATTTACGTAGTGGGAGGAGCACGATTGGCGTAAGGCCGGCTACGCATTTCAATTCGTTTATTTGTCATAGCCTTTCTTGAAGCATCAATAGTGGCTTTGAGATCTTCCCAAGACGGGGTTGGATTATCCGGACCTTCGGGCCTTCGGTGGCGGTGCGGCTTCGTCCCGGTGATCATGGAGCGGAGACATTGCCATGGCCTTGTGCGAGCTAGGCTTCTTTGGAGTAGATGACGTAGTAGTCAAACTTTCTGAGGGTTCTCGAAGGGTTCCGACGTAGGATCACCGGATTCGTACCTCTTTTTTCAGTTTTTGTTGAGAAGATAGCTTCTTCTTCGTCGAGGACGGCCCTCGTTCATTGCATCCCGGAATTCCATTTCCGTACAAGCACCGCAATCGCGTACGTCCCACCGCGAATGTGTTCGTTGTTCGGCGGTGGTACTGGGACCTCGGGAGGCTGGATGGGCAAGCTTTCCTCTGGAAGGTCTTGTGGCCTTACGTCATAACCGGCATGGCTTGCTGCACGAGGGTAATGTTGACTTCACGGGAGACAATGAGAGATGTTAGAGAGTGTAGGAGCGTCATGGCTTGGGAAGCCCCAGGTAGTTGGGTGGCTAAGGTTCCGAAGTGGTGCATGGCACCTTCGATCCAGGCTTGTTGCTCACCTTGACGTTTCTCAATAGCCATGAGGACCTGCCAAACTTCTTCCAATGTTGGGAAATTTCTTGGGGGTAAGGTCCCGTTCTCATCGTTGTTATCCACTGACTTGGCCATGGGGAATTGACGGACTGTCCTGGTGACAGAGCTGGGAAGGAGGTAGGACCTTGATGTTTTGACACTGGGAGACGGGTTCCCGGGTACTCTCGACCACTCTCTGTTAGCTGGAGGGGGTGATGGGCAAGGTTTAGACACAGGAATGGCCTAACGGGATAAAAGGGGGAAAGCTCACGTGGCATGCGGTTTCCGTTTCTTTTATTTTTCTGATTTTTTTTTTTGTTGTTTTAATTTACTTAAAACATGTTTTCTCAGAATCCTAGGTAGGTTGGAAAAGATTGCTTTCTTTTTCGCAACTATGCTAGATCCTGGGTCAGTGGAGACCATCTGTGCGGCTATAAGCCCCTCGTTTTGCACCTGTATTTCGACATCCCAGGGTGGACAGCCCCAGGCGAGGGTCCTATAGTGCAAGCGGTTTCCACCGGCCTAAAAGAAAAATTGAACCTAAGGACCGAGCCTGTCATGTTCGTTTTGATGCGTTAGCCATGTGAATAGTGAACCAAGCCGCCACCGAGTCAAGATCAGGAGTCAAGAGTTCGGCATGACCTTCTCTTTACCTTGCTTGCGCAAGGATACGTGACGTTAGGCGTTGGTCGGGTCATATCGTCATGGCCGACGTATCAAAGGCGTGATGACATGGTGTCATGCGCGCACGGATGTATATCCGGGACGGAACATCGTCGGGTGTAGCCGAAATCAAGATCGAGTCAAGATTTTAGCATGACCTTTCATCGCTTTGCTTGCGCAAGGGATCTTGAGTTCCGAGCCTTGACTCAGAAAAATGGCCGGCATGGTATATGTATCCAGCCGTATGACACCTGGACCGGGTAAAAACCAATCGAGTCCGGACAGAGTGTGACTCAAGACTTCAAACGTGCAGTGGTTGACGCTTGGGCTAGGATGGGATGTTTGGAATGATCCCGTGCGCGTCCAAGAGGCCTAGGAAGACCTAACGGATCGCAACCGAGACCACTCCGGTTGAGGGTTGTAGTGTGCGGTGTATCCGAGGCAGGTGCGCGTAGCGTGCGGTGTAACCGAGGCAGCACAATGAGTGCGGTGTAACCGAGGCAAAGAAGGCGCGTAGTGTGCGGTCTCTAAAATTCTTTTACGAGTAAAACGAAGTTTTTGAAGAATTTTAAATGTATGCAGATGTATATTGATGCATTTTTTTGTATTTTTATTTTTTTGTAAAATAAAAACGAAGCACGTGCACACACACATAATGCTTAAAGGAAGCGGGTAAAATGAAAGTTTGACCCTCATCATCGTTTTAAAAATCTTTTTGTTTTGTTTAAAAGTTTTTAAAACAAAATTCCCCACAGAGTCGCTAACCGAAATTACCCGGGATCCGGCCGCGCTTGAGCCCCGGCGTCTCGCATTCGTCCGTTCGGGAAGTCGCCCGGATCCGAGAGGCGCGCGTCGCGCCCGGCATCCGGCCGATTCCGTTTAGCGTTGCGTGTTGGAGGTGTCTCGCCGTGTTTTGCTTTGTAGAGTCGCCACGCCGTTTTTATTAAGCCCAAAACATTGAAAAGGGCATCGCTTAAAGATAATTTTAAACTGTTTTGTGTGATGAGATTTTGAGTTCGGAGGTCGAGATGACTCAGGAAGAGAATATTAGAATATTAGAGCTCACCCGAGTAGCCTCGTAAAACGAGTCTTTCGGATACCCCTAATATCCTTTAAATGTTGTGTGTGTGTGCATGTGCTTTTAAAAATGCATGTCAGTATCGGATGTCTACATTGTATGCTATGTATGGAAATGTATTGAAATAGTGTAGGAAGGAAGCCTTACCAATGTTGGTTCGTGTCACTGTCTTCCGCCGGGGAATAGTGTTTGAGGTCGGAGTAGCGTTCGTATGGATCGGGATTGCTTCGGGAGGGACCGGTTGTCGCATGACGAGTTTCGGCGTGAGTTGAGGTTGTAGGGCGTTCGGGCGAGAGGTTCGGCGTGCGTGGGGATCGTCGGGATCACTCGCAGAGGTTCGGCGTGCGTTGTGGTGGCGGGAGTCACTGGGGCAGTTTCGGCGTGGTTTGGGATCGTCGGTTTGACTCGGAAAGAGCCGGACACCGTGGAAAGACTGTGCAAGGCCTCGGAGTACCACGAGGGGCCTCGGAGTACCTCGAGAGTGCCTCGGGCGGCGCGGGGAGCGTCTCGGGAGCGCTCGGGAGGCTTCGGAGCACCACGAGGGGCTCGGAAGGCCTCGGAAGGATCCGAAAGGGGCCGGAATGCCTCGAAAGGACTTAGAGGGGAAGCCGAAGGCCTAGGGAGGAAGAGAGAAGTGGGAGGTGTGGGAAAATGAGGGGGGGAGCCCTCTATTTATAGTGCCGATTAGGTGCAAGAGGTCCGTACGGACCTTCACAGTAATCCGATTTTTGGTTTTCCTCGATTTGAGGAAATATGTGATGATGGTGAATATTCTGAAATCATGATGTCCCCTATGCAATAAGGTCCGTACGGACCATCTTGCATGCAAAGAGGTCCGTACGGACCAACTAAGCATGAGGGTAATCATTTTCCCCGGGATTTGAGGGAATATTGTGGACTTTAAGAAGATTCAGTAATTATTAAAGCAAAGAGGTCCGTACGGACCATTATTGCTTTTCCAATTTCCTGAAAATTCCCAAAAGGTCCTTTTATCCCTTTTATCCCGTAAAAGGCTCCTCCCTTGGTTTGGCTGGGGGTTTAGAGAGGGTTTTGAGTGAGAGGGGTCGTCGAGACTGCGTTGATGAGTCTGCGGTGCTTCCCGTGTGTTTGAAAGGGTGTGATCCAGATTGGGGTACTTACAGGGAGGCGGAGTGACGTTATCCCCATCATTACCGGCTGATGCAGACATTCTGAAACCCGGAGTCGGAACAAACGGTGAAGCTGACGATGCGCTTGACTCTTCCCAACTGATCAAACGGTGACCCGGTGCCCGAAACCAAGCTTTGTGCGGAGTCATGGGGAAAGGACATGAAGGTTCGGATGTGCGGGAATGGAAGGAGGGTAGGTGTTTGGGCTTTAGGCTCATGCAACATGCGCTTATTTGTTCACGTTTACTTAAAACATGTTTTATTAACCTAATCGGTTGGAAAAGATTGCTCTTCTTTTCGCAAACTACTCGATTCTGGCGGATCGGTGGGCCCCGTCACTACGTCTATAAGCCCCTCGTATTCCACCCGTATTTCGACCTCCCGGGGTGGACGGCCCGGCGAGGGTCCTATAGGGCAAGCGGGTCCCACCGACCGAAAGAAAAACGATCCTAAAAGCACGGCGGGTAATCGAGTCTTAACGAGCATTCGATGTAAATTACGGACAAAGCCGACGTCAAAAGTCAAGATCATGTCCGAGGGCTCGACGAAAAGTCGGCATGATTTGACCGATAAATGTCCACGATTGATCTTGACTTGTCGTCGGTTAAGCCGTAATTAGGCATGGAATATTCATTAATCCTTGATGACTCGGTGTCAAATCTTTGGGAGTCGGTGTATAATTTGTGCCGCCGAGCCGAAGTCAAGGCGCGGTCAATATCTTGGTCAAAGTCTGCGGCGGAAAACCGGCGTAACTTCGACCGATAAGGGTCCCGAAAGATATTGAGTCGGTATGCCGACAAAGGCTTGAAAGGAAAGGTCTATACACGGACAGGGCATGACACTGCACCGGACTAAAACCAACCGGGTCTCGGACAAAGTGTGTCACGGACAAGTGCATGGTCGACACGAGGCTCCATGGGATGTTTGGGTAGTCCTCGTGCTCATCCGAGAGGCGTAATAAGACCAAACGGACCGCGACAAGGATTTCCCCGGTTAAGGACGTAGTGTGCGGTGTACGGTCACGTGCGCGTAGTGTGCAAGCAGTCTATATTCTTTTTCTGAGTAAAATAGAGATTTTTTTTTTATGAGTCTTAAAAATATGATGCATGATTTTTTTTTTGAATTTTTATTCTTCTTCTTTTTTTTTGAAAATCTTTTTTGTTTTTTTTGATTTTTTTTTTTGAAATTTTTAATGAGCACATAAGCACGTAAGCACGAAAATTCCGACGAGTTAGGGACATTATTCCGACAAATCAAAATTTTGACTTTCTCCGAGGCGGCCAAAACAACATGAAAACTGTGCAAAAATCAACACACACACAAAAATGATTTTCAAAGCCGGGACGGAAGCTTGACCCTCAAAAGCTTTTTTTTTTTTTGAAAACGGTGATACCGGTACGTGGGATTGTTAGACCACAATTTATCCCCGACTCGTGTTAGGAGGCGATAACGGGAAATTTAGTGGTTTCCACCAATATACCAAATACCATTTTTTTTAAAAAAAAAAACTTAGTCCCCAGCGGAGTCGCCACTGTGATGATGTGTGAATGTATCGAAAATTTTCCCATTTTTGTTTGAAAAAATCAACGAAACGGAGTCGCCACGCCATTTTAATTTTGAGGGCCAAAACTTTGAAAAAAGCCCGAGATCAGAGATTTAGGTTCGGAGGTCATGTTACACGCCGGGAAGGACGTTAGTGTGCACCCGGAATGCCTCGTAAAACGAGTCTTCCAAGCTGAAAATCATTTGTGTGTGTGTGTGTGTGTTTTGGCCAAAATACTTTGAAACTCAGAAAAGTAAAAATAGGGATATCTTTTTAAGACTTTAAACTGATCCCATGATTTTTTGGGGGATTTTTGGATTGAGATTTGGTACTCAAAAGACCTTTTGAAGTTGAGAGTCATTTCTGCCAGAACGAAAAAGGCAGTGGACCTTTGATTTTGAAATGTATTCAAGGGTCTTAAAACTTCATAATCTGGATAAACTCAGAGAATGAAAGTTGTTCTAGACACCTTAAATAAGGTTTTTGCGAAGGAATTTTCCATTTTGGAGAAGATTTGAGGAGTCAAAACCTTCTGGAAACCTCAGATATGAGATCTGGATTCCCAGAAGCTGATGAACTAGCCTCTGAAAGAAAATTTGAAAGGAGGAGTTTTACTCACCCAAAAAATAAAGTAAAAATATGTATGGAAATCTATGGATGTTGGCTACAAAAAGTGTTTTGTAGTCAACACCAAATTCCAAGTTCATCTGTGTCCAAAAATTAAGACAATGGACTGAGGTCTGGGAAAATTGCTACTGGACAGCAACTTCTCAAGAAGGAGAATATGATTTTAAAGGGGGTTTTGCATCCATGCTTGTCCCCATTTCCCTAGGTTTTGGTTAGTGATCACTAGACATTTTAGTGGTGAATCAACTATACCAAACCATCATTGGGGTACATTAGGACTAAGCATTTCATTTGCTTGGGAAGGGGATTTTTATCCTTTGAAAATGAGATTTTATGCTTGAAAATGGTTTTTAGGGTTTTGAAAATGAGTTTTCTTTGCAAGAAAGTAAGAGAACTTGAAAATAATTTTGATCTTTGTAGAAGATCATCCATGGAGATGGTCTTCCATGGTGATCTTCTTAGATCTAGAGCAAGAAGATGAAAGAACTACATTTTGTAGTTTGAAAGAACTACATTTTGTAGTTTGAAGATGCATGCATGGATGAGATTTAGGGTTAGGAAAAGGAGGGTTTACCAATCTTTCTTGTGTTCTTGAGTGTTTGGCTTGAGTGTATGAGTGTTTAGGGCTTTAACATGAGAGTGAGTGGATGAGTATGAATTGGGAAAGATTGGAGAGAAAATGGTGACAATTCAAGTGAATTCTCACTGTTTTCTCTCTATATTTCGCCAGAGGTTCGGTGCAAAATGTGTTGTGGCTCTTCATTTTTGTGACTGGAGGGCTCAATTTATAGCCCTCTGGAAATTGCAATCCCATCCGCGCGGACAGGAACCCTCAGCGTGCACTGTTCATTAAATGCAGCTCCAGCTTTGGACAAGAGGAATATTTCTTTTTGAAATTCAAATTAGGCAGCCAGTTTATGTTTCCAGCATTTCTATTTATGGTTTTCTTCTTTTGTTTTTCTTTTTTGAGATTCTTTTTAAGGTTTAACCTTAAATAACAATGCCCATTTTACCCTCACTTTGTTAGAAAGGTTAGGATTGTTAGGAATTGTTAGAAATGTTATGACTTTCGTTAATTTTCTAACGAAAATTCTAACAAGCTCAAATTGGAGCACTTACAGTTCTGTCCCACAGTTTCATTAGGTCTAGTACTCCTGGCACGCTCTCTGTTTGAAACTTGAGATAGAGCCACCCTCTCAGATCTTCTGTCCACCTGCTCAGCCTCCTTTATTGCCAATAATTCAGCCAATATCTGAGCTCGTTCCATAAGCATTTCTTTTCTGCTCAGTGGGTTGGATGAAGGACCTGCCCTATTTCCAGCATTCATATGCCCAGTTGGACGCTTTGGAGGAGGCGGGACTCCTTGCCCCTCCATGGGTCATTTTTCTCTCCTCCCATCTGGCAATCCTCTGCCATCAACTACACGGTTAGAGCGCGTCGCTCTGGCATGATGGCGAGTTGGAGGGGGAGGAGGCAGATTTGTGTTTCCAGCATTGGTATTGAGATTTTCAGCGTTTGTATTGGTGTTATTGTTTCCTTCTTCGTGCCCGAGTGAGGCCTCAGATACATGTCCATCCGAAGTCACCATTGTTGCGGGTTGAGAAAACTTTCGAGGTCAAGCTATGCACGAATTCCCGGCAATGGAACCAAACTGATGCCGCAGGAAATGTGCTTATCAATCTTCCTCCACGTGGCAGGACCGATCACCTAGCTCCTTGACCTGAAATCAGAACCCACGACTAGCCGGATGTGTCTCCGGCTTAGACCCTCGGGCGTGAGAGTAAGTATTTGAATTGGAGAGTAAAACGTATTGAACACAGTATATTCAAATGACAAAATTGCAGTTACCTCATAACCGTGGTAGTGGTAATGTATTTATAGTTGATGTTGGTGGTTTAATTGGCAGGGCTAAATGAGCTCCGTGATTCATGAGACGGTTATTCATCATGTGAACGTGTCCGGTGACGGCTCCTGATTTGTAGGGAACCGGTTATGGAAAGATTTGAAGCATGCGCGTCTGTATCAGTTAGGTCGACGCTTGCTGATTAGGTCGAGGTCGTCATTTGAGGTTAGGTCGACCTGACTGGCGGGTATTGAACACAGTATATTCAAATGACAAAATTGCAGTTACCTCATAACCGTGGTAGTGGTAATGTATTTATAGTTGATGTTGGTGGTTTAATTGGCAGGGCTAAATGAGCTCCGTGATTCATGAGACGGTTATTAATCATGTGAACGTGTCCGGTGACGGCTCCTGATTTGTAGGGAACCGGTTATGGAAAGATTTGAAGCATGCGCGTCTGTATCAGTTAGGTCGACGCTTGCTGATTAGGTCGAGGTTGTCATTTGAGGTTAGGTCGACCTGACTGGCGGGTAGAGCATGGATCGTACCCGAATTAGAGCACGGATCATTGAGTCGGTTCAAGCTAGGTCGGGACCTTGGAGGTCGGACAATGAGCTTAGGTCGACTAATCCTGTTGCTGGGTCTTGGGCCTTATGGTGATTGGGCCAAACTCATTAAGAATGTGAAATGCCAGGACTGTTTGTAATTGGGCTTTACTTGCTTGGCCCAACTCGACACTTTCGGTATGTTCAGTTATTATTTTATTTAGTAAGATTTTGAATATTTTTATTTGTTGTTGCGTTTTCTTTCTTCTATTTTATTCATGCTTACGAATGAATTCTATCAAATTGCTAATTGCTAAGATTACAAAAGTTAACTACTATGATATTTGTTAATCTTACTTTTATCTTTTATATTGATTTATATATTTATTTTTTCATATTGTACAAACATTAATGATCTAGAAGTCTTGAGGGAATAATGAAAAAATAAATCACAAAAATATTAACAGATTATGGAGAAAAATATTGTGCCATAACCTTAACTCTAAATACCTCTTTCAAGACTCCATCTATCCCATCATCACATGACATAACAAATGAATTTCATGGTTAACCTTTTACAAGTTTGTGACCACACTCATATTTTTTCCCATGACCATAATATTTATAATTCATCCTCATAATATTTTATATTAATAAATTAATTTCAAACTGAAGTACATATTTTTTTAATGGATAAACTTACTTATGATTATCAAAAACATCAAAGTACCCCGTGCGTAGCACGGGCAACACCCTAGTTAGAAGAATAGAGACAGAAATGTAAAATGGAGAAGAAAAATGTAAGAAAGAGGAAGAAAAATGTAAAAAAGAGGAACGGGAATCGAACCTTAGTGGCTGAGTTGTAGAGACTTATAGTTGACTCATCAACCACATCAACCACGAGCACAATGTAGCACATTTTTTTATAAAATGTGGCCCTAATTATTAGTATATATTTGGAGACCCTAGGTAATGGCCTCACTTGCCTTGGGGCCGGGCCCGATCATAAACCATTTTTCGGAAAGAAATTAATGAATTTCACAAATGTCAAGAAATTTTGTAGTTAGTGTGAGTTTGGGAGTGCTTTTTTGTAGCTTATAATCACTTTTAAAGCTCAAAATCACTTTTAATAGCGTTTGGATAACAATAGTGATTATGGTTTTAAGTTGTTAAAACGCAAAAAACTGTGTTTTGATAGAAACAACTATGACCCAGCTTTTGC
Organism: Adenophora triphylla var. japonica; assembly: GCA_022495995.1. Classification (NCBI taxonomy): domain Eukaryota; kingdom Viridiplantae; phylum Streptophyta; class Magnoliopsida; order Asterales; family Campanulaceae; genus Adenophora; species Adenophora triphylla. The sequence goes on along the minus strand of JAFEMH010001615.1, from coordinate 247,893 downwards.
TAAAAGTGATTTCTAGAAGTTATTATTTGTGTTATATTTACAATAATAACCTCTATCTCTTTCGTGCATTTATTATATTAGATACATATCATAAAGGTCATTTTTGATATTTATCTTTCATAATCAGTTTTGAACATATACTATCCAAACATAACTATAAATTTTAATATTTACTATAAATAATCGATTTTTATAAAATTACTTTTAAATAATCACTTTCGAAGAATCAGAAGCAATGTCAAACTCACCATTAGACTTGTACAACAATATCAATTTCATTTAATTTGGCCCATTCACATCTTCATCAAAAATATTACTCCCTCCGTCCCACCTCAAGGTTGAACCTTGAGGTGGACATGCTTTTTAAGAAATGTAATTAAAGTGGGTAGAAAATTTTAAGAGAGAGAATGTAAAAGTTAAATGTGTGGTAGGGAATAGGAGAGAGAATGTAAAAGTTAAAAATATTTAATAGGAGAGAGAATGAGTGGGAGAATGTGTGGTAGGGAATAGGAGAGAGAATGGTTTTTTTGTAAATATATGGAGATGATAAGGGTGTAAATATATGAAAAACTTTCCATTTAAGGAAGTTAAACCTTGAGGTGGGACGACCCAAAAAGGAAAGGTTAAACCTTGAGGTGGGACGGAGAGAGTAATTTTTATTTTTTTTTGACAATTTGTGATGCAGCGCAGCAACATGGTTTGGCAGCAATCAGTGGCCAGGCGGCCGCCTCATTATTTTCCAGGCGCACGCCTCATATTGATCCAACGCAGCTTCAAGGCTCGGCCCTCCAGGCGGCCGCATCAAGCAAGGATGGGCGCCCGCCTCGCCCATGGCCGAAGGAGTAGCAGGTCACGGCCTGGCAGGCGGCCGCATGGGTCTTCATCAGGCGCCCGCCTCACGGTGTCGAAGATCCAAGTTTCCTTTTCTGTTTCGTGTCTGTTTGCTGATGTTTCTTGGACAATTAAGCTAGGGTATTTTGGTACTTTATATTGCTATTCGTTTTAGGGTTTTGGAGAGTATTTAAACTCATTTAAAACTTTGTTTAAGTAGTTTTTGATTATTAAAGAATTTATAAGAAAAGCTAGCAGCTTTCTTGGAATCCTGTGTATTCTTAGTTCGGTCATATTTCCATAGCCTCAAAGGCATCATTTGGTATCAGTTGTCTGGAAAAATTGATGGCCTAACGAGGGCGTGCTCGCGTTGGACGTGGTGTTCGTGGTAGGGGCCGTGGAGCGGATCCCCAAGTTAACGAGCAGCCTCGCGAACGTGACCTGCGTGATGTTGAGATAGACGATCTACGAAGGCAGATTCAGATACTTCAACTCCAGGCTCAGAATCGCAGGAATCGAGTGGGAACTCCAACGAATGTGGGGTCTGATTCGGCTGGTTCTTCAACCGAGGAGGAGTATCAAGAGGGAATCAATCCCTTCGCCAGAAATAATGGACGTCAACAAAGGTATGAGGGAGACTCTTCAAGGGATATCGGTGTCAAGATTGAAATCCCGGAATTTGAAGGTAAAGCCCATCCCGATGAGTTCATTGACTGGCTTAATACCGTTGATAGGGTTTTTGATTTAAAACCTATGTCGGATAGTGCTAAGGTGAAAGTTGTTGCAATCAAATTGAAGAAACATGCTTCAATTTGGTGGGAACACGTGAAAAAACAAAGGGCTCGTTGATGGATGTGGTTTTACCCATCTAAAAGATATGTTCCTAAACCTATTTTCTGTTCGAATCCTTGGGAATTTAATGTATTTTTGAGTGTTTTGATAGTCCACGAAGGCCAGGTCAAAGCTGAGTCAAAATGGGGCAATTCTGCTGTTGGCACGAGTGGAGCACGACTGAGGAAGCAAATAGCACGACTTGGGAACGAATGGAGTCAAGCCAATTCCAAGCAACTACTCAGAACGAGTGGGCACCATAGGCACGACTCGTTCTCACGAGTGAAAGTCAAGGCGTTTTCAAGTAAAGCTACTCAGAACGAATGGAGGGGTCTGTCACGACTCGTGAGCACGACTTGGACTGAAGGGCACGACTCGTGCTAATTAGCACGACTCGTGCCAGTACGCGTTTTGTGACGTCATTCCGGATTTTGGAGCAGATTTTGATGAATCTTGTGAATTCCCTTTCCTAGTTGATTAAGGACTGCATTGAGGAGTATATAAACTCCCTTTATTATTATTATTGAAAAAAACTTTTGATCTTATTTTCTTGCCTAGGTTTTGAAGGATTGAAGGATTTCGGATTTTTAAGGTTTTCACTATTTTTCCAGGTTTGATGTATTGTTATTCATACTTTGTGATTGTCATCATGAATATGAGTAGCTAAATTCTCTTTTCATGGATTGGATGTAATATTCGTCGGATTTCTATGCTAGTATAATTTTCCAAAACTTTCTTGTTCATGTTTGATGAGATATCTAAATTCAATTTTAGGTTTTAATTCTATTTTAACCTTTAATTGTTAGGTTTTGAATCGTTGCACTAGCGTGGATTGTTCATAATTTAGGCCACTATTTCATCAATTGGATTTGATTGTTGACCTAGCGGAATACAAGAGAATCTAGATTCATATGTTCTCATTGTTCTTAATGAATTTCTTGATTATTGTTTTGACCTAGCGGAATCTACAATAGGAGAGAAATAAGAGGATTGCAATCCGCACATCGAACGTCCCAACCCTTAAATTAAGTGAACGAATCTTTGAACAAGATTGTTAATTTTATCATGATAAATCTAGCATAGAATGAAGATGAATATGAAATCCAATCCGTGAATTCCTTTGATCTATTAAATCCTAGTTTATTGCTTTCTTATTCTCTTGAATTAAATAGTTAATTTCTTGCTTTAATATTTTAGTTAATAAATCAAAGTCAAAAACCCCATTTTGTTACTTGAAGCATTAATTAAATTTATTTGTTAAAACCAACGAGTCTCTGTGGTTCGACCCCTGCTTGTGCATATTGCTACACCGGTAGTGAGTCCACTTGCTCGGATTTTATTACTAGAGGAATTTTTCTCCATCACTCGTGAGGGGAAATCCAAGATTAATTCTTGGGATAAGATGAAGAAACTACTGCGACGTAAGTTCCTTCCGGAGCATTATAGGCAGGAAGCCTTCATTGATTATCATACTCTGAAGCAAGGAGATTCATCGGTGGCGGAGTTCATCAATGAATTTGATCGATTGCGTATGCGATGTGACGTGGCTGAGGAGGATGAACAAACTATTGCTCATTTTCTGGGAGGTCTTCGGGTTGATATCTCAGATGTGGTTCAGTTGCAACAATATTGGACTTATGACGATGTTTGCCGCCTTGCTTCGAAGGTTGAGAAACAATTGCAGAAGAAGAAGGCTGTGAATCATTGGCAAAGTAGAGACTTGACTAATGCTCGTGGGGGTAGTAGTTCAAATGTGCAAAAAGGGGAAGCTCCTTCGGCTACTAAAGCACCTGTTGCAGCCAAGCCTACATTTGTTCCGGACACTCCGAGGGGTAAACAACCTGCCAAGTGCTTCAAGTGTCATGGGATTGGTCATCTCAAAGCCGAATGCCCCAACCGACATGTTGTTGCTTTGGTTGAAGATGAATTGCCTGTTTATGATGAAGGAGATGACTCTGATGGTGAGACTGAAGAGGTATTTGCAGATCAAGGTACAGCTTTGGTGGTCTGAAGGGTATTGAATGTGGCTGCGATGGAGGATGAGCAGTGGCTTCGTCACAATATATTTCAGACTAAGTGCACCGCTAAGGGAAAAGTTTGTAAGGTCATTATTGATGGGGGAAGCTGTGAGAATGTTGTTTCTACAACGATGGTCGAGAAGTTGCAGTTGAAAACGGTGGAGCACCCACAACCGTATAAGTTGTCGTGGTTAGTCAGAGGAAGTGAATTGAAGGTGAACAAAAGGTGTGTGGTCGATTTTTCAATTGGCAAGCGATACAAAGATTAGGTTTGGTGAGATGTAGTACCGATGGATGCGTGCCATCTTTTGCTTGGACGTCCATGGTTGTTTGACAGAAGGGTTAAGCATGATGGGTTTCGGAATACTTACACATTTCGGGTGGATGGTATGTCTATTACATTGTGCCCAACAGACCCTCGGAAGGAAGCAGCAACGTCGAATAAAGTAACAGATACAGTTGGTCACCAACTTCTTAGCCGATCAGCGTTTGAAGACGAAGCAGCGCAAGACAGTGGTTTCTTTGTGTTAGTAGTACTCGAGGGTAATGAGGCAGATTTGATACCACCAGCAAGTGTCCAAGCACTGTTAGACCTATACAGTGATGTGACACCAGAGGAAATTCCTCAGGCCGCCACCGATGAGAGATATTCAAAGATCGTATCGATCTCGTCCCGGGAGCTTCAATTCCTAACAAAGCAGCCTACCGTTTGCGGCCTAAGGAGCATGAGGAGTTGGAAAGGCAAGTTCAGGAGTTGCTAGAGAAGGGCGTTATCATGGAAAGTATGAGTCCTTGTGCTGTGCCGACATTGATGGTACCAAAAGCAGGAGGAACGTTGCGTATGTGCATGGATAGCCGAGCGATCAACAAAGTCACCATCAAGTATCGTTTTCCCATCCCAAGGATTGATGACTTACTTGACCAATTACATGGCGCAGTGGTATTTTCTAAGATTGACTTGCGGAGTGGTTATCATCAGATTCGCGTCAGACCGGGTGATGAATGGAAGACGGCCTTTAAAACACGAGATGGGTTGTATGAGTGGATGGTGATGCCGTTTGGATTATCCAATGCCCCAAGCACTTTCATGCGGCTTATGAACCAGATTTTTCGGCCTTTCATCGGTACGTTTGTTGTTGTTTACTTTGATGATATTCTGGTTTATAGTCGGTCTGTAGAACAACATTTGGATCACTTAAAGCAGATTTTTGATGTGTTGAGAATGCAGAAATTGTATGCTAATCGTAAGAAGTGTCATTTTCTAACTGAACAAGTAACGTTCTTGGGTTATGTTGTTACGAAGGAGGGTATTAAGATGGATGATTCGAAGGTGGAGGCAATTACGAGTTGGCCAACACCAACGAATGTTCATGATATTCGGCGCTTTCATGGTTTGGCTTCTTTCTATCGTCGCTTCATTCGAAACTTTAGCAGCATTATTTCTCCGATCATTGAATGTTTGAAGGGTAGTGGGTTTGTGTGGACAAAGGAGGCCGAGGGTGCTTTTCAGCTTTTGAAATCCATGGTCACGACTGCTCCTGTTTTGACGCTACCTGATTTTGATGGTGTTTTTGAAGTACATTGCGATGCTTCTAATGTTGGTATTGGGGGTGTTCTCAGCCAAAATCAGAGACCCATAGCCTTTTTTAGCGAAAAGTTGAATGATACACGGAGGAAGTATTCGACCTATGATAAGGAGTTTTACGCTATTGTTCGTACCTTGGAACATTGGCAACATTATCTCATGTCGAAGGAGTTTGTATTGTTTTCTGACCATGAGGCACTTAAGTACATCCAAGGACAGCACAAACTCAACCTCCGTCATGCCAAATGGGTGGAGTTTATTCAGATTTTCACGTTTGTTATCAAGCACAAGGCGGGAGTTCGAATCGCGTTGCGTGCCCTAAGCGGTCGCCACCTACTGCTTACTACTATGCGTTGTGAGGTGGTTGGGTTTGACACGTTTCGTGATTTGTATCGGGATGATCCATATTTTCAGGAGGTGTGGGAGAAGTGTTCCATGGGTAGCTTCCTTCAGTTTGTTATACATGATGGGTACTTATTCAAGGGGAACAAACTTTGCATTCCCTTATGTTCCTTGCGTGATTTTATTATATCAGAGAGCCATGAGGGTGGACTTGCTGGGCACTTCGGAAAAGATAAAACGTTAGCACTCGTCGCAGATCAATTTTTTTGGCCAAAGTTGGGGCAGGATGTTGCTAGATTTGTTGAGAGGTGTCGCGTTTGTCATATGGCCAAAACTCGCAAGACTAATGCGGGCCTTTACACTCAGATTACCGGTTCCTACTGACACCGTAGGAGGATATCAGTCTAGATTTTGTTTTGGGTTTGCCAAGAACGCAACGCCAAAAAGATTCCATTATGGTGGTCGTCGATCGTTTCTCTAAAATGGCCCATTTCATACCATGCAGCAAGACGTTTGATGCAACACAGGTGGCGGATTTGTACTTTACGGAGATTGTCAAATTGCATGGTGTTCCTAGATCACTTACTTCAGATCAAGATGTCAAATTCATCAGTCATTTTTGGCGTACGTTGTGGCGGAAGTTGGGTTCTCGTTTACAATTCAGTAGTTCTTATCACCCTCAGACGGACGGACAAACTGAAATTGTTAACCGTAGTTTGGGAAATCTGTTGCGAAGCTTAGTTGGTGACAGCCCACGCCAATGGGATTTAACGTTGGCACAAGCTGAATTTGCTTACAATCATTCGCCGAACCGCACCACGGGTAAAAGCCCATTCCAGATTGTTTACGGACGTAACCCCATCAGCCCCCTTGACCTGATACCCATCCCTATTTCTAGTCAATACACCTCGGATGCAGATGAACGTGCCAAACAGATTAAAGAGCTTCATGAACAGGTCCGTCTACGTATCATTGAGCAAAACAGTAAGTACAAGCAGCGAGTTGACAAGCATCGCAAGAGGGTTGTGTTCCAGGTGGGTGACTTAGTTTGGATTCATTTACGTAAAGAAAGATTCCCGGCTGGACGTTTTGGCAAACTACAACCGAGGGCGGATGGACCATTTCGAGTGGTAGAGCGGATTAATGACAACGCGTACAAGATTGACTTGCCCGGAGATTACAATGTTTCAGCTACATTCAACGTTTCTGATCTGTCCGCTTACCATGGCGACGTTGAAGACGATGTTGACTCGTGGTCGAGTCTTTCTCAAGAAGGGGAGAATGATGCAGCGCAGCAACATGGTTTGGCAGCAATCAGTGGCCAGGCGGCCGCCTCATTATTTTCCAGGCGCACGCCTCATATTGATCCAACGCAGCTTCAAGGCTCGGCCCTCCAGGCGGCCGCATCAAGCAAGGATGGGCGCCCGCCTCGCCCATGGCCGAAGGAGTAGCAGGTCACGGCCTGGCAGGCGGCCGCATGGGTCTTCATCAGGCGCCCGCCTCACGGTGTCGAAGATCCAAGTTTCCTTTTCTGTTCCGTGTCTGTTTGCTGATGTTTCTTGGACAATTAAGCTAGGGTATTTTGATACTTTATATTGATATTCGTTTTAGGGTTTTGGAGAGTATTTAAACTCATTTAAAACTTTGTTTAAGTAGTTTTTGATTATTAAAGAATTTATAAGAAAAGCTAGCAGCTTTCTTGGAATCCTGTGTATTCTTAGTTCGGTCATATTTCCATAGCCTCAAAGGCATCAATTTGCCCTCCATCAATCAATAGGGCTACCATTTGGACATGATTTATATTGGACGGTTAAGATTAAGTACACTTGATTGATTGATATGCACGGACTATACGGGAGAAGAGATAAGCAGGTAAAAACTGTTAGCTTCTAAAATACCAATGGAAGCTCTCTTCAGCTCCACCACCACTCTCCACCTCAAACCCCACCACCACCACTCTCTCTCCTCCCAAAAAACACAACTTTCTCTCTCTACATTCAAACTAACCACACCCAAAACAAGAACAACAACTTCTTCCCTAAACAAAATCCCACATTCCCAAATCACCCCTCTCAGGGTCTCTGCTACTTCCCAATCTGCCCCTGCTTCTTCCACTGAAACCACTTCTTCTTCTTCAGTACCTTCTGAAATGAAGGCTTGGGTTTATGGAGAATATGGTGGGGTTGATGTGTTGAAGTTTGATTCAACTGTTGTGGTTCCAGAAATTAAGGATGATCAGGTTTTGGTTAAGGTTGCTGCTGCTGCTCTTAACCCTGTTGATTTCAAGAGGAGATTGGGTAAATTCAAGGCTACTGATTCCCCACTTCCGGTAAATGTTCCATTTCTTGATTTAAATCAGTCAAATTTTGATCTTTAAGTTCCCTCCGAACTTTTTTAGTTTCTGTTTAAACTTAGTGGAATTGACATTTTTGGTTGGATTTTCGGGTTTTGAGGCTCTTGTGTAGTGCTAGTTCTGTCCCTCGCTCCGTCCCAAAATGAATGTCTAAAAAATCATTCATTTTGGGACGGAGATAGTACTAATTTTTCAGTGTCAATTAAAGATTAGCAGGGTTTATTAACTTACGTATTATAATCTAGTCGCGTTTGAAAAAAAAAATAGTTTGAACTTTTATATTGTAAATTGTGCATCCGCTTTCATATCATCCTAGATCCGCCACTGCACAAAGGCAACCTCAATCCGGTTTCTTTTATGCAAATTATAGTATCTTGGTTAAACTGTATCAAATGCAGCTATGTTCTTAGTTTTTTTTTTTTTTTTTTGTGACAGACTGTTCCGGGGTATGATGTTGCTGGTGTGGTAGTAAAGGTTGGGAGCCAAGTCAAAGGCCTAAAAGAAGGAGACGAAGTGTATGGAAACATTCACGAGAAAGCTCTCGAAGGACCTAAACAGTCCGGCTCTTTGGCTGAGTACACTGCTGTTGAGGAAAAGCTGTTGGCTCTCAAACCGAAGAACCTAGACTTTGCCCAGGCTGCTGGTCTTCCTCTTGCAATTGAAACTGCCTATGAAGGTCTAGAGAGGGCAGGGTTTTCTGAGAGTAAATCTATTCTTGTTTTGGGTGGTGCTGGTGGAGTTGGAACGCTAGTAATTCAGGTATGTTATGTTGAAATAGTTCATTTTAATCCTACCATTTATGAATTGATCTAACACCCTTAATTCGGAAATATATCCTTGCATCGACGTTATAGACTTCTAGTATTGCAAGTACACATATCGGAATATAATTGTTAGAGGTGAGTTTAGTAGGTTCTGTAAAAAAACGAAACAGATATTCATTTAGTGTCAATTTTTTAGAAAAAATGAACACTTGTTAACGAACAGAGGGAGGAGGGAGTATTCGGCTAGATATTTCCGAAGAAATTTACTAATCTAGTAACTTTGTGAGTAGCTTGCAAAGTATGTGTTTGGTGCTTCAAAAGTAGCAGCCACCTCTAGTACCGTAAAACTGGAGCTGTTGAAAAGCTTGGGTGCTGATATAGCAATCGACTACACAAAGGAGAACTTTGAAGACCTACCTGAGAAATACGACGTCGTTTATGACACCGTTGGTAAGATTATCGATACTCATAATTTCCATATCCAACACACGCACAAACATAGACACTTCTGTGCGTGCGTGTGTGTGTGTGTGTGTGTGTGTGAGAGAGTAGTGGAAAAAAAATAGACACACACGCACATACTCAGATGCACACACACACGCACCCACCCACATACACATACACGCACACGCACACGCACACGCACACATACGCATACGCATACACATACGCACACGCATACGCATACGCATACACACACACACACACACACACACACACTAACACACATACACATACACATACACATACACACACTTCAGAATGAGTTGATCATCATCTTTACCTTGATAAAATGACAGGGCAAGGAGAGAAGGCAGCAAAGGTAGTAAAGGAAGGGGGAAGTGTGGTCTTCTTAACTGGTGCTGTTGTACCTCCTGGTTTCAGATTCGTAGTGACCTCTAATGGATCAATCTTAACTAAACTAAACCCGTATTTGGAGAGTGGGAAGGTCAAGCCGGTGGTTGACTCCAACGGTCCGTTCCCTTTTGACAAGCTCGTTGAAGCTTTCTCGTACCTTGAAACTGGTCGAGCTACAGGGAAAGTAGTTATATATCCAATTCCATGAGATTAGCTAGACTTGAAATAGAGAATACTTCCGGTTTTGATATGTATGGGATACCGCCTATAGATAATGTCAGAAACCGCAAAGAAGTTTACGTATAAAATCTGAGTTTTCGTTCTGTTTCGTTTGCTTTGTTGTGCTGTTTCTGATGTTTTTAATTAGAATGTGACCAAAATGACGTGTCAAGATTTTGTTGACGTTTTTAATTAGAATGCGATCAAATCAGAGTGTAAAGTTGCTCCAAACCAGCATTTCATTACTATGCATCAGAGGCATATAGCCCAAATCAACAGAGTACCATTGAACAAGTTACTTCAAATACAAGAAATATTAACCAAAACATTTCAAAATTCTATAGCCAAGAGCGCAAAAAAATTGAAACATGGAAATACAAGCGAAAACGGACTGTTTTTTTGTCCCTATTACGCGTGGTTATTACAAACATGTACACCAAACTATGCAACGCGAACTCAAACAGTAACAGAGGGCGTGAGAGCGAAATCAAGATTCCAAAGCTCGAAAGTTCCCTTGACAAAATTGTAATGTCCGCCCTTGAGGTAAAGAGTTTTCTTAACCACGGCCTCCCTCACGAAAGGGTAAGTCAATAGGTTTCCCAATGACACATTTACAGCCTCCTGCAATATTTTTGCCAAAAATAAAATTTTAATTTTCCAAATGATTTTTACAAAAATCCTTTCGCGATTGCAAATAATGTGGACTTACCTTCTCACAGTTAGTACATTGTTCTGCAAAATCAAGACCGTCGTAATCTGCTTTGACCTTTGTCTTTGCAGCCAAACCGATTTTCACCCAATTCTCTATGAAATCACTGCAAGTTTTCCATATACAAAATAAGAATGTGTGTTTCTGTATTAAGGCTTGATATTTATTTTTGGTCCGTCGTAGTAAATACATTACCTAGCTGTGGATCCGTCGTCTGGGATAGACATGAGCCCTTTGATACCCCCACAACAGCTGTGCCCTATGACTACAATTTGCTCCACCTGAAAATTCATTAATCTTTTTAAGTCGACTTTCAAAAGCAAACGCTACAATGCTACGAGTGCTAAACATCATCTTCTTCAACGAAATGCGAACAAAATGTATCAAGAAAGAAGAAAACACGTCGAGTTGACTGCATGAATAGCAAAACACTCCATAATAGCCATTCAAAAAGGAGAACATAGAGCCAAATCTCAGTGTTTTGTGGAAACACCAACGTACAAGCTTTTTTTCATATGGTATTGTTGGAAATAGATAACGGAAAGTTAAGTTTGACTTAACGTTGATCTAGTTTCTAACGGAAGTTCGTTATTTGTTAACGAAACTTGTTACAAAATGTATTCTACATTTGTTGTAGATTATTAAACTCATTTAATGTCTCTAAACCGTTTAGGGTGAATGAGAATTAATGACAAGTGTTTTTTTTTTTTTTGTAACTTAACGAGAGTTAAATAAAGGGTTAAAGTTAACTTGGGTTGACTTGGACTGATCCAAATTGGTTTGGGTCACAACTGTTCCCAAAAAGGTTTTCGTGACCTTTCAGTTCTGGGCTTCAGCGCGGTCGCGCTCCAGCCTAGAGCGGCCGCGCTGATTTAAGGTTAAATCTTGGCCTGGTCTCGGCATGAGAGCGCGGTCGCGCTCAAGGCAAGAGCGGCCGCGCTCGTGGGCAGAATCTGAACAGTTTTGACACCTCTTGAAGTGAAAAGCCATGAACCCTTTAAATCTCTTTAAATACCTTCCCTCCGAATTTCAATTTACACATACAGTCATTTGAGCCTTCCAACCCTCTAGAGAGATAGATTAACATAGCCAAATCATATCATCTTGTTGCATCAAATCTTTTCAAGTCCAAAGTTCAAAACATTGAGTTGTTCGTTAGATTAGTTATATTGGAGTGCTCCTTATAACTAATAGTTAAGTCGTTTTATCTTACGAGAGTTTTGTTATTCAACCGTAAGCACCTGTGCGGGACAAATAACTCTTACGGAGATTGTATATAATACAAGACTCGACTTGTTTCTAGTTTTCCCAATCTCCGTTATTTTCTCCGTCAGATTTTCTGTTAAGTTCTTGAGAAGCCATACATAAAGTCCAACAATCGTAAGAGTTATTTTGACGCTTCTTCAAGATTATCAAGAGATGGCAAACGAGAAAGACACCACTTCATCAAGTCAAGGGAATGTGACGCCTCCTACACAAGGTGACGCTACATTCAACCATGTTGCTCCCGCTCCTACAACTAATCACATCAGTCATGGTGAGAAACCCATGAAATTCACCGGTGTGGATTTCAAGAGATGGCAACAGAAGATGTTCTTCTACTTGACCACCCTAAGCTTGCACCGCTTCTTAAAGGAAGATCCTCCGGCAGTAGAAAAAGGTGATCCGGACCCTCAAAGGCAAATGGCAAAGGAGGCTTGGGCTCACGGTAATTTTCTTTGTAAGAACTATATCTTGAATGGACTTGACGATGCACTATACAATGTGTATAGTACAGTCGAGTTAGCCAAGGCGTTGTGGGACACCTTGGAAAGGAAGTACAAGATCGAGGATGCCGGGTCAAAGAAATTTGTCGTCGGTAAGTATCTTGACTTTATGATGGTCGATTCCAAATCGGTAACAACTCAAGTAGATGAATTCCAAATCATTCTACATGGGCTTGATGCCGAGGGGATGATCATGAATGATCCTTTTAAGGTGGCTTCCATCATTGAAAAGTTGCCTCCTTCGTGGAAGGACTTTAAGAACTATCTCAAGCATAAACGCAAGGAGATGTCCTTAGAAGACATTGTTGTTCGTCTTCAAATAGAAGAGAACAATAGAATGAATGAGGCCAAAGTTGCTAAAGGCAAGATGGAGGCAAAGGTCAATCTCGCCGAGGCTAGCACGAGTGGCACAAAGAGAAAGCATTCCGAAAGCCGGGAATGCTAAGAAAGGGAAGAAGAAGACCTCTAAAAGGTTGAAGGGGTCTTGCTATAATTGTGGCAAACCGGGCCACTTGTCAAGGGATTGTCGTCTCCCGAAGAAAGAGGCAAACAATGTTGACCACATGGACCTAGACTTTGCAGCGGTTGTCTTTGAAGCCAACGTTGCAAATTTGGAGGAAGAACCCTAAAGCATGGTGGATAGATACCGGTCCTACCCGCCATATTTGTGGTAACAAGGAAAGTTTCTCCTCCTATACTCCCATCTCAGGAAGAAAGCTTTACATGGGAAATTCTGCGACCTCCGATGTTCAAGGCATTGGAAACGTGATTTTGAAAGATGACTTAGGAAAGAAGTAACCTTGTTGGATGTCTTTGCATGTTCCAGACATCCGTAAAAATTTAGTGTCCGGCGCTTTGCTTAGTAAGGCCGGTTTTAGATTAGTATTCGAATCCGACAAATTTGTACTAACCAAGAATGGTTTGTTTCTTGAAAAAGGTTACCTCGAGGAGGGCCTTTTTAAATTGAATGTAATGACTGTAATCCGCCAAAGTGCGATGAATAAAAGTTGTGTTCCTTATGTTTACTTGTCGGAAAGTTCTAATTTATGGCATGATAGATTAGGACATGTAAATCTCGACACCATTAAGAAATTAGCGAGACAAGATTTAATCCAAATGACTAAATCCGACTCGACTAATAGGTGCGAAGTTTGTGTTGAGGCAAAAATGACAAAGTCGCCATTTAATGCCATACAAAGAGACACGACTCCTCTCGAGTTAATTCACACCGACATATGTGATTTAAAACTAGTGCAAACTCGAGGATGTAAAAAGTACTTCATTACATTTATAGATGATTGCACTAAGTATTGTTATGTCTATCTCTTAAGAAGTAAGGATGAAGCCTTAGGGGCTTTTGAGACTTATAAGAAAGAAGTTGAGAATCAACTTAACTTGAAAATTAAGAAGATTAGAAGCGATAGAGGTGGAGAATATGAAGCACCATTTGAAGGATTATGTTGGGAATCCGGCATAATTCATCAAACAACGGCTCCATATACCCCTCAATCTAATGGAGTTGCTGAACGCAAAAACCGTACTCTCAAAGAGATGATGAACGCACTTTTGATCAGTTCAGGTTTACCCGACAACTTGTGGGGGGAAGCAATACTCACTTCTAATTATGTTCTTAATAAAATACCCAAGAAAGGTATTGATAAAACGCCCTATGAATTATGGCATAATCGTAGGCCATGTTTTAAATACCTTAAAGTGTGGGGGTGTTTGGCCAAGGTTGAAGTACCTAAGCCTAAACAAGTCAAGATTGGCCCAAAGACCATTGACTGTGTTTTTATTGGATATGCCAATAATAGTAGTGCCTATCGGTTTATAGTGCATAAATCGGACATTCCAGATATGCACGTAGGAACTACTATAGAATCAAGGAATGTGGTATTCTTTGAAAACATTTTTCCGGTTAAGGACAGGAAAGATGTAGGTTCTAATAAAAGAACACATGAGTCTACAACTGGTCCTTCTCAAATAGAAGATGAAGAGCCGAGACGTAGCAAAAGGGCAAGAGTGGAAAAGACTTTTGGTCACGATTTTCTATCTTACATGTTAGAAAACGAACCATCAAGCTGTTAAAGAAGCTTTATCAGGTCGGATAGTTCATTCTGGAAAGAAGCTATTAACAGTGAAATAGAATCCATAATGCTCAACAATACTTGGGAATTGGTTGATCTCCCTCCAGGTTGCAAACCATTAGGTTGCAAATGGATCCTTAAACGGAAGTATAAGGCGGATGGATCTATCGAAAAGTACAAAGCTAGGCTAGTTGCCAAAGGCTTTAGACAGAAAGAGGGATATGATTTCTTCGATACATACTCCCCTGTCACAAGGATCACATCTATTCGTGTTCTCATAGCTATTGCAGCAGTGCATAATCTTGAGATACACCAAATGGATGTGAAGACTGCTTTCCTAAATGGAGAACTTGATGAAGAAATTTACATGGAACAACCCGAAGGGTTCGTGGTTCCTGGTAAAGAACGAAAGGTGTGTAAACTTGTAAAATCCTTGTATGGACTAAAACAAGCACCTAAACAATGGCATGAGAAGTTCGATAGAACCATGTTATCGAATGGATTCAAGATCAATGAATGTGACAAATGTGTCTACATTAAAGGAACATCTGAATCATTCGTTATCGTTTGTCTTTATGTAGACGACATGCTCATAATGGGAAGTAATCATGATTTAATCATGAATACCAAAGGCATGTTAAATAAGAACTTTGACATGAAAGACATGGGATTAGCTGATGTAATATTAGGGATAAAGATCTCTAGAACATACGAAGGATTAGTTCTTTCACAATCCCATTACCTAGAGAATGTTCTTCGGAAATTTAATGTCTTTGATGACCCTCCGGCTAAGACACTGTAGACTTGGCTCTACATTTAGCCAAGAACAAAGGGGAACCGGTTTCTCAACCGGAATATGCAAGAATAATTGGCGGTCGATGTACTTAACAAATTATACTCGTCCGAGACATTGCATATTAGCAAATGAGCAAGAAAGTAGGTTCACAAGCAATCCTAGTACTAATCATTGGAAAGCACTAATGAGAGTACTAAGATATTTAAAGTATACATTAAACCATGGGATACTTTACAATAAATATCCAGCGATATTAGAAGGATCTTGTGATGCCAATTGGATATCGGACACGAAAGACTCTAAATCCACAAGTGGATATGTATTCACTATAGGTGGAGGAGGTGTCATGGAAATCCTCCAAACAACGTGTATAGCCGATCCACGATGGAATCCGAGTTTATCGCGTTAGATAAAGTCGGGGAAGAAGCGAGAATGGCTTAAGAACTTCTAGAGGATGTTCCTTGTTGGAGCAAACACATGCTCGCTGTACTAATCCATTGTGATAGTCAATCGGCAATTGGAAGGGCACGAGAATAGTATGTACAATGGTAAGTCTAGACATATTCGTCGTAGACACAATACCATTAGACAGTTGATCAAGAATGGCGTTATCACCATTGATTATGTAAAATCATGTGATAACTTAGCGGATCCATTTACCAAAGGTATAAATAGAGATCAACCGTATAAGCCTGTTAAGGAATGGGTTTAAAACCCACAACAAAAGAACTTATAGCGGACACTCAACCTTGAGAAATGGAGATCCCGGGCCACTTGGTTCAATGAGACAACCAAGTTATAAGTTCTAGTAGAGTTACTTGGAAACAACAACTCGGTTTATTAACACGGAGATGTTGAATACTCATTCCCAGAACGTCCAAGTACAAGCACGTACGGCAGTGGTAAGGGTAAGTTGAGAAAACATTTAATGATTTCTATACCTACGGGTGGAGTAGTGCATGATACTCCTTATAGTGAGAATCACCTATATAAGCGAGAGGTAATTAGGCCGCCTCTAAATGAACGCTTATGAATGAGATACGGTCCAGGGCCAAAATGGACAAAACGTGAGAACAACAATTGTTAGAGCTATTATTATGTGAGTATTATTGTCTTGGTATACACCAAACAGTCATGGTTCAAAGCGACTCGCTACGAAATGGCTAGTATATCAGATAATATTTCACTAGGGAAGATTCAAGGCCACAAGCTATCTATCCCGATGTAATAATAGTTCGCCGGAACTTTGGACGAAATTGCATACATGCATTAATTGTCATTCATGTGGGGGATTGTTGGAAATAGATAACGGAAAGTTAAGTTTGACTTAACGTTGATCTAGTTTCTAACGGAAGTTCGTTATTTGTTAACGAAACTTGTTACAAAATGTATTCTACATTTGTTGTAGATTATTAAACTCATTTAATGTCTCTAAACCGTTTAGGGTGAATGAGAATTAATGACAAGTGTTTTTTTTTTTGTAACTTAACGAGAGTTAAATAAAGGGTTAAAGTTAACTTGGGTTGACTTGGGTGATCCAAATTGGTTTGGGTCACAACTGTTCCCAAAAAGGTTTTCGTGACCTTTCGGTTACGGGCTTCGGCGCGGTCGCGCTCCGGCCCTAGGCGGCCGCGCTGATTTAAGGTTAAATCTTGGCTTTGGTCTCGGCATGAGAGCGCGGTCGCGCTCAAGGCAAGAGCGGCCGCGCTCGTGGGCAGAATCTGAACAGTTTTGACACCTCTTGAAGTGAAAAGCCATGAACCCTTTAAATCTCTTTAAATACCTTCCCTCCGAATTTCAATTTACACATACAGTCATTTGAGCCTTCCAACCCTCTAGAGAGATAGATTAACATAGCCAAATCATATCATCTTGTTGCATCAAATCTTTTCAAGTCCAAAGTTCAAAACATTGAGTTGTTCGTTAGATTAGTTATATTGGAGTGCTCCTTATAACTAATAGTTAAGTCGTTTTATCTTACGAGAGTTTTGTTATTCAACCGTAAGCACCTGTGCGGGACAAATAACTCTTACGAAGATTGTATATAATACAAGACTCGACTTGTTTCTAGTTTTCCCAATCTCCGTTATTTTCTCCGTCAAATTTTCTGTTAAGTTCTTGAGAAGCCATACATAAAGTCCAACAGGTATAACTAAAACGAGCTTTACGGATATATCATTCCCATAGTATTGTATTCACAGAGTACAGCAACACATTGATACAGTCCTAGATTCTTGTTTGATCATTTTGACAACCTTAAAGAAACCTAATTCTCCGTGTTTATAGGAAATGCGACAACTATTAATCTCTAATAATTCCAGTACTTTGGCCGTGGAGGAAAAAATTAGAAAGCATATGCCATTTGTTTTACGAGCATATGCCCGAATGGGCAATTTTAATCGATTAAAAGTGTGGGTTTGGCTTATGTTAGAATTGGGTCCTCGTAAGTTGATGTGGGATACATGGGACTTCAACACGCCCCCTCACGTGTAGGCCGGTAACTTGGCACTACACGTGGACTTCAAACCCAACACGGGCACCCAACACGGGTTGACTTAAGCCCAACATCAACTTGGGTCAGCTCTGATACCATGTTAGAATTGGGTCCTCGTCCCCTTAAAAGGCCTTGTTAAGGGGTGAGGTTTAGCCAATCTATATATTTGATCAATTTTATTCTCCAAGTTGATGTGGGATACATGGGACTTCAACAGCTTATGATTCGCCTCGTCACGACAGCCCCTACCACCAAATGAGCCGGCCATCTTTTATTAAAGAATCAACCTCGACTTGAAACTTGATGGAATAAAGTCGGGCATCCCAATTAAGTCGAAAAAAGGCTTATGAAAATAAGGTTAATCTACCTTTAGATGTAATACTGCATATTCAACGGCCGCCCCCACTCCAACGTGCTTAACCTGCATCAACAAAAAATAACAAATTAAAACAAACAAATCAAACAAAAAACATCACAATTATTTGACTGAAAGATGTTCTTCATTGGGTTGTATAGACATACATAAGAAACTTAAAACCCGAGAAAATGTTACTCAAGAGGAGTAAGAGAATAATTACAGTGTCGTAAGGAGGGACCATATTGGCGATATTTCTGACAACAAAAGCTTCTCCTGGCTGGAAATCAAGGATATGTGAAGGGCAAACTCGAGAATCAGAGCATGCAAACACCATAAACTGCACGTGCGACCGTTAGAAGTAGAAGAAGAAGAAGATCAATTAGCTTAAACGAACTCTTGACCATGAGAATGACCACGTAAAAAAGTAATGTAGCAAAATAGATATTCATTTTGGGACGGAGCGTTCAAAGGATATATGGACCTTCGGGCTTTGTCCTTTCGAAAGAGCATCATATAAAGCCGGATTCTTGCTGCAGAAAATGCAAAGACATGAGTAAAGAACTATTCACATGTTAAAGCAGCTATGTGTATAGCTTAGAATCCCTATTTAATTCAAATCGAAATAAATCAGAGATTGAAATACACTGTATCAGGTCCGGCCCTAAGGCAAGGCAAGTGAGGCCATTGCCTAGGGCCTCCAAAAATATACTAATAATTAGGGCCACATTTTATAGCAAGTGTATTATAGTGTCCCAGTGGTCAATG
The DNA here is from genome assembly GCA_022495995.1 of Adenophora triphylla var. japonica. Taxonomy (NCBI): domain Eukaryota; kingdom Viridiplantae; phylum Streptophyta; class Magnoliopsida; order Asterales; family Campanulaceae; genus Adenophora; species Adenophora triphylla. The sequence goes on along the minus strand of JAFEMH010001615.1, from coordinate 229,117 downwards.
GCTCAAATGTTAGGTTATTCCCCTCACCCCACCCAGGTTTGATTCCTGCTTCCTAATTTTCTTCTCCATTTTACATTTTTGTTCTAAATTGGCCTTTCTTCCACAATACTTCCTAATTTTCTTCTTCATTTTACATTTTTGTTCTAAATTGGCCTTTCTTCCACAATAGACTTTCTTAAATTGTTTTTATTTAAATATAATTTGCAATTATCTTTATAATTGTAAGACTATTTTGTAATTGTCATTAAAATTTTATTGCAATATTTCTTTAAATTACTTATAATTAACTAAAATAAATTATTTACAAATATCATTTTCAATGCAATTGATCGTCTACCATTGGGAATAAAAAAATGAGAATCCTCACCAAATTCTTGGCCTAGGGCCCCATTTACCACAGGACCGGCCCTGCACTGTATAACAATTGGCTACGCTCAAAAACTTCGAAAACAAAATACAGGAATTGGACCACAATGGAACTATTACCGCGATACAGGGGCGGATCTACTGTAGCGTCTGGTGTTGCCCGTGCAACAAATTTTATTTTTTTTTTGCAAAACGACGTCGTTTTGACCTGTTTTAAAGAACAAGTAAGACCAAATGTTTCGCGCCTAGTGAAGCCTATTATATTTATGTATGTAAAGTGGTGCCTAGTGAAGTCTATTATCTCTTATGTACTCCCTCCGTCCCGCTACAAATCACACTCTTTCCTCGTTGGGCGTCCCGCTACAAATCACACACTTCCTAAAATGACAAAGAATTTTTACTATTCCCTCCACTCATTCTCTTTCTTACATTATTTTAATACTCACAACACCATTATAATTTACTATTTCCTCCACTCATTCTCTCTCCTATTATTTTACTTTTCTGGCACATGACATTTGTATCATTATTTTTTCCTTGATCCATCCGTAAACAGTAACTGAGTGATTTCTAATGGGACGGATGGAGTATATGTATGTAAACATTTTGAATTTTAGTTTCGCGTTAATTTTTTTTTTCAGTAAAAAACAGGCAACATCAAAATATTTAGCGTAGATCTGTAGATCTGTCGCTGTCGCGATTGCCCCGGGTAGGGCCGCCACCACCAAGTTGAAAGGCCAGGATTTGGTCCCTCTATTAAACCATAATGAACAGAATCACAAGTTGCACCTTACACTTGGAGGGTATACTCCCTCCGTCCCGTGATAATATATAAACTTTTCTTTTTTGGCGTCCCACAATAATATATAACTTTCTTAAAATGGAAAGGAATCTTTACTATTCCCTCCACTCATTTTTTCTCCTACATTATTTTAATACTCACATCACCATTATAATTTACTATTCTCTCCACTCATTCTCTCTCCTATTTTATTTTCACACTCACAACACTTTTAATATAATACTTCCTCCTTAATTTTTGTGAAAAATTAAAAGTCTATAAAATGTTGGGACGGAGGGACTATTTATCTTTACCCATTAAAAGTACCTTTTTCTTATGATTGGAGCTGACAAAAAGTAGGATTAAGTACAAGTGCAAAATGGTACGACAGTAATGGCATCATTTAAAAGCAAATAGAGGAATTAATTTGTAATTTAACTTTAATTACTACCTTTTATAGCTATAAAGTCAAGTAAATCTATATACTCCCTTCGTCCCATAGAAATATAGAATTTTTGGCCCGGTGTAGAGATTAAGAAGGAAGTATTATATTGAAAGTGTTGTGAGTGTGAAAATAAAATAGGAGAAAGAATGAGTGAAGAGAATAGTAAATTATAATGGTGATGTGAGTATTAAAATAATATAGGAGAAAGAATGAGTGGAGGGAATAGTAAAGATTCCTTTCCATTTTAGAAAAGTTATAGATTATTGTGGGACGCCCAAAAAGGGAATTTTATAGATTATCGTGGGGCGGAGGGAGTATATCGGTTGAGAAATTATTTTATATCGATAATTGATAAATTTTGTCTATGATATATAAAGCAGGTCCGTTACACTTGCATACCCTATGACCCACGATGTTGCTCCGCGTCACCCAATTAATAAGTTCACGTTGTAAGCGTTTGTCAAAGCCCGGCTATATATGAGGAAGAGTGTTGGAGACATTATTTCACATCGGAAAATGACAAACTTTGTCAATAACATATAATGATCCCGATCCACTCCCCTTAAAGCTAATTGATTTTGATATATAACCTCAGACCTTATCATATATAACCAAAGACCTTCTCGGCTTTTCTATTAGGGAGATCATGGGTTCAAAAATCACAAGCCCCGGAGGGCAAACCGTATCTTTGATAAATTTCTAATAAACTAGACAATATTACTTAAAAAAGGCTCAAAGTATCAATCTTGTAATAAGTTAAAACATTTATTATTAAAAAAACAATTACTAAAAAAACGCTCAAAGTATTAATTTTGTAATAAGTTAAAACATTTATTATTAAAAAAACAATTTAAAATAAAATAAAATGTAAGTCTATATAACAAGGTACAATTAAAACATACTTGTATTTTTCAGACTTGAAGGTAGCAAAGCCGGTCTGAATCCTCTTAACCGGGTCAAATTTATCACACCCGGTCGCCACTAACTCCGCCGTCAGTTGCTTAATCTTTTCCGTAGCTATGCCTTCTAGATCACTTTTTTCACTACACAAACAACAATAAGGTCAAAACGGTCAGAATATTAATTCAACATTCCAGTCGTGCGTGCGGACTGAAAGCAATTACAATAAAACGGAGGTTCCTATTCCTCCGTGATTACCGAAAGCAATTACAATAAAACGGAGGTTCCTATTCCTCCGTGATTATTGACAGAATATTTACATTATCTACATTTATCTTGTACACATTTAAATTGATTAGAATATCTTTTGTATAGGTAGTTGATTATGATATTGATGAGCCCGAATCTACTGGACCGGGCCCGCGCTCGGTCTAGCCCGAGGAACCAGTGACGTAGCAGTTCCTAAACCGCTGGAGGGAAGACCGCGGACAAATAGGCCCTTGTGGTCAAGACCGCGTCCCTCCTCGCATCGTCCCCATCGAGGACCATTGGGACCTGCCATTGGATTCGTGCCCGCATGAGTCATGCTGCATCAACCGTGCTCGCGTCATATATCTTTGACCGCGGGCAACGGCGTTGACCGCGGCACATCTTTGCCGGTTAATGTCGAAGCCTTGCCGAGCAAGTTAGCTTGGCTCCCGACGCAGGGCCACTGCCAGAAGCTCCCCGTCACGCATTGATGCGGCTCGGTCAGCGCCCTCTTATTCCATTTTAATGCACCAGTTTCTGGCCACACGGCTCATGTCACTTTCAATCATGTCCCCCGGGACAGACCAATGTTCCTCCCCGACAGACCAATTAGCCGCGGACACGTGTAAATGGTCAAATACCCAAAGTGCGCCCCACAGTGGCCGATCTCATTCTTACCTCAACAAGCACCGTGGCATTGCCTATAAATAGAAGGCCTTTACCCCCTTGGGGCAAGGGTAAGTTCCATATACAATTGAGTAAGCTCTATTACTCTCTAAACCTAAACACACACACACTCCAAAGGTATTCAAAGCCTTATTACTCAGTATTCTTACTCTCACACCCGAGGGCCTGAGTTGGAGTAACATCCAACTTTGACCTTAACGGTGCTTGTTTGTGTTGTGATCTAGGTACATCAAACCATCAAATATATCCTAGCCAGATATCCTGAACCGCTCCTGACCCCGAAAGTTGTGGCGTCTTCAGTGGTTCCATTGCCGGGAAAACGACTTTCACTAGTTTTTCCCGTTCAAAAACTTTTGTTTTCAGATACACCTTGTAGTCTAAACAACTGACTGTCAAAAGACACTTCCTTTCGATTATTTTCGTCTTTACGAGACATGTCTCAAATTACGAAAAATGCTGGTCATTTGACCCTGTAGAGGAGGAGAACCAAGCCGAACCCTCCACCATCAATAGGGAAAGGCAAACCAACTCTGTTTTCCAACGAGAATGGGGCCCATTCTCACCCCCAAAATCCCCACTCAACGAGTTCTACAGAGTTAACCGAGGAAGCCCGTCTGAAAAGCCCAGCCCTACTAAACAATAGCCCAAAAACTCCCCAAGCTCACATAAAAACACCACTCTAACCACCCCACTTTCCCAGGCAAATCCCGAGAAGGAAGGAAATCCCGGCCTCCAAGTCCAAACCGGCGAGTCGCGGAGGCCATGGCCATCAACGACGCGGAGATGGAAATGTTTGAAATAGAGGCCATGGAGGGCTACAGGTTCCCTCAAGGGTCACAAAGATTCTCCCAACGAGCTCCCGCTAACTCGCTTGCTAGTCAAGTTCTGTGGGGCAGCTAGCAGGGTGGAACCGGCCTTGAACGCGGACGGCCGGCCAAGCGGAGCGTGGTGCATGTAGAGGACGGCGAGGAGATTGGGAAGAGGCACGGTCAAACCACCGTGCGAGTCCAAAGCCGACCCTTAGCTCAGGCCAAGAGAGAAGGCCGTGACTCCACGAGCTAAGAAGCACAAGGTTGATGACCGAACCCCGAGTTTGTGGAATTTATGCGAAGATGTGGGAGACCCATCGTAAGGTCGCCCATGAAGTGTGGCGCACCGTGGACGCCTTCGATAAAATTGCGCGGCACCGATCCGGAAAGGGCAACCCCCTCGGACACCTATGACGGATCCAAAAATGCCAAGAGTCATATGGGAAGATTTGAGGGCCGATGGCTTTATTCTTCGCGGATGAGTCGGTGATGTGCAAAGCTTTGTTGCGACCTTCACTGTGCAAGGCCCTATCTTGGATGCTTAGCCCTCAAGCCCCAGTGTATCCAGTCATTCAGCCGGTTCGAGTTCTCTTCCTCAATGCCTTTCTTAGGAGCGAGTGTGCCGCTAGACCAAGGAACGAATCTTGTCCGTGTCAAGCGAGGCACCAAACGAACCTACAAAAGATTATATATCCCGGTTCGGGAAGGTGAGCGAGGAGATTGTGGACCCGGACGAAGGAGATATCGAGACTATGTTTTGAGGGCGGCCTCGGTTCCTCCTTCCTCAAAATGAATTTTGCCTCCGGCAAACCTAAATCTGATGGAGGAAATGTATGAAAGGGCCTCGGCCATTGCCTCCGCCGAAGAGCCTAATATGCCCGCTCCCGAGCCACGCGAAAGAAAGGATAAGCCAAGTCCAGGAGACCACCCCGAGCCTGCTCACACCAATAATCGGGGCAAAAGCAGAGGCCGGGAATCGTAAAAGCTCAAAAAGGCTATGGCCAAAACAGGTTTACGAGGCTCACCGACCCAAGGGTGGTGATCATGAGAGCCTCGGACTTTCCTGCTCCTCCCCCACGTGCTTCGAAAGCCAAATGAGAGGAGTAGACTTAAGTTCTGTGAGTATCACAACGACCACGGCACGGAACCGAGGATCATTTCCACCAAGCGAGTAATCCGGCAGAAAATCAATAACGGGAGCTAACCAAGTGGGTTAAGGGAAACAATACGCCCCCAATAACAATGATCAAGCGGGCACGACACACGCGGGGGCCAGAGAAATGAAAGAGATAATTATGATGATGATTTTGGGAACTATGACATTAACTTCATTGGGAGGAACCTCCTCTAATAAGCAAATGTCCCTCCAAATTCGGACATTAGAGAAGGTTTTCTCCATCCCCGCCTTGGCTCCTGAGGAAGAGCAGAAATTGGGTTTAAAAGGAGTGAACTTGCCTCCACCCTTTTTCATTCCACACAGCCCACTCACCTCGTAATGAGAATCAACCGGCAAACATAGGCCGAGTGTTGATAGATACTGGAGCTGCCCGCGACATACTCTACTACCATACTTTGGTTGGAATGAGAATGACGGAAGCACATCTCACTCCATATGCGGGCATGCTCGAAGGCTTCACCAACCACGCTGTAAGGGTAAAGGGGACGATTGTGTTTGACGTAGCTATTGGGGAAAAACCCATGCGAAGACGGCCAAGATAACTTTCATGGTGGTCGATCTTCCTTCCCAATACAATGCCATTCTCGGCAGAATCTGCTCAGCCGAATTGGGAATAGTTGCGTCCGTCCCCACCAAAGGGTGAAATTTAACACCCCGGCGGGGTTGCTACCATCAAGAACCGGCCGGGAGATTCCTCCGAAACCTTTGGAGGTAAAAAGGAAAGAACAGAAAGGCCAGACCTCCTGCCCGCAGATAGAGGGCGAGGACAAAATGATAGAGGGAAAAGGCGAGGACAAGTCAAAAAAGGGGAAAACTCTTGCACTCCCGCCGCCACCCGTACCGATTGGCATGCTTTCTTTCCATTCCACGAAGGTGGAGCTCAAGATGAGCGTAAAATCGAAGCTTGGCTGCCCCCGTTGAGGGAGGTTATATTGATCGAGGAATAGAGGGGAAATTGACCGTGATATCATATATTCTATGGCAACACCGACCGAAGCTCGTGCCAAGGTCCCCTCTAACTATTGTCATTGACTCCTTGCACAATCGTGAAATCAGCCGACCTTGAACCTAACGACGAGCTCGAGGAGGTGGTAATCAATCCCCACTTCCCGAGCAAACAGCTAAGGTTGGGCTGGAAATTCACAAATGAGGAGAGAAGGATACTTATTGAGTTCCTTAGAGCAAATTGCGATGTGTTCGCTTGGAGGGTGGAAGATATGCAAGGCATCGCCGAGGACGTGATCCTCCATAAAATCAACGATGACCCATCCTTCAAAAACATTCACTCGTAAATCCGGATATTTCTCCCAGAAGAAAGAGATTGCCATCAAGGAAGAGGTGGAAAAATTGCTAAAAGCGGGGATAATAAAGGAGATCTCCTACCCCAAATGGCTGGCCAATGTGGTCATGGTTAAGAAATCCAATGGTAAATGGAGGATGTGCGTTGATTTCACCAATCTCAACAAGGCATGCCCCAAAGATTGCTTCCTCTTCCTCGCATAGGCAGTTGGTGGATTCTATAGCCAGGACACGAGTTCTAAGCTTCATTGATGCATACTCCGGCTACCATCAAATCCAGATGGCTCCTGAAGATGTCCGCTCTGTAGCTTTCATTGCTGCGGGCAAGACATACTGCTACACTATGATGCCCTTTGGGCTGAAAAATGCAGGAGCCACATATCGCCGCATGGTCAATCTGGTCTTTAAAAACCAACTAGGCAGAAATCTTGAGGCCTACATTGGATTGGCTACATGGTCATAAAAACTAAGGAAAACTCCCACGAGCTCGATGTGGAGGAAACCTTCAAAAACTTGCGCCACAACAACATGAAGCTAAACCCCTTAAGTGCGCTTTCGAGGTCAAGGCGGGCAAGTTCCTCGGATTCATGGTCAACCAAAGAGGGATAGAGGCTAATCCGAGAGAAAATCCAGGCCCTATTAGACATGAAACCTCCACTGCGTGAAGGATGTACAAAAACTCAATGGTCGCATCACCGCACTTGGCCGCTTCATCTCGCGGTCAGCAGAGAGATGTCTCCCCTTCTTCAAAACTCTAAAAGGGGGGAAGAGAGCTGATGAATTTACATGGAGCACTGAGTGCCATCAAGCTTTTGAAGAAGTCAAAACATACCTCGGGCAGCCACCTCTACTCAAGCGGCCTCTTCGAGAAGAGCTCTTTTTGTATTTAGTCATCGATCCGGGCAAGAGGCTGCCGTTCTTGTAAGGGAGGAGAGTAACTCCCAAAACCAGCTTTATTATGTGAGTAAGGCACCGTCCGCCGTAGAAGGGCGTTATCTTAATATAGAAAAGTTAGCTTACGCCTTGCTTGTATCCGCTCGAAAATTAAGAGCCTACTTTTCTCGCACATCCTATAACCGTACTAACCGAGGCCCCGCTTAGAAAGATTTTACATAAACCAGAGTCCTCGGGAAGAATGCTAGCTTGGTCTATAGAGCTCACTTAGTTCCGCATCACCTACTCCCGAGAAAGACGATCAAAGCGCAGCCTTAGTTGATTTTGTAGTAGAATCATCATTCAAATTAGCGGACACGACCTCGGAAAAAGAAAGCGAGCGTAATCGAAGATGACCCGTAAAGCGCGAGCACGTAAATTGTTCAACCAAGGGAGCGTCCGTAAGAGGTATGGACTTTATATGTGGACGGCTCCGCGAGCAAGTTAATCAAATGGAGCGGGCATACTTGATCGCACCTGCGGGGAGAAATTTATGAGGGCCTTGAGATTCAAGTTCGAGGCATCAAACAATCAGCCGAGTATGAAGCGATTATAGCGGGCATGGAATTGGCAAGAGACTTGGGAGTTCGTAATATTGAGATCAATAGTGACTCTCACCATAGTTAATCAAATTAGGGGGAGTATGATACTATCAACCCAAGACTAGCTCGCATCGCGGCCTTGCAAAAACCCTCATCAAAAATTTCACTTACTATGGTGAACCAAGTCATGAGAGAGGATAATGTGGAAGCCGACCTCCTTTCAAGAATAACCGAGCAAGAAATTGGTGAATTGGAGACAAATTGCCGATTGAATTCACGGAGAGACCTGCTATAGATCGAATACAGATAAACAATATTGAGGATCAAGTAAGGGACTGGGTAGATGAAATGAAGGATTACATCGAGAAGCAAACCCTCCCCGAGGACCCAGTAAAGGCTAGAGCCATCAGAACGGTGTTCGCGAAATACCTCGTCCTCGATGGGGTGCTTTTTCGGCGATCATTCACCAAGCCTTTGCTAAGATGTGTTAAAACTCACATGGTCACCAACTTACTCTATGAGGTCCATGAAGGAGTTTGTGGCGGACATCCAGGTGCTCGCACCCTCTCAGACAAGATCAAATTCCAAGGATTCTTTTGGCCCACAATGAGAAGGGATGCGCAGGAGTATGTTAGAAAATGTGATAAGTGCTAGAGATTTGCGGACATCCCTAGACTATGGCCACCAGAAGCGTACTTTGGGTCGTACCATCGTGGCCGTTTGATACGTGGGGGATAGATCTTATTGGACCATTTCCAACTGCTAGAGGAAGCATCAAGTATGCCGTGGTGGCCGTGGATTATTTTACCAAGTGGACGGAAGCAAAGGGCTTAGCCACTATTTCCGAGGATAACACTATCAGTTTTGTCCACGACCACATCTATTGTCGATTTGGGGTTCCCCGAGCAATAATTTCAGATAATGGCACCCAATTCTCCGCAAAATTACCGCCGAATGTGTGAGAATGAAGGTGCAACACCGTAAGTCCGCAGTTGCCTATCCTCAGGGAAATGGCCAAGCTGAGGCCGCGAACAAACTAGTTCTGACCGCCCTAAAGAAAAACTTGGAAGGACGAGGAGGACGTTGGTTGGACGAGCTCCAGATTGCATTATGGGTTGTCCGCACCACAATTAGAAATTCTACAGGAGAAACTCCTTTCTCGCTCACGTATGGGTCAGAGGCAATGGCTCCAGTGGAGGTAGCCCTACCCTCGTACAGAGTCACATACTTCGACGAGTCTCAAAATGAGGCAAATGTAAGGTGTGACACAGACGATCTCGAAGGAAGGAGAATGCGGGCATATGAAAAATGGTGAACTACAAACGTAAAGCGAAGAAGCACCATGACAAAAGAGTAAATAGGAGGAGTTTTCGGTTGGAGACTCGGGTACTCGTAAGCGTAGAGGTCCAAGGGACCCAACCTGGTTTCAACAAGCTGTCCCCGAAATGGGAAGGTCCATATGAGGTCACAAAGATAGTCAAAGAGGGCACCTACATATTGCGACCAAAAGAGGGAGAAGAGCTTAAGCACGCTTGGAATAGCGACCACCTTAAGAGATACTTCTTTTAAAATCTTTGTAATTTTTTGAAGGAGTATAGACTATATATATAAGTGAGAAGTTATCATCATATTTTGATGCAAAATCAATTCCCACCTCAAAAGCTAGGGTGGATGCCCGCAGCGGATGCCGGTGGGTTCAAGAGCCAACATATGAGCTCCTACTTACCGATGCGCAAAGATCTAAGGATCCGCATGCCTATATATGTACAAAGATCCATTACGATCCGTACTATGATCGCGGGGAGGATACTCTCTCCTGCCCGCGTGACACCACCAAAAATAAGTGGATATAGATGAACGTAGGTACAAAGGCCATGATGCCCGTGCCTACGGATTCTAGTGGGGACAATGACCTGAAGTCCGGACCCACTAATTGCGCGAAGGACCTCGTTAGGGCCGTTACTCGCATCGCCGTATGTGACAAAGGCCTACATATAAGCCCGTTCACCAGATCGCCACGAGACCCTCACGAAAAACCCTAGGGAGTTTTGAATAAAGGGTCAAATAAGCGAGAACCTCCAATAAGGGGATACAGATGCCAGGGGGTTAAAGGGCCTCTATGCTAAAATATGCTCCTACCTTTTTGTTGCGCGGACAATAGCCTCACGGCCACCTTCTGCATGCCCTATGAAAGTATGCTTGCCTTGGCTACTTTTGACTTACACCACAGCTCGCAAGGCTGGGAATAAGTGTAAATGGATGAGAGTGATCAAACTAGTTTAACAAAGCCAAACAGACAAACGAGGTTAAGGCCTCAAAGTTTGCCACAAGGCTAAACAAACGCGATCATAGAAGAATAAGGCTGACTCTCACAAAAAACCTAAGGGTTTTGAATAAAGAGGGGGAAAGATGGTATTCAGGGGCAGAACATCTAAAGGGTCACTCAGGGTCCCCGCTCTCGGTGCCCGCGAATTGTTTGATTGATCAGGGTCCATTAGTTCACACTTTTCCCAGTCACAAACTACTTCGGGGACGCGAATCGCTCTCCTCACTAATTCAACGGCGTTCAGAGCCGAGCCTCTCTCGCGGGGAAACCTGCACAAAACCCCCATCACAAAATTTCTCGGCCCTCTTGGTATCCCCCAACACCAAAACATCACCGTTCCTTTTTACCCTTTTATCCTTGGCCTCCCACAACCGGGGTGGGACAAAAGGCCCCCATTGGGATTTTTCACAGAAATATTGGAAGCACTCAAGGGATAACCTAAGCCACCCATGGCCTACCTTCCTAAATATCCCCCCTGTCCGTTTACAAACAAAGAACAGATCCGAGTGCTCCCATCTCCTAACTCTATGGGACGGCGGGGTCCAAACTCTCGAGTAGTCATTATTCGAAACCGTAAAAGAAAATGGAAGGAGATGAAGAAGAAAACACCCAACGTTACTTACGAGAGAAAGATTGAGAGAAGGATTCGGAAAGCAGTAGCACGAAGATCGCAGCAAGAAATTTCTCTCTCAAAGGCTCTCTGAAGGTTTGGAAACGGTAAAAAGGGTTTGAGGTTTAAGGGTTTGGTATTTATAAGGCCTACCTATACGGGTTAACCCGTTAACCCGTATTAATTAGCCCACAAATCCTACCTCGGACCCTGAACCGTCTCCAACGTTTGAAAATTCGAAAAATTAAATACCCTTTGCATTTATTGCCCCCCTTGGATGAGCGACACGTACCCCTGTACGTACCACTAACCCGTCTTTTCATCTGCCAAGGGGCCCACCTGTTAACAGGGAGGCACGCCATGCAAGGGACCACGTGTCACTCACTGGTGCCTCCCGAACGTTCCCTTTGGCCCATGCGGCCAAGCAACAGACAACAAAAAGCGCTAACACTGGTGCTCGCTCGAGGAACAATTGGAGCAAACCGAGCTTCTAGTAGCTCCTCACTCAGACCATAAATAATCACACTTGGAGCTAGGGGCCATTGATGAGCCCGGATCTACTGGACCGGGCCCGCGCTCGATCTAGCCCGAGGAACCAGTGACGTAGCAGTTCCTAGACCGCTGGAGGGAAGACCGCGGACAAATAGGCCCTTGTGGTCAAGACCGCGTCCCTCCTCGCATCGTCCCCATCGAGGACCATTGGGACCCTGCTCGCTGGATCCGTGCCCGCATGAGTCATGCCCGCATCAACCGTGCTCGCGTCATATATCTTTGACCGCGGGCACAACGTTGACCGCGGGCACATGCTGCTTCCCGGTTAATGTCAAAGCCTTACTGAGCAAGTTAGCTTATCGGCTCGACAGCCACTTGCCGGCTCCCCCATCACGCATTCAATGCGGCTCAGTCCGGCGCCTACTATTCCATTTAATGCACTAAGCCGGCTACACGGCTCATGTCACTTTCAACCATGTCCCCTGGACAGTCAATGTTCCCTCCCTGACAGGACCAATTAGCTGCGGACACGTGTAGCTGGTCAAATACCCAAGTGCCCCCTAGGGCTGATCTCATTGCTTACCTCAACAAGCACCATGGCATTGCCTATAAATAAAAGGCCTTTACCCCCTTGGGCAAGGTAAGTTCCATATACAATTGAGTAAGCTCTATTACTCTCTAAACCTAAACACACACACACTCCAAAGGTATTCAAAGCCTTATTACTCAGTATTCTTACTCTCACACCCGAGGGCCTGAGTTGGAGTAACATCCAACTTTGACCTTAACGGTGCTTGTTTGTGTTGTGATCTAGGTACATCAAACCATCAAATATATCCTAGCCAGATATCCTTGAACCGCTCCTGACCCCGAAAGCTGTGGCGTCATCAGATATATTTTGTATAATTGATATTTTCCTAGAATAATGCTTGTATATTCCTTATAAATATCAATAATCAAGAATACCACAGGTGTGGATTTTCTCTCTTTCTCCTTGCCGTGTCTTTCTTCCTTCTTGTCGTGTCTCTGTCTGACTCTTCTTCTTTGTTCTTAATCTTCTTACTTCCAGTCAGTAGTTCTTCTCTATATTTTTCATAATCTTCTTTTATGCAGGTGATTATTTCGTTCATGGTATCAGAGCATTCTAAAAGCCATGGGTGACGATCAATCAAAGGAAACCGACACCATGGCCGCCAACGGTTCAGGACAAGATAATTCAAACAAATATGATCTCCTAATCCTCTTCAATGTTCAATCTTACATGGGTCACTGTAGATTGTCTAACGAGAACTACCAAAATTGGAGTTCCCTCTTCCTCTCCATGTTAGAAATCCATTTTTTAACCCATGTTGTCTCCGACAAAACCCCTCCCACCCGTATTGTCCCACCTGCTACCACAAACAGCCCGGCCTATGATGCTTTCATGCACACCTCTCGATTCATCCTCGGATGGATCAAACCCACTGTTACCTCTGAAGTTCAGCCCCATGTTAACCCATGTAACACCGCCCCGGAGGCATGGGATCTCTTAGCCAAGGAATTTGGGGTTGCAACCACCATACATATCCAAAAGCTCCAAGATGAGCTTCATGATTTAACTCTCTCCCCGGGTATGACAATCCAAGCCTATATTCTTCATGCTAAAACTATCGCCCATTCTCTTTCTCAAGTCGGCAACACTGTTTCTCCCCAAACCCTTCGTAGTAGAATCTTAAACGGCCTTGGTCATAACTACAAAGAATTTATCACCACTCAAAACTCTAAGGGGGAAACCACCATATATGATCTTAAGGACCTTATCATTCAAGAGGAAGCTCTCCAAAAGCGTTTTGCCAATCAAACCCATTCCTCCCTAAGCGCCTTAGCAGCCACCAAAGAAATTGCCAAAACCACCAGCCCTCCTGCCGCCCCAACCTTCGGTCCCCAGCCTGCTTATAGGCCGTCTGGCCACAACCCCTCTGGCCAATTTTTCTTTGTCCCTAACCATAACAAAGGTGGTAACAAAAATAGAAACAAGGGCAAATTCCATGGCAAGGGTATTCTTCCTCTACCTCCTCAGTTTCACTACCCGGCCCCCACCGCTCGACCCATGCCTCCCCCTGCTCCTATTCCTTACACTCCTCCCAATCCGTTTATCAGTCCGGATCCAACTGTTGTTCACTGTCAGTTGTGCAAGAAGAAGGGACATGAGGCCACTACTTGTTATCAAAGAGGTAACTTTGCCTATAATGCTCAATTTGCACCTAATGCAAATTCTTACTATAGTGGCCCCGCGCCCATGACTCCAGTTTCGTTTGTTCTTGATTCCGGAGCGACTAATCACATGACATCCGATCCGGGTGTTCTGCAACAGTTCTCACCGTATTCAGGTAATGATTCAATTATTGTTGCTAACGGTACTTCAATCCCCATAGCTAATATTGGTTCTACGAATTTTTCTGCCAATAATCATGCCTTTGTTATGAATATGGTTTTACATGTTCCCAAAATTAGCCGTTCTTTACTTTCTATTCGCAAATTTTATCTTGATAATAATTGCTTCTTTGAGCTTACGGCTTTCGGGTTTTGTGTGAAGGACAATCGTACCAAGAGGACTATTCTTTCTGGAAGTAATGCGGGAGATCTCTACACATTGTCATTCATTCCCAATTCTCGCATCAACTCTTTGGCGTTAATTGGGGAGCGTACCTCGTCTTCTACGTGGCATGCCCGATTGGGACATCCTTCATCTTATATTTTTAGTCGTTTGGTTAATAAAGCTAGGATTCTGGTTAGCGGTCCTATGCAAAGTAGGGAGATGTGTCATATTTGCCCTCTTGGCAAGTCATGTAATTTGCCTTTTGAACTCCGCTCTTTTAAATCGACTGTTCCTTTAGCTTTACTTCATTTAGATGTTTGGGGGCCATCTACTGTCGCCTCCGTTTCTGGTTCAAATATTATTTATCCATTGTTGATGATTATTCCCGATTTGTTTGGTTATTTCCTTTATTTCAAAAATCAGATGTGTTTACGGTTTTTACTGAATTTAAAACATTTATTGAAAATCAGTTAACACGCAAAATCTCTGCTATTCATACTGTTAAAACCATTCAAACCGATGGGGGTGGGGAATTCATAAATCGTAGGTTTGCTTCCTACTTGACTCAACATGGAATAGGTCATCGGACTTCCTGTCCATATACACCTCAACAGAACGGAGTGGTAGAACGTAAGTATAGGCATATTGTAGAAATGGGATTATGTTTACTTGCTCATTCTAAAGTCCCGGACATCTTTTGGGTAGAGGCGTTTTCTACAGCGGTTTTTCTTATTAATCGCCTACCTACTCGTCAACTTCATTATTTCTCTCCTTATGAAGTTTTATGGAAACGAAAACCCAATTACAAATTTCTTAAAGTTTTCGGTTCTACTTGCTTTCCAAATCTTGTCCCATATAATACCCACAAACTCATGTTAAAATCAACCCCTTGCATTTTTTTGGGATATGATTTAATGCGAAAGGGATATCGGTGTTACAATCCTGTCACTGGCAGAATTTATATCTCTAGACATGTTTTATTTGATGAAAATCATTTTTACTATGTCTCTAAAAACTTCTCTAGTGTCATCGCGAGTCTTCTTTACTGTGCAAACACCACGTGGGCAAAACACTTCTTTGCTCCGGCCGGCAGCCTGCTTCTCCTCAGCTTGATCCGGTCTGTTTGGACAACATCAGTCCACTCCCTCTCGCCAGTCTGCCTACTGGGCCTTTCCAGCAGGATGACCCATCCTCCTTGAGCATCCCAACTGCAGCTCCTCCCGAGCCAAACACTCCCACCCTCGATCCGGCTCTTCGCCCCACCACTCAAGACCTCCAGCTCTTCCGTCAGCATTCTGTGGTCGGGCCGGTTGAACCCGTCCTGCCCATGTCCTCTGAGCCCGTTTCTCCTGCAAGATCTCAGTCCACCGAGCCTGCTGGACCGCCCTTGGGCACCAGACAGCCTCCCCCCCCCTTCGGGGCCTCCCACTCTTGGCACTCATCGGATGATTACTAGAGCAAAAGACGGTATTTTTCGACCTAAACACAAATTTGCTCTCACTGTCACAGATACATCTTCTCCTCTATTTGAACCACGTACCTTTCGACAAGCTGCTCCTTTGGCACAATGGCAACATGCCATGAAGGATGAACTTGAGGCTCTCCGCAAAAACGGTACATGGTCACTAGTCCCTCCCCCTACTCACCATAATATTGTGGGCAGTAAGTGGATCTACAAAATAAAGCGACTAGCCGATGGTTCGATAGAACGGTACAAGGTTCGCTTGGTTGCTCAAGGCTACACCCAACAGGAAGGTGTGGACTACGACGAAACGTTCAGTCCCGTAGTCAAACCGGCCACCATTCGTTGTGTCCTATCTTTGGCTCACTCTAGAGATTGGCCGATTGAGCAGTTAGACGTCCGTAATGCTTTTCTCAACGGCATTTTATCTGAGGAAGTTTACATGGCTCAACCACCGGGGTTCATTGACACCGCTCATCCTGAGTATGTATGCCGACTTCATCGTTCTCTCTATGGCCTCAAACAGTCTCCACGAGCGTGGTTCACTCGTCTTCATGATTTCTTACTTACCTTGGGGCTTCTTCAATGACCGCTCTGATTCATCCCTCTTCATCCGCCATCACAACGGCACAACCACCATTTTACTCATCTATGTGGATGACATTTTAGTTACGGGTTCTACCAACGCCGTGGTTACTCAAGTTCTTGATGCTATTTGTTCTAAGTTTGAGAGTCGACGTCTTGGCCCACTTAGCTTCTTTCTCGGCATAGAGGCAACTCGATCCTCTTCTCTTTTGCAACTTAATCGGGCCGCGCTACGCCTCGGATCTTTTGCAAAAATTCAACATGCATTTGAGTAAGCCCGCTCCTACTCCTCTATCTCCTGGCCTTCACCTCTCAGCCTTAGATGGCGACCCCTTCCTGATGCTTCTCTACCGAAGTATGGTGGGGGGCCTTCAATATGTAGCACTCACTCGCCCAGATCTATCTTTCGCGGTTAATCAAGTGTGTCAATTCATGCATTCTCCTCGCACCTCACATCTTCAAGCCGTAAAACGCATTTTTCGGTTTCTAAAAGGTACTCTCACTCTTGGGTTAACCTTTCAAAAATCACCAGATACTTCTCTTACGACATTTTGTAATGCGGGTAGGGCCGGTTCTCCCGATGGCCAGGCGCTCAACCACAGTGCGTGTGTATTTATCGGACCAAATCTCATTGCTTGGACCGCGAAAAAGCAACATACCGTTGCTCGTTCAAGCAGTGAGGCTGAATATAGAGCATTGGCCTCCACCGCAGCCGAAGTTAGATGGTTTTCATTTTTGTACCGTGAGCTTGGTATTGCTCTCTCTCCGCCTCAACTTTTCTGTGACAATGTCTCGGCCCTCCACATGTCCAAGAACTCCGTATTTCATGCTCGCACACGCCACATTGAGATTTACTTACATTTTGTGCGTGACTTGCATCAAAGGGGTTTCCTACGACTCCATCATATATCTTCCTCGGACCAACTGGCCGATATCTTTACAAAGAGCTTGGCTGCTCCCCGTTTTCAGTTGTTATCCTCCAAGCTTCAGCTCCGCTTCGCTTGAGGGGGGGGGTGAAAGCAATTACAATAAAACGGAGGTTCCTATTCCTCCGTGATTGACAGAATATTTACATTATTTACATTTATCTTGTACACATTTAAATTGATTAGAATATCTTTTGTATAGGTAGTTGATTATGATATATTTTGTATAATTGATCTTTTCCTAGAATAATGCTTTTATATTCCTTATAAATATCAATAATCAAGAATACCACAGGTGTGGGTTTTCTCTCTTTCTCCTTGCCGTGTCTTTCTTCCTTCTTGCCGTGTCTCTGTCTGACTCTTCTTCTTTGTTCTTAATCTTCTTACTTCCAGTCAGTAGTTCTTCTCTATATTGTTCATAATCTTCTTTTATGCAGGTGATTGACAGAATATTTACATTATTTACATTTATCTTGTACACATTTAAGTTTGTTTGTGTATAAAAATAATGACTTTTATACTCCCTCCGTCTGGATTAATGTTTCTATTTTTCTTTTTGATTCGTCTCAGTTTAAGGTTTTTACATGCTTTATTCCTAAAATGTCAAAGAATATTTACTATTTCTCCCACTCATTCTCTCATACTTTACTTTTATACTCACAACACCAATCAACTTACTATTTTTTTTCACTCATTTTCTCTCTTGTTTAATTTTTCATACTCACAATACTTTCATCACCTACTCCTTTTTCATAATCTCTGCACAAAGTCAACTTTAAACGTTAAATCGAGACGGAGTATAATTTATGCAATGTGATTACAAAGTTTAGAACCTTAATTAGGAAAAAAAAAAAAAAAAAAAAGAGTTACACACGTGGAACCAAGATAACATTAGCCTGTGCTGGACCCCACACGTGATGGTACACTAAAATTGACAGTAAAGGACATCAAAAAAATGTTTTATTACTGGCTGATTCCTGTCAGAACTCCGAGAATCCGGGATCGGAAATTTTAATAATAAAAGAAATAAAATAATTAAAGGTCATAAAATTACGACCTGAGAAGCTTCTTCAGTCCTGCAATGGCGTCCTCGTATGAATCGTTCGCCGCCATAGTTTCGTCAACCTGCAAAATACAGATAATTAATTAAAAAATTGTGCATACTTGCTAATATAATGAGAAAATTGCGCTAAAAATATATCCTTATTTGAAATCGCTAATTTGAGACTGACAAAAAAAGATGAATCAATTATTATGAGAAGAAGAAAGTATCAAAAATTTGAAATGTCATCCTTACGCTAATAAAATCGTGAAAATTTTACGCCAATGAAATCGTGAAAAATATAACAATGCGAAAAAAATAACGAAAAATATAACGGAAGTTATAGTTACGTGACTCGCATAAGATAAGAAAGTTAGTTGTTTGAAATAAGAAAGTTAGCATTAACTCAAGATTATACTTATGTCTTATTGACATAAGTTACTACAGATGGAAAATAAATAGAAAAAGAAAAAAACTACGGAGTAACTTTTATCTCTTCTTCTTAATTTATTATTTTTACGGAAGATGATAGTATCTGTATTATTTTTATTTATCATATGTGATCCAACAATTACATAATCGATGACGTCATGTTAATGTTAGCCCGAATAATTAAAAATCGTTTGATCACGCGTAATTAACATTAGGTTCGGATGCTATCATCTTCTTTTATCTCATGATGATTTACGGATATAAGTTTGAGATTATATTTTTTGTATCAATTTGTACAACAAAATGTATATTTTTATCAATTTGGTCTCGGGTCCGGTGGATAAGAAGATTTCAAATTTTGTAGTGATTATTTTTTAATAATCTTAAAAGGGAAAAATATATCTTACCAAGGGTTGTTTAGCACAACAAATGGCGAAGCAATTTTTGAATTTTCCAGCCATCTCATCTGCAATGCTTCTTCACCTGAAATGCTAATAGCACAACTTAAATTATTTAAATATAGTAATTTGGGATGCACACTTATAACTAATTACTCCCTCCGTTTCATCCGAAAATGTACAAATTTCTATTTTTGGGTGTCCCATTTAAAACGACACACTCCCAAAATAGAATTTTTTAATGCTTATTTATTCGCATGACCCAATTTTAATTCATACTCACAATAATTATTCTCTACTCCACTTTCTCTTTCCTACATCACTTTTTATACTCACAACACTTACTCAACTATACACACTCTGCTTAATTATCAGTCAAGTCAGGAAGGATGAAGAGAGGAAGTAGACCTTTTCTTAAGAAATATGAATACCCGCAAGGGAAACAAGTAAAATTTTAAGAGATTAATTAATAGCATCTAATACTACTTCCATCTCAATCTCAAACTATTTGTTTTATTTGACGTTTTTGTTGAACTTTGATCACAAATTTATGAGAGATTAATCATATTCATGAAATTTTAAAAGTTGTTGTTAATTATATTATTAATGGTGAATCAATATGAATTTTTAAAATTTTTTGAACATAATAAAATAAGAAATTGAAAAAAAAGGAATTAAGTTATTGATTATTAAAAGTTGTCGGGTACTATGCTGAAAACCCACATGGATGAATCAATTAAACAAATGGAAATTGACTGAAAAGGAAAACAGTCACTTACTGGGTAGGTAGGTTATGGAACTCCGTGGACTAAATTATTTAATGACTTTGCTGCATGCCTCTGTAAGTCTGTACTATATATAGCCAAAAGGGGAGCAAATACTCCCTTCGTCGCAGCACATGCTTTCCACTTTTTTTAAATTTCGCAAATTAAGAAAATTGGTCGGAAGAAAAAATATTGTGAGTGTAATAGTGAATTAGGAGAGAATTAGTGAAGAAAATAGTAAATTTGAAAAGTGTTGTGAATGTAATAGTGAATTAGGAGAGAGAATGAGTGGAGAAAATAGTAAAGATTATTTGCCAAAACGTGAAGCTTCAACCGAAACGGAGGGAGTATATCAGAATCAAGAACAATTCTTTTTCCAATTAAGGACATGACCACAAACAGTCTTGCAAGCACAGTAAAGAATCAATTCTTGTTCTTGCCACTTAAAAAGATGATTAATACGACAAGTTGGTGGGACTGGGGGCGGGTTTAAAAGCATAGTTCTTTTGGATTAATAGACCTCTCCTCTTTATTTTGGTAAAAAAAAAAATTCCCTGACATACATCACTCATAAATATATACTCCCTCCGTTTCAGTCTCAGATGAGTGTGGATTAATTTTCCTTTTGATCCGCTTCACGTGAGTGTGGGCTATCAAAAATGGTAAAAAAAAAATTACTATTTCACCCACTCATTCTCTCTCCTACTTTATTTTTACACTCACAACACCAATCAATTTACTATTCTTTCTACTCATTCTTTCTCTTATTTAATTTTTCATACTCACAAATACCTTCTTTCACTATTTATCTCTCTTACTTTTTTTTAATTTGTGTGTCAAAAAATTTGATCCACACTCAGCTGTAACGAAGGGAGTATAAATGATCAGGAATGTTCATGTAGTGTAGTAGTGGAGAGAGGAGTTGATTCCATCTTGACAATAACCTCACGACGTCACTGTTTCTTGATATTGGGTCCAAATATCAGCGAGAAACACGTGTTGGCTCTTTAAAAGATAAATCTTCATGTATTTATATAAGGGAATTGTTATACGACCCTGTAAAATTGTTGAGTAAATTCATATCACTAAAATTGTTGGAATTAAATGGATTTGCTCAAGATGATCCAAATAGATATGTGTAAGATAGTTCAAGCCCAAGATAAATTCAGTTTATTTGTGTATTAAAAAGAAAATAAAACATAAATAATTATGAATTAAATCGCACGAACGGTTATGGAAAAGTTACAACGTTAGTTTTCTAACGTGGGTGAAAGGTGGGGGCTGCACATATCCCCTTAATTTTTTCAACGCATAAAAGAGAATAAAACCAACTCTCGGTTCTCTCTTGCTCTCTCTCCCAATCCATGGCTGATCAAAATTAGCAAACAAGTGTTGTGAAATAGTGGACAATTTTCGTTTGTGATTTCGCTCCCGGTCAACGTACGTGGTTCATATTCGGTGATCAAATCCACAGCATCGATCAAGTCTTTCGCACTACGATTGAACAAGTAAGTCGTTCTTCCATCGAATCTTACATTGGTATCAGAGCAGATGTTGGATTTGATCTCGAATATACTTTCAATTTATGCTTGATTTCTTCCTCTTACCATGTCATATGGGTTTAATTTTCATTCTTCATGCTTTAAGTAATAGTGTGAATTATTGATATGATTTGAAAGAGAAATCAAAAGGCTTTACATCGAAATTTATTTCATAATTTTTAGACTTGAAATGAAAAACTTATGTTTTTTTTTTTAAGATGTAATCGTCTTCTGTTTTTGTCCAACATATGGTGGGTTTATTGATGCAGAATATATATACTCCCTCCGTTCCAGGTAAATATGCACTTTTTGGGGGAGTGCGAAAATTAAGGTAAAATGTGAAAAAGGTGATGTGTTGTGAGTGTAGATGGTTGGGTAGGAGAGAGAAAGTGGAGTAAGTGGGTAATGGTTGTGAGTAGAGACAAGTGGGTCCCATTTCTGTTTTAGAAAAGTGCAAATTATTGTGGAACGTATAAAAGGGGTCTTTTTACAGATTATCGTGGATCGAAAGCTAAATCAAAAAACCACAAGCCTAAAAGGTCTTGAAATCCTAAAAGGCGATTTGATTGACCTTTTTATTTATTTTATTTTCTGTCTTTCTTTAATTATTGTACTTTTGAATTTCTTTAATAAAATTTAGGAGGCATTGCCCTTATCGCCTAAAAAAAAAAAAAAATTACATGGATGGTCATTCCAATTATGCAAAATAATATCGAACCAAAAGAAAGCCAATTACTCAACTCGGCGGCCCATTGGGCTTTACATATCTAACCCATTTTACTGCAGTTGACCCGAATAATAACGAACCAAAAGAAAACCCCTATCACAGATCTCTGCCCCAAGTCTTGCTCTCTCTCCCTAATTCTTCCCGATCGATTTCCGAATCTCAGGTAATTTTTACATTGCCTATCCAATTTCATTCAATTAAATCAGTAAATCATGTTAGGGTTTGAATGTATTCTTTAAAATTTTGATTTAGAATGATTATCGCCTCATATATACTTGTGGATGGTAGATTTATGATTTTGATTTTGCTAAGTGATTACCTTTCCCTGTGTGGATTTTGAATTTTGATACCTTTTGAAATTTTAGTCTACTAACACTAAATTTTTCTGGATTGATTTTTTTATTGAACTTGAGGTGAATTCAGGTAGTCCTTAAGTTTGAGGGTTGGTTTAGTTGAAGCTGATTCAGTGTGGAATTTGATTTGAAGGTCGTTTATTGTCAATGGCTGCGGAAAAGAAGCAACCTGTTTTCTCCAAGATTGATCAGCTTCGCCCAGGGGGTCATGGTCTTAACCTCACTGTTAAAGTTGTTAATACAAAGGTGATTATGCAGAGGGGTCGTGGTGATACTCAGGGGCGTCAAATGCGTCTTGCGGAATGCTTGGTTGGTGATGAGACTGGGATTATTGTTTTCACTGCCAGAAACGATCAGGGTATGTGGACTTTTTGCTTTATTTTTAGAGGGATTTTTGGTTTGCTTGTGGTTGTTATTTTAGTTTGTTGGAATCATCAGCATTGCATTTGTGTTTTTGTGTTTGTGCTTCATTCGAATGTGAATTTTGAATCATGCATTGATAGCTCAATGGGTACTCAAGAATATTGATCTCATCATATGCTAATTTCGGGCAAATTAAGTACCAATCATAGAGCAAAGATACTCAAGATGCATGCATCTTCAACAAATCTACACCTGTTTTGTATGTGTGAACTTTTTCAGTGTATTGTTCCCTTAGGTGTATGAACCTTGTTTGCAATTTTTTTTTTTTCATGAGAGTTTTAGATTGCTAACAATGATGTGAGAGTTATCTTGAATCATATGATAGTTGCGGGCATATGATAATAAGAGTAATGGTAATTTATGTTCGAATGAATATTCCTTTTTGACTGCAGACATGAGATTCTCCGTATAACCACTAATTCACTTCATCCATTAGTGGAGATGAGATATATCTGATGGAGATTCTATATGGACTGCGTAAGGGCTTATTGGTCTAAAGAAGAGTTGTGTGAATATATATTAAACTAGAATAAGCCCGTGTCCGAGGACACGTTTTTTTTTTTTTTTTTTTTTAATTTAAAAAAAAAAATTTTTTTTTTAGGGCAAAATGGGAAATTCGGCCATTGGAACTATTCATTCAACTGTAGCACACCACTACCATTTATACTATAGATACCTTTGATATAAGATCCCCACATTTTATAACTCAAATCATTAGTGACAGCCAAAAAGGTGTCCTAATTTAAACTACACACTTCCTAAAATGGAAAAATTATAATACTTCTTTATTCAATAGGATCCAATTTCACACTCACAACAACTTTCCAATAACCATTTCTTTACCCCACTTTCTCTCTCCTACCCCACTTTTCATACTTACAACACCCACTCCACTAACATTTTTCCTTAATTTCCATGCCGATTCTTATAATTAATAAGTAACCAAGTGTCTGAAGGAACATGTTTAATCATTTGCGATTTCATTGAGCATAATTGTACTTCTCCAATAAAAATTCTGATTTCGTCCATCCCCTGGGCCGTAGACTAGAAGTTGTTATATTGTTAAAGGACTGAAAGGTGCCTGCTTTTACTCGATCAGCATTTAATCTAGGTCTTTATGTAGCGTACATGCCAGATATTATCACATGTTTAATGGTATATGTACCATATCCTGGACAGGGAACAGCTTTGTATAAGACGAAATTAGGAAGAGAGTTGGGTTTTATATGTGATGTTATGGACTATACTCGAAATCCTTGTTTTTCATTGCATATCTTTTTGGAGAGACGTTAGGTGATTACTGAAATCCTTTGTTTTTTTTTTTGAGTCGTTTAGCTTTCTCGAAGATTCCAACTTTACAGTTACAGAACTTAGCTGTTCTTTTTTTGAGGTTCTTATTTTTTATTTTTGAGGAAGTCGTTTAATGTCTTTTCTGCATTTCTTATAGGCCTCTGTTCATCCAATAAATCAATTACTAGAAAATTAAAGTAGAGCATTTAGGTTTTTGCTTCAAGCTTTTATTTGTCAGACTATAAACATCCCATATTCTTTCTGTGCTTAAAATTGCAGCCTGAATTTGCTTGTGCCATTCGATTCTTGTTATCTACTTATGGTCATATTATTAATCTTCTCTATCTGATCATAAACGATCTTGTCCATGTTTATATACTTGTGGTTAATAATATGTTTCTGATCTCATTCTCCAAGACGTTCGTTTGTTGTGAGCATGCATTTTCTTGCAATAGGCCAAAATATTTTTCAACTTGACAACATTGTTTCTACTGCATGAAAATGAGATTTCCTGTATTACACCCTTTTATATATTTACTGATAAGAATATGGAAATTGAGGTTTCCCGAGTTAAGTACCAAGTTCGTCACTGACCTATTGACATTTTTACCTATTCGTCACTGAAGTATTTCTTTTTACGATTTCGTCCTTAACCTAAGTACTTAATTTACCATGTCATCCTTCCGTCTCATTTCCGCCCAAACTGCCGTTAAATCTGCCTATGTGGCATGCTGAAAATGTTGAATTGGCACTAGAAATGGTCAAAATTTTCTGATGTAGAAGTATAAGGGGATTAAAGTGTACAATATTTAACTAGAGATCTCAAAAAAAAATCCAAAACATAAAGGAGTTTAAAATTAAAATATTTTTAATTAATGTCCCCCCTTAAAAATGTGATTTTTTTTTTATTTTTTTAATAATATTTCCTAATGATTTCAAAACAAAAACATTGTTTCATTTTTTTTACATTTACGATATAAATTAACAGTTACAAATTATTATTTTTAAGCAACAATTTCAAACTAGTTTCAAAAATAATAAGATTAAATAATTATTAATTGACTTATTTTAACAATTACAATATTTCAGTTTTTTTTTTTTACAATAAGAATAATGTCTAGGGCTCAGAGTTTAATATTATACACTTTAACCCCCATACTTTCACATCAGCAAATTTTGAGCAAATCGAGTGCCAACTCATCATTTTTATGACATTAGCATGCCACATAGGCATATTTAACGCCGATTTGAATGGAAATGAGACGGAAGTACGACATGGTAAATTAAGTACTTAGGTTAAGGACGAAATCGTAAAAAGAAGTGACGAATAAGTAAAAAGGTCAATAGGTCAGTGACGAACTTGGTACTTAACTCGAGGTTTCCCATATTTTATCCTTTTATATATTTAATGATAAGAAAACTTTTAACATCTCCAGTGGACTTGATGAAAGAGGGTGCCACAGTGATACTACGCAATGCAAAGATTGACATGTTCAAGGGATCAATGAGGCTTGCCGTGGACAAGTGGGGCCGTGTTGAAGTCACAGAGCCTGCTACTTTCTCTGTCAAAGAAGATAGCAATCTATCTCTGATTGAGTTTGAACTCGTGAATGTTGTTGAAGAGTAAGTAAACCATAAACCTGGTCGAAATAAAGAGCAAACTGAAAGGCGAGTAACCGTTACTGGGAATTCGCCTTGGTGCGCTCTGTATGTTCTTCTCCAGAGATGATGTATTACAGAAAACTTTTTTGGGTATTTAAGTTTATTGTTTTTCTTTTATTTGGTTGGGGTAAAGGTAGAATAGGACCTGGGTTTTGACTTTAGAGAAGCAGTTGACTTTTCGAACTAGATTTTGACCTGTTGTAAACTCTTGTTTTTGGGGTTTGGGGTTTGGATGATGAAATCTAGCTTATGCTTTTTCATGTTCATATCTTTTGGAATTCCTTGTTAAATGCATCTCTTCAATTATTATGGAGTGGCAAAATGACCAAAGTAGCCATTGAGTGATTTCTGAAGTGATTTACTTCCTCTGTCCCACCCGAAGAGGCAAAGTTTTGGCCTTGCACGAAAATTAAGAAAAGCGATGTAGGAAAGAGAAAAAGTGTATAGTCGAATGAATAAATGTTGTAAGTATGAAAAGTGATGTAGGAAAGAGAAATTGAGGTAGTGAATAGTTAGTAGATAGTTATTATGAGTATGACAAGTGGGTTCACAAATAAAGAAGTAATAAAAAAGTTTTCATTTTTTGGTTATGTCTTTTCAAATGGGACACCAAAAAAAGAAAGTTTGTACCTCTTCGGACAGGACTGAGGGAGTATTTATGATCATTTAGATTCATAGCATACAGTTACTCCTTTCCCTTTTGAACGTGTCTTAATAAATGTTACTATTTTAAAATGTCATTCCGGAAGTTTCTTAACAAATGTTATCAAAATGTCAACGAAACGCACTTGTTACACATTTACGACAATAATCTATTTACTATTTTTTATTTCACTTTTTTTTTAATTATAGATTTCATATTTATAATACTTCAATTTTTCTTTAATTCTTGCACAAATAGGAAAATATATGATTTGTTATAAGACAATAACATTTATTATGAGCACAATGCACACTTGGTAACATTTGTTATTTGTTAGTTGAAGTTTGGGATATAACACGTGGAAAAATTACACACGTGAAATTTTTGATAAGTATTGCAATGACATATCTACACAAATCTCATAGTATAAGGGCAAATATGCATCTTAAAGACTTAAACCTAAGTACAGAGTCATTAATCCATATTTTTGTTTTTACCTCTTCGTAACTACTATCGCAACATTCCACTAACACCATTATCACCACCACATTAGCACCATCACCGATTCTCAATACTACTATCAACAACACCTTCAACACTACAACTATCATCACCATTAGCACCACCATAATTGTCACTATCACTACCAGCACCAATACCACAAACACATCAATCACCATTAACAACTCCATCACCACCACTATTACTCACCAGTACCATCACTTATACTATTTTTAGTTGGGCTTTGACATTGGTGGTGATATTGATGTTGGTAACAGTGGCGGTGGCTTTGATGTTGGTGGAGGATAAGTAGCGCCAATGGTGGTAATAACGGTGGTGGAAGATGGTTGTTAGTGTTTAGTGGTGACGGTAGGTTAAGTGTTGGTGACGGTGATGGTGATAACGTAGAAGTGAAGGCGAATATGGTGTTGGTGGTAGTGGTAGTGGTGAGGTGGCGTTGATGGTGTTGAATTAGTGGTGGTTGTGGTAAAGTGGTGTATTTGAGGTTATGATGGTGGTGAATGATGTTGGTATTATTAGTAATAGTGGTGGTAAGCGGTGTCGATGGTGGTGAAGTTGTTTAATGGTTGTAATGATGGTGGTGAGCGATGATGGTGGTAGTTACGGTGGCGAGCAATGATGGTGATGGGTTGAAAGACAAAATATTGATTTATGCATATTTACTTAGGTTTAAGTTGCAGATTTGTCATTATACTATGGGATTTATGTAAATATGTCCTTTCAGTACTCATCAAAAATTACACGTGTGCAATTTTTCCACGCATTACATACTAAATTACACCTAAACTGCTTAGTCAGCATTTGCGTTAATTTATGGACGAAAAGTTAACTATGATCAAATATATTCACATTTTTCTTAAGTATATGAGCAAATATAACAATTAATTTGTATAATGGTATATATGCATCATTTGCCTAAATACAGAGGCATACATTTATATTTTCCCCACCGATTTTATGGGTTGGAATTATAGGGACGTGAGATTTGTGTAATCGTAATTCACAATAGTCAGATTGAAATGTATTTCATTTATTATAAAATGTGACCTACGCTCTACAAAACATAATTCATATAATAAAAGTTGTAATTTATTTTCGCTCACCCGTAAAATATAACACGTGTATTATAAAATAAAATGTAACCCATGCTGCTACAATAAAATCTAATGGCCTAATTGTTGCTTTCTTTAAAAGTCAAATGATTTCCATATATGTAGTCAATCATTGAAAAGATCTACGACTTTTCCCAAACGAGTTTGTACCATCCCGTCCTTTTTATTGTTCCAAATTTAGATCCCATGTCAAGACACATGTTCTTTCTACCTTCTATATCTACACCCGAAATTCTCATATCCTCATAGTGTAAATACATGGCTTTGGTCTGGTGGT
Organism: Adenophora triphylla var. japonica; assembly: GCA_022495995.1. Classification (NCBI taxonomy): domain Eukaryota; kingdom Viridiplantae; phylum Streptophyta; class Magnoliopsida; order Asterales; family Campanulaceae; genus Adenophora; species Adenophora triphylla. Next base: position 200,764 of record JAFEMH010001615.1, on the reverse strand, counting down.
CAGAGCTCATGACTTTCTACTTGGAGGTCATGGGTTCGATCCCCCTCCCCCCAAAAGTTAGAGAGAAGGCTTTCTCTCCTAAAATTTTTTAGGCGCTTCTGTGTATGTGTGTGTGAGTAGTGAAAAAAAAAATCAAAACTTAATATGTCGTTCCTTTGACTTAATGATATAGGCCCTTATCTTTTCTCGGAAATTAAGGATTTGATTTCCCCACCCAATTGTACTTCGAGATGTTAACGTTAGCAAAAAAAAAAAAAACACAATCTTATTATACATAAAGATTTGAAAGAAAAAATCTCTCCCCGAAATGATCCTCTCAATTTAATTAGTTTGACTTTATACTACGGAGATTAACAAAAATTAAATGTTGTTAGTATTAAAACTAAAGCTAACTAGGAACCTTATTATTTTGGGACATATCAAAAAGAAAAAGAAAAACGGAAAAATCCCCCTAAGGCCCTTCTCTTCAGATTTTTTTTCCCTTAGAGAAAACCTTTTTGTAAATCCTAAATGAAGAGTTATCTTCATATTTAAATTCCCAGACACCTCCTAGGCTCCCCTCCCCTCACGTCATTTCCTCTCTTCTCCCCATTTTAATCTCTTTACACTCTCTCTCTCTCACACACATCCCTCCCAACATCCCCGGCCGGCAACCTCCGGCGACGGCGTGCTCTCATCTCCTCCTCCCTTCGTCATTGGTTATATCTCTCCATTCCTCTCTCTCTTTCTCATCTACGTCCAACACCACATCCGAAAACTCTCCCCTTCAAACCCACCCCCCAATTTCAAACGGCCCCAACCCCACCGCAACAACCAAATCCGAGTGCTCTTTACCGGCATAGTAGAAGAAATGGGGCAGATCAAGAACCTGGGTTACGCTCAAGACGACGATTTTGACATGATCATCACTGCCAAAACTGTCCTCGGCGGCGTTAACCTCGGCGACAGCATCGCCGTCAACGGCACTTGCTTAACGGTTACCCAATTCGATCACGAATTATCCCAATTCACAGTCGGATTAGCCCCGAAAACGCTCGGGAAAACCTCGTTAATTGAGCTAGAGCAAGGATCATTAGTCAATTTGGAACGAGCTGTGACACCTAGTACTCGAATGGGAGGGCATTTTGTTCAGGGGCACGTTGATGGAACTGGAGAGATTGTGGAGATGGAGGTGGAAGAGGATTCTTTGAGGATTAAGGTTAAGACTTTGTGAGAGGTTTTGAAATACATTGTGCCAAAAGAGTTTATAGCTGTGGATGGGACTAGCTTGACTGTAGTCAAGGTGTTTGATGATGAGAGTTGTTTTAATTTCATGTGGGTGGAGTATGCACAGCAGAAAGTGGTTATGATCAAATTCATGTTGTGGATTTCGATGTTGGGTATGGAGGGCAATGGGCCACTCTTGTGCAGGAGCTTGCTTTAAGGGGGAATGGGGCCCCCTCGGTAAAGATCACTGCTTTTTCTTTGCCTTTAATAGTTGGTTTTTTCCTGATTAATGTTCCTAACACCTTTATTATTTTTCTTTCACCAGATTTACTGTTTTAATTAATTCACATATTGAAGCTTTTTTTTCCTAATGTACCAAAAATAAATAAATATTGGAGCTTGTTGTAGTTGCTCTTACATATAAGACTTATTAATAAGTCTTATATGTAACTTATAAGACTTTTTTTTATAAGTCTTATAAGTAACTTATATAAATTTAATTTTTTTTAAAGTCTTATATGTTACATATAAGACTTATTAATAAGTCTTATAAGTAACTTATAAGACTTTTTAATAAGTCTTAAGTAAAAAGACTTATTAAAAAAAGTCTTATAAGTTACTACTTATAAGACTTTTTTACAACATAGTTCTCAATGTTCAAATAGATTTTTAAAAAGTCTTATATTTTACATATAAGACTTATTAATAAGTCTTATAAGTAACTTATAAGACTTTTTTAATAAGTCATATAAGTAAAAAGACTTATTAAAAAAAGTCTTATAAGTTATTACTTATAAGACTTTTTTACAACATAGTTCTCAATGTTCAAATAGGTTTTATAAGTAACGTATAAGACTTTTTAAAAGTCTTATACGTTAGTTATAAGACTTTTTAAAAAGTCTTATATGTTACATATAAGACATATTAATAAGTCTTATAAGTAACTTATAAAACTTTTTTAATAAGTCTTATAAGTAAAAAGACTTATTAAAAAAAGTCTTATAAGTTACTACTTATAAGACTTTTTTACAACATAGTTCTCAATGTTCAAATAGGTCTTATAAGTAACTTATAAGACTTTTTAAAAAGTCTTATAAGTACTACTTATAAGACTTTTTTACAACACGGTTTTCAATGTTCAAATAGGTCTTATAAGTAACTTATAAGACTTTTTAAAAAGTCTTATAAGTAAAAAGACTTATTAAAAAATGTCTTATAAGTTACTACTTATAAGACTTTTTTACAACATAGTTCTCAATGTTCAAATAGGTCTTATAAGTAACGTATAAGACTTTTTAAAAAGTCTTATAAGTTACTTATAATTTTTTTTTAAAAAGTCTTATATGTTACATATAAGACTTATTAATAAGTCTTATAAGTAACTTATAAGACTTTTTCTTTTTACGCTTCAGCTTACTGCTTTTTCCTTTTACGCTTCAGCTTGTAACTATTGCATATGCAGTAGCTCTTGGGCTTTGATTGATAGCAGACAGATTAGACCTAGACCCCAAAATACCAACTAATTTGCATGAACTAAGAACGAAAAGTTTAATATACAAGTTTAATAATCTCATTAATTTGCATCAAAATATATGTTAGTACTTCTAGTTTGATTCGTCTCGACGATACGAGTAAAACGGTGGTCTCAGATTTTTTTTTCGACTTCTAGATATTAATATATTGTAGATTAAAGTTTTTGGGGGAAAAAAAAAGAGAGGCAGCTGGAGGAGAGAGAGACGGGCTGGAAGGAGTTTAAGTTTTTTCAAGTGAGGGGTGTCTAGGGGAATAAGTATCTCACATGATTTAAATTGGGCTTTAATCTGGGCTCAGGGGCCCTAGGATCCGTTGGCCAAGAAAAACGGAGGGAATAGTACTTTAATTGTTACTATTAATTTGTTTTTTTATTTTGATTAGATGTTACCATTAATTGGAAACAATAAATTTTATTTTATTTTTAATTAGATGTTACTATTAATCGGAAAAATATTTTTTTTTTATTTTCTAGAATTAGATGTAACCATTAATAAGAAAAGTGAGGTAAGAGAGAGAAAGTGTATTATAGAATATTAGGTGGGTAAATTATGTGAACATGAAAATTGGCTCTCCTAAATAAACAAACGAAAATTGGCTCTCGTAAATAAACAAGTACTCCCTCCATGTCAGTTTAGTGTGGCCAAAAAATTGTGGCACGAGAATTAAGGAAAAGTAGGAGAGAGAAATAGATGGAGGAGGTGTTTGTGAGACTACATACAATGGTTAATACCCCCTCCCTCATTTCATCTAACACTTTTTACACTTTTTCTCATCAACCTAATATTTCATCTACCCATTTCATTTACCCCCACTCCAATGGCTAACTTAAATTAAATTTCAACTCCCTCCAACTCATCATTCTATACCCCACTACTTTTATTTTATTTTATTTATATTCTTTATTTTTATGATTAGTAAAATAATAATAATAATTATTATTATTATTTATAATTAAAAAAATATTTCACACTTAATTAAAAAAATATTGCATCAATTTAAAGGTAAAAAAATAATGATTTTTTAAAATAAATCCTAAAACGAAGAAGGATAATTGAGAAATTAGTGTTTTTTTTTGTGTCCAAATCAAATGAAACTTATATCAATTTATAGAGAAAAAAAATGATGAAATTTGGTTAAAAAATTTATTATTATTAAAAATAAGAAAAAATACAATAAACTTAGCTCGCGACACAAGTAATAAAAGACAATAAAATTATTAAATCATAAATTTCCGAACTTTGTCTATATGTGCTTGACTATATCCTTCTGCAATTGTTGATGAACTCTTGGATCACGCATTTCCGATCTAGTACGCACATGCTCTGCAAATGCAGGTAGTACCTCAGTCGACAATGGTTGTTGTGTACTAGACCCACTTGCCTCGGATTCATCATGATAGTCAAGCCAATTATGAGATTACGTATACCGTTCATCCTCAACAATCATATTATGTAATATTATACATGACCTCAAATTGAAAAATGAGTGTTTTTTTTTTTTTGTGTCCAAATCAAATGAAACTTATATCAATTTGTCGGGGAAAAAATGATGAATTTTGGTGAAAAAAAAATTTTAAAAATTAATTTACTAGGTGATAATTCAGCTCAAATTGAAAATTGAGTGTTTTTTTTTTTTGTCCAAATCAAATGAAACTTACTCCCTCCGTTCCAGAAAATGCTTCACCTTTTACCCAAAATGGCGTCCCGTTTGAAGTTTCACCTCTCCTAAAATGGAAAAGTTTTATTAATATTCTATTATACCCACTCACTATTTCCTCCACTCATTCTCTCTCCTAATTCACTATTACACTCACAACACTTTTTAAATTTACTATTTCCTCCACTAATTCTCTCTCCTATTTTTAAATTACACTCACAACATTTTTTCTTCCCACCTACTCCCTCCGTCCCACCAAAACTGATACTTATCTCCTTTTTGGTCCGTCCCAGCCAAACTGATACTTCCCAAAATGGAAGGGAATCTTTACTATTTACCCCACTCATTCTCTCTCCTATTTCACTTTTACACTCACAACATTCTCTCTCCTAACTATTTCTCCCACTCATTCTCTCTCCTATTTAATTCTTCATACTCACAACATTTTCTTTCACTTTTTCTCTCTCTTACTTTTTCTTAATCCGCGTGCCCAGAATTTTGGTATCAGTTTTGGTGGGACGGAGGGAGTATTTCCTTAATTTGCGTGTCGGACCAAAAATGGTGAACCATTTTCTGGGACGGAGGGAGTATATCAATTTGTTGGGGGAAAATGATGAATTTTGATGAAAAAAAAATTAAAAAAAATTAATTTACTAGGTGATAATTCAGCTCAAATTGAAAAATGAGTGTTTTTTTTGTGTCCAAATCAAATGAAACTTATATCAATTTGTCGGGAAAAAAAATGATGAATTTTGGTGAAATTTTTTTTTAAAAAAAATTAATTTACTAGGTGATAATTCAGCTCAAATTGAAAAATGAGTTTTTTTTTTTTTGTGTCCAAATCAAATGAAACTTATATCAATTTGTAGGGGAAAAAATGATGAATTTTGGTGAAAAAAAAAATAATAAAAAATTAATTTACTAGGTGATAATTAAGCTCAAAAATTTGGGATTAAATATTAAATTCGAAAATCCATCTACCCAATCAGAGTATGACACTTGTCGGATTCAGAGAAAAAAAAAAGAGTCGTTTCACGCGCCACACCGACGCGTGAAGTTCACGCGCATTATTCGGTCCAATGCCACGCTGACACGTGACGGATAAAGAAAAAAAAATTAAAACATTTCAACCCGAATGAAAGTTTCCAATCCCTCAATTCATCCAACCATGTTTCATCTACCTATTGTACCTCAGCCGAATGAAATCCATTTCAACCCTTGTTTCATCCGGCCCACTGTAGGTAGTCTGAATATGAAAAATTAAATAGGAAAGAGAATGAGTAGGAGGAATAGTAAATTGATTGGTGTTGTGAGTGTAAAAGTAAAGTAGGAGAGAGAATGAGTAGGTGAAATAGTAAAGATTCTTTGTCATTTTTGACAGTCCACACTAATTTGGGATGAATCAAAAGGAAAATAAGTCCACACTAAACGGGAACGGAGGGAGTATTAAACAAACCGAGGGAAGAGAGGGAGGGAGTACTCATTATTTAAAGGAACTAGATTGACTCCCGTGCGATGCACGGGGCATTACTGTATATTCAAAAGACAAAAATTGAACTAAAAAAAATCAAAAATTCAATTCGTTTATATATTATGAAATAATTCCTTAAAGACATTGTCAATACATAAAAATTAGAAAACAATAAAATAGGAATAAAACAAAAATCATAAGGAATATGCATTTCTCCATATACAATACTGTAGTATTTTATCATTTAAAAAAGTAAATAAAACACATGAATGACATATGAAATAAGTTATTGAAATTAGTAAAAAAATGTGAAGATTGAAAATCTAGTTAAAAAAATGTGATATTTTATTTCTTTTTGATAAAGAGAATTTTTTAAATAAAAACAAAAGATTTGTTCATACCAAAAGGATAGTACAGTTATCCAATAAAAATTAATATCATTCTTTTTCAAATGGAAACTTTCCATGAAGTCATGCTCGTACTTCTAAAAAATAAGTTATTGAAATTTGTCCAAATCAAATTAAAAAGTCTCAATTTAAAGAGGTTTTTTTTTTTTTGAATTTTGGTGTAAAAAAAAATTATTTTAAAAAAGAGGAATTTATTCCTATGTCCAAATCAAATGAAAGAAGTCTCTATTTAAAGAGAAAAAAATTTTATGAATTTTGGTGAAAAAAAAATTTTAAAAAAATTATTTTAATATATAATAATTGAGGTTAAAGAAATGGGATAATTTTTTTTTTTTGAAATGAAGCCAGCCAATCAAAAAGTGACACGTGGCAAAAAAAAAAAAAAGAAATTCGTCAGTCTTCACGCGACATTGTCGGCGAGTGAAGTGCATTCACATGTAAAATGACCAAATTATCCTTCACCACACGGACGACACATGTCCAAATTTCCAAAAAAAAAAAAAAAAAAACACACCCAATCACAAATTTTGCCACATGCCATTTTAGCCCCTTGTTTTTCAAGATTGCCACCGTGTGAAAGGACTAAAATGCCCCTCAAAGTCCCTCTATTTGCCAAAACATTGTTATTATATATTTATAGATTATCATTATCATTTATAATTAAAAAAACCCGACACTTAATTAATTTTGACTAAAAATATTGAAAAATTAAGAAGGAAAATTAACAAAGGATAATTAAGAAAGTTATATTTAAAAAAACGATTTTTTTATGTATCCAAATGAAATGAGAATAGATATCGAACTATAGATCAAAGATTTTTTTAAAATAATAAAAAAATTGGTTGATATATGAAACTAAAATAAACCCAATAATCATATTACCCCATTTCGCTTTTTATTAAATTGAAACCCAAACCCACATTCATCACATTCCCCTATATATATATATATATATATATATATATATTAAAAATAAATATGATTCTTTTTCAAATGAAAAATTTTCCTTAACTCATGCTCGTAAATCTTAAAAAATATGTAATATTTATTTAGATTAACTCCTTATGAACATAATTATGAAATTTATTATCAATTTAGCTAATTTAAATTTGAGAAGAAAAATAAAATTTCTAAAAATACTAACAATTGCGTTAAATGAAATAAGTTTTCCCAAACACAATACTCACTCGTGAACCACTACCCCATCCCACTTATTAAATAGAAACTCAAACCCACATTCATCACACTCATCCCTATATATATATATATATATATATATATATATATATATATATATATATATATATATATATATATATATGTATGTATTATATTTAATAATCGTATATACTTTATAAATACGGAATGATTTTGTTTATACATATTAAAAACTATTCCAACTCATCATCCTATATCCCATCACTTTTAATTTATTTTATAATTTTTTAATGTAGTAAAATTATTATTATTATTATTATTATCATTATTATTATTATTATCATTTATAATTTAAAAATTTACTTCACACTTAATTAATTTACACTAAAAATAAATTAAGAAAGTAGTAAAGGATAATTAACAAATTTATATTTAAAAAAGAGGTTTTTTGTTTCTTTGTCCAAATCAAATGAAATAAGTCTATATTTAAAGAGAAAGAGAAATTATGAACATTGGTGTTTACAAATATTAAAAAAAATGATTTTTTTTTATGTGTCCAAATCAAATGAAAATAGTCTCTATTTAAAGAAAAATTTATTCAATGAATTTTGGTGAAATTTATTTTTTATAAAAAATTAATTTATTATAATATAATTTTTAAAAAATGATGAGCATCTTTCACGATATTCGTCTTTATTAATACTTTATTTACTATGATTCAATTTTTTTTGAAATAAATTAAATAAAATGTTTGATGTATCGAATAAACTCAATAGCCATATTAGCCCTTTCAACTCATTATCCTATACCCCCATCAATTTAATTTTCTTTTATATTCTTTATTTTTATAATTAGTAAAATTATTATTATTATCATTATCATTTATAATTAAAAAAAAACCCGACTCTTAATTAATTTTGACTAATAAAATATTGAAAAATTAAGAAGGAAAATTAAGAAAGTATAATTAAGAAAGTTATATTTAAAAAAAAGAATTATTTTTATGTGTCCAAATGAAATGAGAATAGATATCGAACTATAGATCAAAGATTTTTTTTTTAAATAATAAAAAAAAAATTGGTTGATATATGAAACTAAAATAAACCTATTAACCATATTACCCCATTCCGCTTATTAAATTGAAACCCAAACCCACATTCATCACATTCCCCCTATATATATGTATATATATCTATATATATATATATATATATATATATATATATATATATATATATATATATTAAAAATAAATATAATTCTTTTTCAAATGAAAACTTTCCCTTAACTCATGCTCGTAAATCTTAAAACAGATGTAATATTTATTTAGATTAACTCCTTATGAAAATAATTATGATATTTATTATCAATTTAGCTAATTTAAATTTGAGAAGAAAAATAAAATTTCTAAAATTACTAACAATTGCGTTAAATGAAATAAGTTTTCCCAAACACTATACTCAGTCGTGAAACACTACCCCATCCCACTTATTAAATAGAAACTCAAACTCACATTCATCGCACAAATCCCTATATATATATATATATATATATATATATATTATATTATATTTAATAATCGTATATACTTTATAAATACGCAATGATTTTGTTTATACATATTAAAAACTATTCCAACTCATCATTCTATATCCCATCACTTTTAATTTATTTTATATTTTTTTAATGTAGTAAACTTATTATTATTATTCTTATCATTTATAGTTTAAAAATTAACTTCACACTTAAGTAATTTACACTAAAAATAAATTAAAAAAGTAGTAAATGATAATTAACAAATTTATATTTAGAAAAGAGATTTTTTTTCTTTGTCCAAATCAAATGAAAGAAGTCTATATTTAAAGAGAAAGAGAAATTATGAACATTGGTGTTTAAAAAATTTAATATATTTAAAAAAGAGATTTCTTTTTATTATCATTTATTGGAAAAAAAATTACTTTAGACTTAATTAATTTGCACTAAAAAGAAATTGAAAAATAAGTTAAGGATAATTAACAAATTTATAATTAAAAAAGATGAAATTTTTTCTTTGTCCAAATCAAATGAAAGAAGTATCGATTTAAAGAGAATTTTTTTTTATGAATTTTGGTGAAAAAAGAAAAAAAAAATTAATTTAATATATAATAATGGAGGTCAAAGAAATGGGATAATTTTTTTTTTCGAAATCCACCCAGCGAATCAGGGAATGCCACGTGGCTAAACCCAAAAAAAAAAAAAAAAAAAAAAAAAGGAATATTGCTGTGGTTACTCTCCCTTGTCGGCGCGTGCACATCACGCGCCATGGAAAAGACCGAAATGCCCCCGCCTACAACGCCAACACATGTCCAAACTTTAAAAAAAAAAAAAATTTATTTCTACCCAATCCTTGCTTGCCACATGTCATTTCAGCCCTTTTTTTGCAAGAATGCCCCGGTGTGAAATGACGAAAATACCCCTCGATGGCCAAACAATTACGGAAACCTTGTTATTATATATCTACTAGATTGACTCCCGTGCGATGCACGGGGCGTTACTATATAATCAAAAGACAAAAAATGAACTAAAATAAACCAATAACTCAATTCGTTTATACATTATGGCATACTTGCTTAAAAATTACATTGTCATTACATAAAAATTAGAAAACAATAAAATAGAAATAAAAAAAAAATTATAAGGAATATGCATTTCTTTATATAAAATTATGTAGTATTTTATCATTTAAAAAATTAAATAAAACACACGAACATGTTTATCAAATACGAAATAAGTTATTGAAATCAATTAAAAAAATGTGAAGATTGGAAATCTAGTTAAAAGAAAGGTGATATTTTATTTCTTTTTGATAAAGAGATTTTTGTAAATAAAAACAAAAGTTTTGGTCATATCAAAAGAATAGTACAATTATCTAATAAAAATTAATATCATTCTTTTTCAAATGAAAACTTTCAATTAACTCATGATCGTACATCAAAAAAATTATGTCATAATTGTGTACATTAACTCATAATGAACATAATTATGATATTTATTTTCAATTTAACTTATTTAATTTTTAGAAGAGAAATAAAAATACTAACAATTTCGTTAAATGAAAAAAAAAATTCCCCAAACCCCCACTTCTTCATCTCCCTCTTTTAAAATATCAATTTATACTATCTTTATTTCTTATAATATTGACATACCGTTCAATCAAATTTTTAAAAATGATGGTCATTTTTCCCGATATTCGTCTTTATAAATAAACAATATTTTAAGACGTATAGAAAAATCGACAAATTTGTTAACACTTTATTTACTATGCTGCAAATAGTATTTTTTAAAAAAATTAAATAAATTGTTTGATATATCGAACTAAAATAAACACAATAACCATATTACCCCATCTCACTTATTAAATATATCAAAACCCACATTCATTACAATTAGGGGGGTAACCGAATTGAATCGGATCGAATACCATCATATTCGATTTGTATTCGAATATAAAATTTAATTTGTATTCATATTCGTATTCGATTCGTATTCGAATATATTAATTGAATTGTATACGATTAGACATGTCCAAACGGTTATAGCCGCCGGTTAAACAAATCGTTAACAATTAACCGTAACCTAACCGTTAATCGTGTACTAACGGTTATGGTTATCCGGTGAACGGTTATAAACGAGTAACACGGTTTATCCGGTTAAAACGGTTAACTAAAGCTTTTTTATTTATTTTCAAATTAGTCCTTTTAATGGAATTTTTAACAAATTCTGTTCACTTTTCTTTGAAAAAATGCTTAGTCACAGCCAAGGCAAATGGCAAGGCCACGACACTGGCCGGCCATGCCCAAAATCACGGCCAAGTATGGTATAAAATGCTCATCATCAGTCACTTAGAGAGCCAAGGCCTTTGGTTTTTTTGGTTTTCTTTCAATGTGGGATAACATCCCAAGGGAGGCGGCAAGGCCACACGGCCAAGCCCATGGCCGGCCAAGGCCGAGCCAAAGCAAGGCCAAGGCCAAGGCCGAGCCACAAGCCTTTGATTACTTTTCCCTCATTTCGATGTGGGATAACTCCCAAGGCCACATGGCCAAGGCCATGGCCGGCCAAGGCCGAGCCAAAGCAAGGCCACGGCCAGCCAAGGCAAGGCCACGGCCAGCCAAGGCCAAGGCCCAAGTCCAATTTCTATTTTTTTTTTACAAATAAATAATATCTTAATATTATATTTTTTATTTTGTATAAAAATATTATTTATTTTTGACAAATAATAAAAATAAGTGGCAATATTTTTTGGATATATATATAAATTTATGAATTATTTTGACAAATTTAAAATTATTATTTTGTAAAACAATAACCATATTACTCCATCTCACTTATTAAATAGAAACTGAAACCCACATTCATCACACTTATCTTATTTAATTTTGAGAAGAAAAATCAAAATCCTAAAAATACGACCATTTTAGTTAAATGGAAATAATTTTCCCAAACCATCCACTCCCTCATAAACCCAACCCACTTCTTCCTTACCCTCTTTTAAAATAACAATTTCTATTATCTATATTTCTTAGAATATTGACATGCACTTCAATCAAAATTTTAAAAATGATGACCATATTTCCCGATGTTCGTCTTTATTAATACTTTATTTACTATGATTTCATTTTTTAAAAATAAAATAAATATAATGTTTATTGTATCGAACTAAAATAAACCCAATAACCACATTACCCCTTCCAACTCATTATCCTATACTCTATCACTTTATAATAAAAAAAAACTTATATTAGTAAAATTATTATTATTATCATTATCATTTATAATAAAAAAAAACTTGACCCTTAATTAATTTTGACTAAAAATATATTGAAAAATTAAAAAGATAAATTAACAAAGAATAATTAAGAAATTTATATTAAAAAAAAGGAGTTTTTTTTCTGTGTCCAAATCATATAAAAATAGTCTCTATTTAAAGAGAAAAAAAAATTATGAATTTTGGTGTAAAATTTTTTTTAAAAAAAATTAATTTATTATAAAATAATTAAGGTGAAAAAAATGGGTGAAAAATAAAAATCCGAAATTAAACCAACCAGTGGGAGCACGCCACGTGTCCAAACAAAAAAAAAATTGGCCTGGCCTAACGCGCGTGTGTCGGCGCGTGCCGCACACGCGCCCTGGAAATGACCAAAAGACCCTTCATTCAAATGGCGACACGTGTCCAAATTTAAAAAAAAATAAAAGAAAAAAAAATATTGGGCCAATCACAGCGCGACACCTCTATTTTCAGCCCATTTTATTTCAACTTTGCCACCGCGTGAATTGACCAAAATACCCCTCAATGGCCAAAAAATTACCACTATCTTATTATTATATATAGATAGATAGATGAGATAGAGTAAGTTGTAACTAAATGGACCCCACTGTTACTTACCTTAGTAAATTGGCCCAAAATTTTCTTGAATTGAATATTACCTTGTACCAATAAGCAAGCCCATTATTAAGATCACAAGCCTTGAATGAAGGCAAGCAACCGGCCCACCTCATTTACAAACACACGATTATGATGTGACCCACCACCTGAAATTTATGACCGTTGCCACAACGTTCCTATTTTTTCCCCAAATTTTAAAATTCTTCTTAACGTTACCATCACATTCCCAACCCTAAAACCCCCCAATTCAATTCCTTCCTTTTCATAATTGTAGAGTTTCCTTAATTTTTGTCAATATTTCTTGATCATCATTGCTGTGTGTGCGATCAATTTCCCAGCATTGTGAGTATTTAGTAAAAATTTGATAAAGAATCCAATCTTTCCGTTTCTTTCTTGAATTTCTCGCTGCTAACCCAAATTGGGGATTTTCTTGCCTTGATTTGTTGTGGGGTTGGATTAAAATTCTTGATTTTGGGTTCAAACTGTGGAAGAAAGTAGCCATGGCAACACTAGCGCCTGGGATTTTGCTGAAGCTTCTTGATGGGATGAATGCTGGGGTTAAGCCTACAAGTGAACATAGAAGCTCACTTTTACAAGTTACAGACATTGTTCCGGCTGATCTTGATGAGAAAAATCTATGGCCGAAACAGGGATTTTACGTAAAGGTCTCAGATTCTTCTCACTCAATTTATGTCAGTCTACCCTTTGAACAAGACGATCTTGTTCTTAGCAATAAGATGCAGCTTGGCCAGTTCATATATGTCGACAGATTAGAGCCAGGATCTCCAGTTCCTATAGCCAAGGGAGCCAAACCTATTCCGGGACGCCACCCGTTTGTTGGAACGCCTGAACCATTGATGGGTTTAAGAGAGAAGGGTGAGCAGAAGGCGAATCCGAAATTTTCAACTCCAAGAAGAGGTTCATGGGGAAGTGGGCTCCATGGTGCTAATATGGCTTCTTCTCCAATGATTCTTAAACCAGTTCCTCTTGATTTCGATCAGTGTACGCCTGTGAAAGAGAGGTCTAGTTCGATGAAAATTGGGGGAAATTTTCCCATGTCACCTCTGATAAGAGGGAGATTGGTTAAAGATGGAAGCTCGAATTATGGGATGCGGGCTTCTGTGGGTGGGGAGCTTTTGTCTAAGTTGGTGGACTCGAAAGGGGAAAGTCCTGCATCGGTGAGGAAAAGCTGTGTTACCCCTTCGATGTCGAAATTTCCAAGGAGCAAGAGTGTTGTCCGTGACAGAGAACCTAAGATGATCTCCAGAAGTCCCTACTCAGCTGTAGGTACATTTTTCCTCTTTATTATTGTAGGAAATATGGCTGCAAAACCTTAAATACGCAAACATGTTCGCAATTCCTCATGTTCTTATAGCAACTTAACAAATGTCCTGTCGCATTTAGACGTTGTCTAATATCATTCCACTTCATTATTGTAGGAAAACAAGAGTTCCACCCCCCCTCCAAATTTACGGAATATGAGAGTGGCATCTTGTCCCAGTGTTGGTGGAGACGCGCAGACTTTTTCAAGTTCAAAAATGCCTTCACAACCAGAATCCCCTCTATATGCTACTGATTCAACATACAACAACACCAGTTTGTCATTCAATTTACCTGGAAAACTTAGCATATTGGGAAAGGTAATATATCCATAGCTCCAAGAAAATTTTCGACTTCCCTTGATTAATACATGGTACAATTTTTATTTTTATTTTGATTTCTAACTTCATTACTTATGTTATTTTAGGAAGCTGTCCAACAAAGAGAAGCTGCACAAAAGATTGCGCTACAAGCACTGCGTGATGCCTCAGCTACAGAAACTGTTGTCCGGTCTCTCAAGTATGTCACCTTTTCATCCGGCCAAACTCCATTTCATCCATTTTACTTTTCAAGGATATTTCACTTTCACCATTATACCTTTTTTTCTTTCAAAAATACCACATCGTAGTTTTGAAAACGTATCATTTCAACCCCAAAAGTGAAACACCCTTGATTGTATTTATTACTGAGTTTGCGCCTTTTCATTTTACTCGGTTTTATCTGAAATTCTGTTAATAAGATTGAGATATATAATATTATAACAACTTATAGGACGTTATCGAACTTGAGCAAATCAGCTAAAACTGAAGCACCAGCAAAGTGTTTTGATCAGTTTCTTGAATTCCATACCCAAATTGTGCAAGCAGTTGCCGAAATGGTGTCCATCCAAGCAGCAACTGAAGTTGCGAATGGAAGTAATAGTGTGGAAGAAAACTCGATCTTAAACGAAATCCCACACAATGCAATGGACGAAACCCGAAATGCTGATTATTCTAATGCCTACTCCAAGAGAAGAACAGCTTTGTACAAAACAGTTGCATCATTTCCAGAAAGAAGTGATCAAAAAACAATCTTGGGGAAGCACGTGAGGTCATCTGCTTTAAACCAGAAGGTAAAGGTGGGATCCAGTGAAAACGATGAGAACAAGAAACCAGGATCAAGCAGTTTATGCAATACTATCAAACTAGGGAAGCAGATTGAGAATGAGGCTGGAAATTGGTTCATGGAGTTTATTGAGAAAGCTTTGGAAAAGGGTATGAAGAAATCATTAACGAAAGGGAATAATAATGGGGAAGGAGATGGTGGGAAAATAGCTCAGTCGCTTATATTGAAGGTTATTAATTGGGTTGAAGTGGAACAGAGTGACCCTACGAAAAGGCCGGTGCATCCTAGAGCTGCTCAAGTTGCAAGAAAGTTGAGGATTAAAATGAAGAACCCTTGAATTCCTAGGCAAAGATTTGATTCCTAGGTAAGCATTGTGCTTGCATAAGATTTATCTAGGTGTGTGCCAGTGTGTGTGTGTGCGTGTGTTCATCTTACAGTGTCGATAAGACTAAAATACGAGTGTCCGACACGGGTACGACGAGGTAAAATAAAGTGTCCGAGCATCAATGATTGAGACTTTCTCTCCATTTTATATCAGATTTAAAATATGATACAGAAAGGGGGTCTGCTTGAATTTTGTTAAGCTGGTTTCTGTTTCTGAAGCTGCATGAAACACAGTTAGTTTATGTGTGCCAGTTTATTGTAGCATCTTTACCTTCAAATTTTCTCAACTTGTTATATTGTTACACATCAACTAGGGACTATCCAGAAATAAATAAATTCATATGCTCCCTCCGTCTCAGAATGTTTGTCCCACTTTAGCTTTAGTGGTCAGCTCAATCAAACTTTGACCACAACTTTTATGAAAATCTAGATATCTCCATGCAATTTTACAAATTGTAAATGACAGTATTTCTAATTATGAAACAAAATTAATTTTTAGAATTGCACAAAGGATATTTAGATTTTAATAGAATTATAATCAAAATTCGATTGAATTGACTATGAAAGTTAAAAGGTATTGAAGTCAAAAGGTATTGAAGTAATGGCGATCAAAATGGAGTACTAATTTTGGGAGTGACAGGAGCATCAAAATCAAAATTGAGTATAGGCGTTCAAGTCATGGTCCTCATGAATTAAAATTGAAGACTAAGGCCTCGTTTGGCACATGAGAATCAGTATGCGGGAATGGATATTTAATACTCCAGTAGTCAAAATTCAGGAATGGTTGAAGTTTTACATTCAAGTACCAATGTTTGGTCGCTGTTATAGATTTGGCTAAGAAATGGATATTATTAGTAGGGGTGTAAATGGTTCGGTTTGGGAGAATTTACAGATCGAACCACTAGTCATCGGTTTGGAAAAATTCTAAACCGAACTGAACCATGAAAAAATTCAAACCGAACCAAACGAAACCGCTATGGTTTGGTTCGGTTTGGTTCAAATCGCGGTTCAATTATATGGTTCAGACCGCGGTCCAGACCGTGGTTCAGACCATTATTTAGACTACGGTTCAAACCACGATTCAGATCGCAACTCATTTTCATATTGTTTAAATTTTCCGTGATCATGGAGGAAGAGCGAAAAATGCGAGTGTTTAAGAGACTAGAGGAAGAGAGAGGTCGAAGGAAGAAAAACGCTTTGCAATGGCGATCATGGAGAGAACTTGGTTATTTATGTGTATTAATGAAGATACAAAATGATGAAATTAATATTAAATAAAATACAAAATGGGGGGTTATGATTAGTTTATGTAAATTTTAATAAAGATACAAAAATATTAAATAAGATACAAAACAAGGGTTAGGATTAGTTTATGTAATGTGGTTCGGTTTGACGGTTTGGTCTCGCGGTTCGGTTTGGTGGTTCGGTCTCGCGGTCTCAAACCGCGGTTTGGTTTGGTTTGGTTTGGTTCGATTTAGTTTGGTTTGGGAGGGTCAGACCACAAACCAAACCGAACCATGTGGTTTGTAAATATTTGAGACCGAACCGAACCATTCATATTTGAAAACCAAACCAAACCGCATGATTTGGTTCAGTTCGGTCTCAAACTGCGGTTTGAACCGAACCACTTACCCCCCTAATTATTAGTTCACCATTCCAATGTTTGATCACATATCTGTGGGTAAGGGTAATGTATTTTTATTTTTATTTTATTTTAACAATATGATTGTAATGGTAACAATTTTTTTCTAACTTAATTTTTTTAAATAATTAAATTTTGTTTTGTAAAAAACTCAAAAAAATATGATATTACATATTTATTTTTTACAATTTTTAATCCCATGAAAATATCTAAATTTTGAACTTTCCATAAATCTTATTAAATACTCCCTCCGTCCCAGCCGAGTGGATACCAAAAATTTGGGCACACAGATTAAGGAAAAGTATGAGAGATAAAAAGTGGAAGGAAATGTTGTGAGTATGAAAAATTAAATAGGAGAGAGAATGAGTGGGATGAATAGTGTTTTGATTAGTGTTGTGAGTGTAAAAGTAAAATAGGAGAGAGAATGAGTGGGAAAAATAGTAAAGATTCTCTTCCATTTTGGGCAGTTTCCATTGGGCTGGGACGGACCAAAAAGAAAATAAGTCTCCACTCGGCTGGAACGAAGGGAGTATATGTTTATTTTCATGATCAATTTTTTTTTTTAAAAAAGTTACTATATACCAAGAAGAATTAATAACTATAAAAAATATTTGGTTTGAAGCATAAAAGAAATGTAAAGAATATTTGGAGCCAAAAATTGCTTCTCAAATGAAAAGATTCAGAATATATTTTGTTATTTATATTTTTTTAGCAATTAAATAGTAGTGATATAAGTTGGGGAGTTAAGAAAGAGAGGTGGAGAGAAAGGGAGGGAATGAGAGAGAGAG
Source organism: Adenophora triphylla var. japonica (assembly GCA_022495995.1). Taxonomy (NCBI): domain Eukaryota; kingdom Viridiplantae; phylum Streptophyta; class Magnoliopsida; order Asterales; family Campanulaceae; genus Adenophora; species Adenophora triphylla. The sequence goes on along the minus strand of JAFEMH010001615.1, from coordinate 182,673 downwards.
GGGATAAGGATGTAATAAAGAGTATTAGGATTGAAATTTATCTGTTTTAACTAAATAATGACACCGATAAGGTTTCTCTTCCAGACTTCTTAGAAATGATCATCAGAAACCCACTATTTTTTGTTGGAATTAAATGACGTTAAATAACGGAAATTTGATAATTATGGGAAACTGATTCCCAAATCCTTATCTGATATCATGGATGAACCAATTAAAGTTAAGTGATATAAAGAAATCGAATACCCGTTCTTTGGCTTGTATTCCCATGCACCAAACGAGGCCTAAGAGTTATAAGAGTTATGTCTCGTAGCTAAAAGTTAGTTTGAGAATCTGCGTTTTTTCTTTGGACTACGATCCGATAAATGTTTATTAGAGTTATTTTAACTTTGAAAGTTGGCTATCAAAGTTTTGTTTTTTTTTTTTTTTTTTTTTTTTTTTTTTTTTTTTAACCCTATAGTTGTCTATAGAGCGGACTGTCATTTTTTTCCGAATGCACATAAGTGCATGGAATGGAATGAGGTATTCATAACAAAATCAAATAGTTTAAGAAAAGTTAATAAATGTCTTGTTAAATTTTTACATTTTTTTGTTGTACCTTTCTTAGTTATGGTATGAGAATTTGTGCATGTATAACTGATTAGTTAAATGTATAACATAAATAAGAGTATAATAGAAAAATAAAATATAAACTTGTATTCAATTTATAAGTAACTAAATAAAAATGAAAATGTGACGGAACGATAACGAGAACGATAACGAGTAGTAGGGGTGTAAGTGGTTCGGTTCAAATCGTGGTTAGAAATCGAACCAAATCAAAAATCATGTGATTTAGTTCGGTTTTCAAGCAATAGTGGTTTGGTTCGGTTTCAAAAATTGTCAAATCGTGTGGTTCGATTTGGTTTGCGGTTTGAACCCCCAAACCACGGTTCGAGACCGAACCACCAAACCGAACCAATAAACCAAACCACCAAACCGTTCAATATTAACTGTAGATATGTATATCTTTCATTTTCACCTTACATTTAGATTTGAAAACTTTTAATTCTATTCATGGGTTTTAGCCCATAACTCTTTTTTTCTTTTGGTTAATATTCTTGTAATAATGTTAATTCACTCTTTAGCACATACCATTACAAGTACTCAAACGGCATGTTGTTATCATAAACATTGAAGCACAAGTTTAAGTTGTGTTTAAACACTGAATCTCCAATGTATGTTTTGTTTGAAAAATCTAAACAAACATGACAATGAATTGTGTAGTTTGAAACCACGTTCTAATAAGGTTTAAGCAATGTTCTATTTTATGGTTTGAATTGTGGTTTAAACCGCGGTTCGAACTAAACATTGACGGTTTGGTTTGATTCGATTTGAATTTTTTTCATGACTCGATTCGATTTAAAATTTTTTCAAATCGATAACTAGTGATTCGGTTCGTAAATTGATTCAAACCCGAACCATTTACACCCCCAATAAAAAATAAGAATATATAACCAAAGTGGCCTTGGCCCAATGGTATGTTGGTGGCCTCCCGAAGGGGAGGTCATCGGTTCGATTCCCCCTCAAGGGGAGTTTCTGTGGTTTAATTCCTACCTTGGTTCAGGGTCGCTGGAGCCTCCAGGCACATCCGTGCGGTTAAGGAAAGATTCTTTGAGGCCAGATCCTCGGTGTGGGAGTTCAAATCTTGGCAAGCGGTTGGAGCACCAATTGGTGTTGTAAGAGTGATGTAATTGCTCGGCGAGCAAATGGAGCGGCCAATTGGTGATGTAAGAGTGATGTAAATGCCTTGTAGGAGGACTCCCTAGTATAAGAGATGGTACTGCCACCCTGACTGCATAGGGCACATCCCGCGATTTACCTCCACCAGCATACTGTGGGGCCGGTATCTGGTGGTCCAGGATTAGTCCGGCAAAGCGGAACCTGGGTATAAAAAAAAATATATATATAAGAATATAGGGCAAAGTTGACCCAAGCTTGGTAACAAAATTGTACACCACTCCCCCATGTGACCATGTGGCATTAACACCGCCCGCTCCTAAACAAAACAAAACCATCGCATCACTTTTTCCAAACCCCACAACCCTCCCAATAGTCATGTGGGACTGCTTCAAATTCCCCAAACCCAACGACAAGTCCCCCTCTCCCCGTACCTCCCTCCTTCTCCCAACCGCCGACGATGATCTCCGCCGCCATCACAACAACCCTCATCACCCTCCAACAACTACAATCGCCATGATCGTAACTTCCTGGGCCCGTGGCCGTCGGTTACGCTACCTGTTCCTTGCTCTATGCTCCCCTCTCATCTTCCCTCTACTCTGCCTCGCTTTCCCCTTCATCTGCGCAGTTGAAATCTGTTACTGTCTTTGCCGCCGACGCCGCCGGAGAAGAAAGCAGTCTAAATTGGATGATGCTGGTGAATTTGATTCGGATGCGATGCGGCGGTGCGAGGAAGGGGATGTTAGGGAAATTAGGTTGTTGCAGAGATATCTTGAGGATCAATTGTTACTTGTTTTGGAATCGGTATATGAATCTGGTGAATTAGGGTTTGATGATTGGGAGGATGACGATGGTGAGTTCTTTGATTCTTGTTGTCGAAATTGAAAATTGAATACAAATCCAATTTTTAGATTTTTTTTTTTTTTAAGAGTTGTAGTATAGTATTTCAATGGGAATGATATTGGAATTTTCGATAAATCTTTATTTTGAAGATTTAAATTATAAAGTGGGGTGAAGGGAATATAGTGTTAACATTGGGGATTAACTCTAGCATAGGATGCAAAATTTAGTAAAAATTAACGCTTACTCACTCCCAGTTCAGAAAAAGTGACTTTTGATCAATATAAGTTAATTTTAACCCAAATAAATACGCAAATCTAATCATCTTATTGAAATTTTAAAAATTGTTATTCTATTATCAATAACAATTTTTAGAATTTTAATTAGTATTCTAAAAGACCCCGCCTAAGGGCGCCTAGGTCCCGCCTAGACGCTAGGCCCCTCTCCAACGTCTAGTTCTAAGCCCTACCTAGGTCCCGACTAATCCCGACTAGTTCCCGCCTAAGCGCTAGGTCCGGCTCCGCCGCCTAGCATCCGCCTAGCGCTTTTTAGAACCTTGATTTTAATAAGATGGTTAGATTTACATTTATGTTTGGGTCAAAGTTAACTTATATTGACCAAAAGTGTCCTTTCAAATGGAACGGAGAGAGTATATATTATTTCTGCTAGTCGTTTGAGAATTACGAATGTTTTTCAAAGTAAAATTTGGACATTATTCAATTTGGGCATTCAAATAATCACCACACGAAAAGAATTTATTTTTGAAGACATAACAAATTAAAACATTTAAGTTGGAAATATGTGATAAATCAAACATCTCAAACATTGCAACGAAAAGCACTACAAAAGCTTAACAGAGAGAAGACAAAAAAATGAGTTCTTGTAAAATAAACTAGCAGTACCCTCGTGCGATATACGACGATTGTGTTTCTTCATTTTAATTCATTATGGGACATTATTAACCCATTCTCGTATAAAAAATATCATAACAACAACCTCGTCATATGAAAGTATGTACTTCAACAAAATTTTACATAGCGAAAATAACGTACAGAGATTACAAATTTCGGAAAACCTCTTTGTACACAACGTTTGTGGCAGAAGCATCGAATTCACAGTCACTATCATTTTTAAGAATTAAAATTTTAAGTCCACTCGGATTGGTAACTCTTGAAAGCGCAAAATATAACTGTCCATGAGTGAAAACATGCTTCTTTAAAAGTAAACCCACTATCGATAATGACTGGCCTTGACTTTTGTTTATGGACATCGCATAAGACACAACCCTCGTATCGAACTGGGTTAAAGACATCCTCGGAATAAGAACCTTCAACCCAAATTGCTACCTGATAGCGATTCACCCTCAAGAACGTGGTTTCCTAGCCTTGTTATGACCAACCTTGTCCCATTACACAAACCAACTGACGGGTCAATGTTGCGAAGTAACATCACCGGCGTTCCGACTTTTAAATTCAATGTATGATTAGGTAGTCCAGATGAGGAAATGCTATTTAAAAATTCCGGGGTGTGCAAATCGGTCAAGAACTCAACATTCTGATCAGAACGGCAAGGAGTATCTAACTCAAATAAGTCTTCCCCTTTGTCTTGTTAAAAGAAATCATATAGTCACTAACCGCATTCACTACGTCCAAAGTTGGTGCCAATATCGCTCTTTCAGCGAAGTAGGAAACATCATTTCGGCCCAACAAAAATTCTGAATATGTACTCTCAACAACCCCACTAATCACAGCACCAAACTCCTTAACTAAGAACTTATCTGGTATGTAAATATTAGTAAGACCATCATTTGGTTCGTTTACTTTTCCGTCGCCAATATCTTCCAACCACTTTGCAAATTCCTTCAACTGAATTGCAACGTTATTGTCACCTAGATTTTGCAACCTCATATTCTTCGTTAGCCTCAAAACTTTGCAGTTCTGCCATAGATATTGCGAATTTATTGTCGCACGTACAATAAGGACTGTTAACTAAATACTTGCTCACTTTGTGGAAAAGAGATTAGGAAAAATATTGGGCATTGGATTGGATATATGACAGATAGAGTATTAAATATAGCTATTTATTTACATAGCACTTGTAAGACAGTTGGAGTATTAAATATAACTACTTATTTACATAGCATTTATACAAATTTGTTCAATATCATTTGAAAATTTTATGTCCTTGCTGGTTTTTGATGTTTACGAAATGAGACATGTAAACACAAATTTTACAACGACAACATACTCAACTTAATTACCCTATAACATTTTTCCCCTCTGCTCACCTTTTAATTTCACTGTCACATTTTTATTTCCTTTACAATTTCTTTAATTCCTTTTGTTGTCGTTCTTTATAAATGCGGACGCGTTTTAACATCATTTTGTTAAATTCCTCAATTGTTTTTTGATAGCATTTTAACATTTTCTTCAATCCCTTTAGGGAAATATCTTTCCTGGTCACTTCTACATTACCATTGAGATATTACAATATTACTTATCTATATTACTTATCCATTCCCATAATTGATTCGTACAATTAATTAGGAAGGGATAAAATATTTAACCACGACTTAGTAATTGTAAATGTAGTAACATAAAATTAATTGAAGAACACAAAGACATTTTTACGTGGCAACATTCATAAGACCATAACCATTTCATACATAACTCCTCACTTGTAGTTCCACGCATTCACTACACAAATCTCCAAACCACCACATACACCCTCCAATAATTCCCAAAAGCAATATTCCCAAATAAAATCTAAAGCGTAATCTTCCTCCCCTCATGCTTCATTGAGCATCCTTCTCAAATGTCTACATGAATCCAACCTACAAAAAAAAAAATCTCCCTAGTTAATATTTTCAGGGATACATGAAGTTAAGAAATAATCTCACTGTCGTTACCTTACCTACTTATTTTCATATCATTCCTACGAACTTCTTCAATGTCATTTGAAAATTTTATTTCATTGCAATTTTCTTATATTTACGAAATGGGACCAGTAAACACGAATTTTACAACTACTAGTAACGCAACTTACTTCCCCCATTATATTTTTTCCACCCGTTCCCCTTTTGATTACATTACCATATTTTATAACCTTACTATTTCTTTAATTCCTTTTACTGTCGCTCTTTTTAAGTTTCGACGCATTTTCACATCATTTCGTCATATTCTTCAACTGTTTTAAATAGCATTATAACAAAATCTTCAATCTATTTTGGGTAATATATTTTATGACCACTTCCTTGTTACGTTTGAGATATTTAAAATTGTACTTATCTATGTCACTCAACCTAATTATTGTAAATGTAGAAACATAAAAATAATTGGAAAACACGAAGACATTTTTACTTGGTAACATTCAGTAAGACCATAACCATTTCATACATAATTCCCCACTTGTAGTTCCACAAATACAATACATACTACTCCCATACGCAAAATATACCCCCCAAATACCCCCAAAAGTAATCTTCCCCCCAAAATCTCCAAAGAGTATTCTTCCTCCCAGCAGACTGCATTCTTCATCCTTCTCATATCGCTCCATGATCCCAACCTACACAAAAAATTATACCCAGTTAGTTTTTTCAGTGAGACATCAAGCTGAGGACTAATCACACTATCATTACCTTAGCTTCCTGAGCCCAGCTCATAAAATGAGCCCCTACCACCCCAAAAACTGTCCATTTGCGTCGGAATCCTTAAAAACAACGACTTACACATTACTTTACATAGTACCTAATATATTGTACCTACATAATTAGTAGTTCAAACACAACATAAGTTCAAATTAAAACATAAACATTACAGCCATAACCATGAAACTAAGGGAAGGCATATTATGATTCCCCACTCTCATCAACTTTTGGAACCTTCACTTCCTCTTTCACGCCACTGCCTTCGCAGAAATCTTCCATCAGATTACGTTTGACTGCCAAACATATCTCAGTGCCTGCTGCCTTCGCCTTGGAAGCCACAAATGGAGTATACACACTTTTCTTGCTGAATTGGCTCCCATAACCATAACACAACAGCATTGTCAGAAAACTTTTAAAAATCAAAGTTGTATCTATGGTTCTTCAACATTACAGACTCTATATTGATCATTTAACTTCTTACCTTTGTACGCTGGAACTCAGAGGTTGCTATACCCTTCCTTCCCTTTGATGTCAACATCAGTTTCATCATCGGGCTGTACAAATTTCCCAATCACATTCTTATCATTAGTGATTTTAAGTACTGGGAATGGACCAAAGTTAATTCCCATCTCATTGGTCCTAACTTGAACTTTGGACATCGCCTCAAAACCAATCAGCATAGATATTTCAATAGGCAGCTCCTGCACAATGTATACATTAACATGCCATAGATCGAACTTACATAATTGGAGATATTATTTCTTCCCATATCTTACATTAGCAGGCACAGTTGAACGCAGCTCAATGGCTGTCTTCCCTATGAGTTTAACACATTCTCTGTCCCACAATATCAGTGTCGCACTTGCAGTCCCATCAAGAACCCTCATCTGGATTCTATACCTACAATCCACAAAGTTTCAGCTAAGTACAAACCCAGGTAGCAACATAAGATGCCCAAAATTTATATTTACTTACCTTAGAGTTCCAACAGAATCAAAGATGTGGCACTGCTCACACCAAAGCGTACCACCTGCTGTAGTCATTTTCTTAACACATTTAGAGCAAGAGACATAGCACCAATCCATAGACGTGTCAATCCCAGCCACTTTGCATAGAGTCCAGTAGCTACCACTCTGCCAAAAAGAAGAAACAAAGTAGAGAACAGAAAAAAGTAAATGAGTTTCAGAACCAAACAATAAAAAACACAAAATATTCTTCTGCCATTCAGATTAGGTAGATCTAACTACTTACCTCACCAACATGAATAAGTTGTTCCAACGTCATAATTCTCTCCTTGCACATTTCCAAATCTTCTTCTATGCTCAACACAGATGGAAGATTCACATTATGAATTGGCGTTCCATTCCTACCTTCCAACATCAAGCTGCAATTCACTTTCTCTTAAGTTACTCATTCTGTAATTAAAATATCAAGCAGGAATATTTGTTTCAGCTTTTATCCTATTTATTACCTTTGACGGAAGTCATTAATTTCTGGTACATTTCCCCTATAAATCACCTTGGACACATGGTAAGGGGTAGACACACGAACTTCACCTCTAAACCTCTTGAGTCGGCACAATTGCATTACAATAACTAAGACCTCTTGATGATTCTCCAAATAATCACTTAAGCTTTCAGCACCTGGCCCCAAACAGTGCATGGCAGAGTTGAACCTCTGCAACACAGAAAATGGTTTCAAGTCATATATATTCACAATATGCTGTAAAACTTTCTTCTTTACATAAACTCTTTTATATGATTGACGATTTTCTTTAGACATGGACTTAATGCAGGTTTTCCAACGTTATATCTAGCATTGCAGTCTCTTTCCCATGAGTCTCTCGCATTTGAAGTGTGCTCCGACTTGACAACCTACCAATAACATCTGGTGGACAATATGAATGCCATCAATATTAAAGATTATAGATGTATGCAAAAAAAAAAAAAAACTTGTAAACACCTGAATGTATTTCTTAAAACTTACCAACCAAACGGTTTTCATCCACCACATCGTACTCAGTCAGAGTGTCAAACGTGCTAAACTCGAAAACATTTTGAGGGAACTGAGTATCAAATATCTCAGTCACATTAGTTCTACCCATGAAAATTATCTTATAGCGTCCAGAGGTTGTTCTGAAATGCAAGTCATTCTCGGTGATTACAAAAATTTTCACTGCGTACAGATGGCCCTCCTTCATCATGCTTTTGAATCGAGTTATTTGATCACGTCGTATGGTTGCATGCACTCGAGATCCCTGATATTCAAAAGAAAATAAGTTATTAGGCATATCTTAATCGCTATTAGGTAAACCAAATATTACGAAATTGAAGATAGTTCCCATCAAATATACAACCTCCGAGTCATGGAAAATGCACTCCGTACTGTACACCTTCGTCCGATCGTCAAATGCATGCAACGAATAGCAACGTGTAAGCCTAACCTTTAAATCCCATTCCACTCGCGTTGGCTCAATTTCACGGATGAGGCTAAACAATGGAATTGTTCAAGCTAGGAATTAACTTTGTGCGACAGAAGATAAATTGGAAGGCGTACGTTTAGACGAATACAACTCAACGAAAGGTAACCGAATTTATAGTGGGTGGCCCTCTGTATTCTATTCTGGCAGTTTAACGGGTTTATTACCACCTAGACCAGCTAATAGGAAATTATGCAGAAAAAAAATTAAGCAGGTGAAATAAAAATAAAAAATATGGCTCAGCATACAAACCCATAAGCCATAACATTTCTTCTAACTCACACGTGTAAGTTACAACATTTACCAAGGAGGTTTTTGTTTTTACCTCCTCGATTCCACCAAAAAGCAAAAAGGTTGAAACCAGTATTACAATACCACACGGAAGGTTTACCACCTGGGATGTGCATGTAGGTTGTTTCACAGAAATCAGGTGGGTTGCTTATATGTTTTTAATTTATGAAAAAATCATGTGTAATTGAAATATATATATACATATATATATATATATATATATATATATATATATATATATATATAAGTGAAGGAAAGTATAGACAAAAACTTTCCATTTTTGTTGCCACTGAAAGCGACATTTTCGGGCGGACTTTTCCCACTTATAGCAAGACAATCTTGTTATATATAAGATATAGATAGATATTAACATTGCAATAATAAAATCCGTAACACACTAATTATGAGGGTGAAAAGTGAGTTCGATCTGAATTGTTACGGGTAATGCTAAAGTTATAAAAAAAAATCACAAAATATGTTTTATAAAATTATGTGTTATAATTGTGTTGGTGTTTTTAATTAGAATTTGGCGGGTACACCATCAATAAAATATTGTCACCTTATTTTATATTTATCTTTTTGTAAATTTATTTTGTGTTTCTAACATTGTCCGTAGATATAGCGCATTGCGTTTGTTAGAGTTACCATTTGATCTAAAATGTTAAGATGTTAGATCATGACTCAACTATTTATATCAAGCTTTCACACTCCCCCTCACGTGTTACCTGGTGCACACGTGAAGAGATCACAAACATGTCACTTTATCGGATATGGCAAATTTCAAACATGTCACATTTTCGGGCATGTCAATATAGTGCAATTTTTTGCACATATAAATCCGATTAATACTGCAAGCGAGCAGAATCGAACCCGATATATTGCGCTATGTTACCATGTTAAAGTTACCACTTGATTAAATGTTTAAACTGTTAAATCATGACTTAGCAATGTATATTAAGTTTTCACAGCGTTGAAGACATAAGCTATCATCGATGGCGAGAACACTAAGAGAACATATAATTAATCCATTGATTCCATGATGTGAGCAATAAGGAAAACATATAATCAATCATAATATGTTGGTTCCATCACACACACACACACACAAATATATATGTGTAATGTAGATCTTCCATAATTCATTTGTAATAATGATGCGTCACGACTTTCAGGAGTCTCACTTATATATATAGAAATATCTTGATACTTTTTGTGTATGTGATTGTGAGAAGAGTGAGATGGCCAGAACACCGCCGGAGGCAGTGACCGGAGAAGTTACAGAAGAAGAGCAGTTATATGAATGTTGGGGGATAAGATTGGAGAAACTGATATATTAATAACTTGTTCATCTAAATTACTTCAGTAACTTGAATTTATAGAACCAAAATGGGCTTTACATGATATGGGCCAATATTGGGCCAAATATACATATTTATTCTAACACTCCCCCTCAACTCGTACACGAAACTCTGGTGAAGTGGCCGAGTTGAAGAAATCGAGCATGAAGTAGATGCATTGACGAGAAATTTGTCGTCAACGAACAATGATTAATCATCGAGTACGTCATGGAGAATCATCCGAGTAGTTTTTCAACCCGAAGAATTATATTCTGAAATTGATTAATCGTCGAGTACATCATGGAGAATCATCCGAGTAGTTTTTCAACCCGAAGAATTATATTCTGAACTTTCAACACCCTGCCTCAATTCGTACACGAAAACTTCTTGTAGCGTGTTCGAATGGAAAAGATCAAGTGAATAGTCTTCAATGAACCCGTCCTTCATTTAAACAGGTCCAGAATGAGAAGCCAAAGCACAAATAGACCCAAAAACTCTTCCAGGCATTGACAATATGGAAGTACTCCATTCTTCAAGAACTTCCAAAATGTAACTCCACAAACTGAATTTTCAATTTATGAAGCAGAATTGAAAAAAATCATCTTTACTTTGATGATCAAAAGACTCATTTTTAACCAAGTGGTTTTTCAACTTGATTGAAAAATGGGATGATAGGATTTAAGAGTGACTGAAATCAGAACTTTGATGATAATAATTGGATGGAGCCCAAAATCTCGACATATGTAACTTTGCCGAAATCCTATTTGGCTCCAGGGAGATATGGAAGTAGAGCCCATAAACTCCGTTGTTAAAGATTGATAGAACACAGAATTGCAGATTGTTGAAACCGAATATTATGGGGGAATTAAGATTTAATTGATAATTCTGAATGAGATTGAAAAACTTTCAACTTTCAATCTCAAAGAATTGTGTAGCGGAAGCAACAAGATATCAAAGATCGAAGGCTCTGATACCATGATACTTTTTGTGTATGTGATTGTGAGAAGAGTGAGATGGCCGGAACATCGCCGGAGGAGTGACCGGAGAAGTTACAGAAGAAGAGCAGTTATATGAATGTTGGGGGTTAAGATTGGAGAAACTGATATATTAATAACTTGTTCATCTAAATTACATCAGTAACTTGAATTTATAAAATCAAAATGGGCTTTACATGATATGGGCCAATATTGGGCCAAATATACATATTTATTCTAACAAGATTATATATTGGATTTTACCTAAAACACAATAAAAACAATGAACAACGTTAGAGAACAGGACGGAGTTTAATTTGAATTAGGTTATCCATAGCGTCTTTTAAATATTTCTCGGTCAAATAAGAAATGTTTAAAGTAAAAGATTTTTCATAATTAGCCAACTAGACAAATGTAAATTCATAAAGACAAATGGCAATGTCACTGACAAAATTTAGTAGCACAAAAGGGAAGGATCCAATACAGCTACACGGAGATAAAATGACAGATGTCCTCTATTAATTTTTTTTGAAAAATGTCAATTTATTTTCTCGTAAATTAAGAATACGTGTGATTTTACCCATAAATTCATAATTTGTTTTTATTAATTTTGCTTCCGATTTTACATCAAAAAAATTGTACTGCATAATTTTTGCCTCAATTTATATCGAACTAGTACTCTACCCGTGCAATGCAATGCACGGTGAATTATCAATTCCCTTTTAAAACACGTTAAAAAAATATATTAGTAGAAATTAAAGGGGAATAAGTTGAATAGTACAAGGAACAACGTTTATTTAATCAAGAAATTTATAACAAGCATTAATCAATATTAAAAGACTAGAATTTATAAATTTTAAAAAACTTTCTTAAAAACTACATTAATAATAATTCCTTTAAAACGACATTAATAGTAGTACTCAAACAATCACTAACACGTGGGATGCACGAATATTTATGTAAACACAAATAAAATGATCAATTTTAGTACGTATAACCCCTTTTTTTTTCCAAAAATAATTGTTTACATAAAAAGAAACATGTTCAATAGAAAATGACATAATAAATAATAAGATTGTAAAAAAAAAAAATCAAAGTTATTTTCTTTAAATATAATATTATTAATGTTTCTATTACAATCACTTACAGTTTCACTATTGCCCAACAAAATACTTAATTCATTCAAATTTGTCACCCATAACATGCAACATATACTCCTGGTAATAACAGAAAAAAGTTTTTTTTTTTTAATTTTCTGTTTTATCATAAGGCCAACTCTGGACAAAGATATGTCTTGAACTCTTATTATTGATAGACATATTATATATTATATAAGGTCATTTGTTTAGTGAAACTGAAAACATATTTCGTCCAAAATTAGGATTAGATTTTCTAATCTATTACTAAATATGACTGAACTCACTTTGGCACCATTTATACTTATATCTTCCCGCTCATTTTGCATATTTATATATGGAAACTAGGAATTAATATTACTCTCTATTAACAGCTGTAAAAAAGACTTAAAATTCTGAAAACTATCATAAATATGGCAAAACACATTAATTGATGAAAACAGAAAAATATAAATTGTACAACACATTAATTAACTACCATTATATTGACCGGGTATACAAAAGACTTTTGGACTCCATTAAATATGGCAAAACGAATTAATTGATGAAAACAGGAAAATATAAATTGTACACATCCTTTTTGATTGTACATCACATTAATTAACTATCATTATATTGACCGGGTATACAAAAGACTTTTGGACTCCATTCTCTGTAATGATGCAAGCAATAATTACAGGCCTTAAATATGTACAAATAACAGAAACTAATAATTTGAATACAAATAATTTGTATGCATCTCTCCTCGATAAAGGTTCAGGCCTCTGAAGTCATTCATCAGACAGTAAATAACTGAAATCATTATCGGGCCTCATAAGAGTCACAATATTAAGCATTTATTATAAACTTTCTGCAAAACAAATCAATAAACATTATTATATATTTCCAAAATAAACATTCATCAGACAGTAAAAATAACTAATAAAATATGAAGGAAATCAAATTATTTTCTAAAGTGGCAGGTATATGAAGAGGTTGACTGATTTAGTATAAAACCTCTATTCAACTACATTCTTTAAAGAAATTCCTTCTTTCCTAAACATTTTGCTCTTATTACATAAAACCATAATGACAATAACCAATACTCTGTTTTGTGACCTGAAAAAAGGGAGATCGGACTATTAAGGTCATGGTTGCACGTAAATGGGATGTTACATTTGACACCAATTTGAAGTTACCCACATCAGTTAAGTTCGTGCTTGTGGACTCGAAGGTAAATTCTTTTCCAGCCCATTCGTTTTTTCATTTGCTTGAATTTTTTAATATTATGTACGTCTTTACTAATTAATAAGTTTATGTCCTTTTTTTAGGGAGTAACAATACAAGCTATAATTCCAAACTCTTTTATAAGAAAGTTTAACGGAAAGCTTTCTGAGCACGGGTTGAACTCAATTTCCAATTTTCTTGTAGTAGATAATTGAGGCAAGTACAAGATAGTAGCACATACGTTCAAGCTAGTTTTTATAGACTCGACTATTGTCATACCAATGGGTGAAAATAATTTCCGTGGGGAAAATCTATTTCGTCGACATTTTCGGATATTTATTCTATTCAAAACCCTGCAAATTCAAAACTCATAGGTAATTAATAATACTTACCTAATTTTGTCATTTTAAGTTTTCATTCACATACACACATAATAGTACATATTCGAAAACTCCCAAGAAGTAATATAGTATCTATACCCACATAATAGTACACAAAATTGTACATACACACATGATATTACATACACTCATAATAGTACACATTCTATTTCAAATGTTATTGGCAGATTGGTTGGAAATGGACCACTTAGATATCAATCTGGTGACAAATTTGTGGAAATTGAAATTGAAGACATAAGGTATTTTCTTTTTTTTTTTTTTTTAATGTTACAAATTAGGATTATTATTATTATTGATACAAATCCCCCATGTAGTACTACGTTTTCAATATTTCTGAAAAAAAATAGCATCTTTAGGGTATCATAACTTTAAATTTAAAATGCAGTAAAAATAAATTGACATGCACGCTATGGGATAAGTATATAACGGATATTTTATCCTATATTGATACAGCTGGTGATGGGCCTCTAATTGTGTTGCTTTCTTTTATGAAACATAAGTCATATCAAGTTAATTCTACCCTATAACCCAATTAAAAAAGCATTTGTTAATTGTTTTAACATATTCTTACAAATCAAATAATAATTTGTATTCTCAAACAGGAAAAGCGTCTTTATCAAATGCATTTTTTGCGACTAAGATTTTTGTTGATAGCTGTTTTTCAAAACTTGAAGAGTTAAAGAGGTATATTAGTTTAACTTGTGAAAACTAATAATTACCATCAGTTATTCAAATTTGATGACAACCTAATTTGAGGACAATCTAATTTTTTAAATATATTATGGTATTTTTTTCTGAGAATACAATCTCATCCCAAAATATTGGAGAAATGTCGAGTACTAGCAATAAGTTATTGAGATTGTTTACAGATAAGATAAGCATAAACTTGCTTATGATAAAATAATGAATAGTGTTGAGGACGACAACGGATAAGTTTATTTTCTATATGGTTCCGGTGGTACAGGTAAAACTTTTTTGGAAGATTCTTTCGGCTGCTTTGAGATCAAAGGGCGAAATTGTTTTAAATGTGACATCAAGTGGAATAGCATCTCTTTTACTTCCTAAAGGTCGAAATGGTCATTCTAGATTCACCATCCCATTAGTTTTAAATGAGGATTCAACTTGCAATATTAAATAGGATAGCCCACTTACTGAGCTAATGGTAACAACCAAGCTTATCATTTGGAACGAGACACCAATGGTTTATAGACATTGTTTTGAAGCCCTTGATAGAACATTACGAGATATAATGCAGTTCAAGAATGATGATAGCTTGAATCAACCGTTTGAGGGGAAAACTATTATTTTGGGCGGAAATTTTCGTCAAATCCTTTCGATTATTCCCAAGGGTACAAGATAAGATATTGTGATGGCGATAATCAATTCATCACATTTATGGTCAATTTGCAAGATTTTGGGTCTTACTAAAAATATGCGACTTAAAGCCATCGAGAATGATCCGAGTGGATTGGAGCTTAAAAATTTCTCTGAATGGATTTTAAGTATCGGAGACGGGACCTATGACGGAGATAATGATGGTGTTGTAACTATCAAAGTTCCTAACGACCTGCTCGTGCACTCTGACGATTTGATCAAGACTATTGTTGATAGTACATATCTTTCTTTCACTGATCATTTTGATGACATCGCTTATTTACAGGGGAGATCCATACTTACATCTACTCTTGATTGATGTAGTTGAGAAAATAAATGAGTACATGGTTTCTCAGAATCAATCAGACAGTAAAATTTATTTCCATTCAACTGAGTTTTTGAATTCAATAAAGTCTTCAGGTTTGTCAAATCATCAGTTGAGCCTTAAAGTCGGTGTCCCAGTCTGTTATTGAGGAACATCGACCATACTGCAGACTTGTGCAATGGAACAAGACTAATTATTACAAGGCTCGATCAACATCTTGTAGAAGCAAAAAATTTAAATGACAATAGTGCTGGAGATAGAGGTTTTGTCCCCAGGATGTCATTAAATCCATCGGATCTTAGTTTTTCGTTCAAGTATCAGAGAAGACAATTTCCGTTGATTGTATCGTATACAATGAAAATCAACAAGAGTCGAGGTCAATCACTGACTCAAGTTGGTTTGTTTCTAAAAAAATCAGTATTCAGCCATGATCAATTATATGTTGCTTTGTACGTAATTACTCGTACTGAATTGAAGATATTAGTGTGTGATGAATAAGACAAAATTGTGAATGAAACAACAAATGTTGTTTACAAGAATTTTTTTTCAAATTTTGTTATTGTTATTGTTAATTTTAATATAAATATATATTTTTATGAAGTTCTTTATTTATTAAAGTTTTTTGGCAGTTTAAGGGTCCGCTCCCGAGTTTTAGATGGAGAGAAAGGAAAGAAAGAGGAGAGAAGAGAAGAGAAGCGAATTCAATATTTTTCTTTAGTGCTCTCGAGTTTAGGAAGTGAAGGGAATTTTATTAAATTATACTTGTACCCCTTAATGAAAGAAGAAGAGAATTATATTTGAGGGATAAAGTGAATATTTTAAAAATATTTGTTAATGAAAATTTTACTTTCTTTCCCTTCCTTTCACTTTTGGAAGGAAATAAAAGGAAGGAAAATATTAAAAAATTTCCATCCCTTTCCTTCTCTAACAAAACTAGGGAGCACATCAAAGAAAAATTTTTTTGAACTTCCTTTCATTTCATTTCCTTCCCTTTCTCTTTTATTTTAATCTCTCCTTTCACTTTCCTCCTAAGACTACCCACAATGGGGGATGAAATCCCATTTCATCCCACTGAAGCCTTACAATGGGCGAATGAAACAGGGCCGGATGAAACCACGGGATGAAATGTTTCATCCCGGATGAAACACTGATTTTTTTTTATTTATTTTTTTTTAAGTTGCCACGTGTCAAGACCTTATTGGTCTTGACTTTATCACTTTTTCACCCAATTATTTAAACTCAATTATCTCATAATAAATGATTTAAAAATAAAAAGAAAAATTTACCAAAATTCATCATTTTTTTTCCTACAAATTGATATAAGTTTCATTTGATTTGGACACAAAAAAAAAAACACTTAGTTTTCAATTTGGGCTGAATTATTACCTAGTAAATTAATTTTTTTTTTAATTTTTTTTTCACCAAAATTCATCATTTTATTTTCCCTACAAATCGATATAAGTTTCATTTGATTTGGATACAAAAAAAAAACACTTAGTTTTCAATTTGGGCTGAATTATTACCTAGTAAATTATTATTTTTTTTATTTTTTTTTCACCAAAATTCATCATTTTTTTTCCCTACAAATCGATATAAGTTTCATTTGATTTGGACACAAAAAAAAAATACTTAGTTTTCAATTTGGGCTGAATTATTACCTAGTAAATTAATTTTTTTTAAAAATTTTTTTTTCACCAAAATTCATCATTTTTTTTCCCTACAAATCGATATAAGTTTCATTTGATTTTGACACAAAAAAAAAAACACTCACTTTTCAAAAACAGAGAATATAAATAAAATAAAAGTGATGAGGTATAGAATGATGAGTTGGAAGGAGTTGAAATTAAATTTAAGTTAGTTATTGTAGGGGATTAAATGAAATGGATAGATGAAATATTAGGTGGATGAGAAAAAGTGTAAAAAGTGTTGAATGAAATGGTGGAAGAGGATAAAACCATTGTGGGTAGTATAACAAAACTAGGAAGCACATCAAAAAAGGGAATTTCTTTTTTGAACTTCCTTTCATTTCATTTCCTTCCCTTTCTCTTCTATTTTAATCTCGGGAGCACATCCTAACGGACGGGTGATATAACTTTTTTTTTTTTAATAGGTTGTGATATACTGTTACCAGCGTAACTCCGTCGTCGAGGGTTTAACAAAGATTTTTGACTCTAGGGTTTCATTCTTGACTCTCAATCCTCCATAGCCATGGATCTGCTGATGTCCTACTACAATGATGCCTGCGACGATGCGAAATCGCCGGAATTTCCGGACTCATCCCCTACTCGAATCTCTTTTCCTTCCGAATCGTCGGCCCCCAAAGTCGACGACACGGCTCTCTCCCTCACCGCTGCCGGCGCTAATCAATCGTCCACGAAACCCCTTTATCCGACCCAGCACATTGTTGCGTTCAATCCGACTTACGATCAGCGCTGGGCACCAATTCAAGGTCCTGCCCACCCCTACGCCAAAGACGGCATAGCCCAAGGTGTGCGAAATCACAAATTAGGGTTTGTAGAAGACGCTTCAATTGTTTCGTTTGTGCTTGATGAACAGTTCTGTGTATAATTTACCACAGAGCGAGCTGAAAAGGCGGAAGCTCTAGAAAAAGAGGGAAACTTTGGAGAGAGAAGGTGATGTTGGGCTTGATGAGCCTGAAGTTCAGAACCCGGCTTCGGATATTTGGTTGTTGAAGAACAGAAAGAGCCCATGGTGGGGTACTAAAGAAGGGTTGCAAGGAGAATTGACTGAAGAACAGCAAAAGTATGCAGAAGAGTATGCGAAAAAGAAAGGGGAGGAGAAAGATAGGAAGAAAGAGAAAGGGGAGGTTGTGGCGGAAAAGAGTACTTTTCATGGGAAAAAGGAGAGAGATTATCAGGGTAGATCATGGATTGCGCCCCCTAAGGATGCCAAGGCTTCTAATGAGCATCGTTATGTTCCAAAGAGATTGGTGCATACTTGGAATGGGCACACTAAGGGGGTCTCAGCCATCAAGTTCTTCCCTAAACAAACAAGGGCATTTGATTTTATCTGCTGGAATGGATTCAAAAGTGAAGATATGGGATGTATATAATTCCGGGAAGTGTATGAGAACTTATATAGGTCATTCTAAAGCGGTTCGTGATATATCATTTTGCAATGATGGAACAAAGTTCTTGACTTGTGGGTATGATAAGAATATTAAGTATTGGGATACAGAAACGGGGCAGGTTATATCTTCGTTTTCAACAGGAAAGGTGCCTTATGTTGCAAAGCTTAATCCAGATGATGATAAGCAAAATATTCTCTTGGCGGGTACGAGTGATAAGAAGATTGTTCAATGGGATATGAACAGTGGGCAAACTACACAGGAATATGATCAACATTTGGGGGCAGTGAATACCATCACTTTTGTTGATAATAACAGAAGATTTGTGACGTCCAGTGATGATAAATCTCTCCGTGTTTGGGAGTTTGGTATTCCTGTAGTTATCAAATACTTCCTCCGCCCCGTATAAGAATGCACTCTTGCCATTTTGGGCGTCCCACAAAAGAAGGCACTTTCCTAAAATGACAAAGAATCTTTGCTATTTCTCCCACTCATTCTCTCTCCTACTTTGCTTTTACACTCACAACACCGAGTAGACTACCTTTTTGGTCCTTGAACTTTTTAATATTTTACCTTTTCGTCCACGAACTTTTTTTTTACCTTTTTATCCTTAAACTTGTTTGTATTAGGATTAATTCGTCCTTCAGTTAGTGTTTTTGTTAGTTTTTTAACATTCCATCCATTTTTGCATCACATTGCAACAATTTTACAAAGTTAGGAATCGAATTTGAACATTTACAATGTCGATAACTGATTGCAACAAGTCGTAAAACTCCAAATTGCAATTTGCCCTAAAATTTACCATTTTGTGGTACCGGTGTGTAGAACCCTCTCATATAGACAAAAATGGCCGCCGCTTACTCCAAAATGACGTTGAAGCTTCTAATCGACAAGAAAGCAAACAAAGTTCTGTTTGCCGAAGCCGGCAAAGAAGTCGTCGACTTTCTTTGTAGCATCCTCACTCTTCCGGTGGGTATGGTGACCGGCTACTTGATGAAGCGTGGTGGGTTGACTTCAAAGCTCTACCAAAGCATTGAAAACTTGGATCTCGACTACATCTGACTTGGTCAACAAAGACGCCGTTTTGAGGCGACGGTGCACAATTCTACCGAACAAGCTCCTCTGTTCTTGCTTCTAGCGCCGCAGCGAGAAATCGAGACACGGCTGCACGTGCGGAATCGAGTAGTAGATGTAAAAGGGGTTATTATGCGGCCAGGCTTGGCGGGAACGCCGTCGTGTCTTTATTGTGGTCGGTATGAATAATCGTGTTACGGTTGTGGAGGGAAAAAATGTGGCAGCGGTTGCCGGTGGAGAAAGGTGGGTTTGTGAAATGGGTGGTTACGTATATGGTGATGGATGATTTGGTGGTGACACCCGTCTTATCACGGTATTACTTTGTTGAACAAGTTGATGTTAAGGATGTCGGAGCACTCGAGGAAAAGGTTGTTAACTGGATGAGGCTAAGGTAAGTGTTAGAATATATAGAACGTCTTTTTAACTCTCCCAAATAAATATCCATATTTTATTTTATTTTTTGTGGCGGGGTTGAAGGCCGAAGACATGTTTCAAGTCCAAGATGCGTGTCTTGTGAAGTCTTTCTTTAGGACCTATATATATAGCACGCATGGATGTTTAAAGAACTTTTTTCTGGTGTGATGGAAGCATGTTTTGGGTATCTTAGTTGTACTGATGGAGTTATAAAGAGCTGGTCGATCTTTTGGAAGCATGTTTTTGGTTATCTAAGATGTATTTCCTCCATCCCACACTCAAAGCTGGGACTTGACCAAAAAGGAAATAAGTCCACACTAGTGTGGGATGGAGGGAGTACATCTTAGATAACCAAAACATGCTTCCAAAAGATCGACCAGCTCTTTATAACTCCATCAGTACAACTAAGATACCCAAAACATGCTTCCATCACACCAGAAAAAAGTTCTTTAAACATCCATGCATGTGGCTATATATTTAGGTCCTAAAGAAAGACTTCAGTCAGCACATGCTTGGACTTGAAACATGTCTTCAGCAGCTTCAACCCCTGCCACAAAAAATAAAATAAAATATGGATATTTATTTGGGGAGAGTTAAAAAAGACGTTCCTATATATTCTAACACTTACCTTAGCCTCATCCAGATTAACAACCTTTTCCTCGAGTGCTCCGACATCCTTAACATTGAACTTGTTCAACAAAGTAATACCCGTGATAGTAGACATGGGTGTCACCACCAAATCATCCATCACCATATACGTAACCACCCATTTCACAAACCCACCTTCTCCACCGGCAACAACCGCAGCTGCCGCCACATTTTTTCCCTCCACAACTGTAACACGATTATTCATACCAGAACCACAATAAAGACACGACGGCGTTCCCGCCAAGTCGGTCGCATAATAACCCCTTTTACATCTACTACTCGATCTGCACGTGTAGAGCTGTGTGGTCTCTGATTTCTCGTTGCTGGTGGCGCTAGGAAGCAAGAACAGAGGAGCTTGTTCGGTAGAATTGTGCACCGTTGGCCTCAAAACGGCGTCTTTTTGTTGACCAAGTTGTATGTAGTCGAGATCCAAGTTTTCAATGCTTTGGCAGAGCTTTGGAAGGCAACCCACCATGCCTTCGTCAGAAAGTAGCCGGATCACCATACCCACCGGAAGAGTGAGGATGCTACAAAGAAAGTTGACGACTTCTTTGCCGGCTTCGACAAACAGAACTTTGTTTGCTTTCTTGTCGATTAGAAGCTTCAACGTCATTTTGGAGGAAGCGACGGCCATTTTTGTCTATATGAGGAGGGTTCTACACACCGGTACCACAGAATGGTAAATTTTAGGGCAAATTGCAATTTGGAGTTTTACGACTTGTTGCAATCAGTTATCGACATTGTAAATGTTCAAATTCGATTCATAACTTTGTAAAACTGTTGCAATGTGATGTAAAAATGGATGGAATGTTAAAAAACTAACAAAAACACTAATTGAAGGACGAATTAATCCTAATACAAACAAGTTTAAGGATGAAAAGGTAAAAAAAAAAAGTTCGCGGACGAAAAGGTAAAAAATTAAAAAGTTCGCGGACCAAAAAGGTAGTTTACTCCACAACACCAGTCAACTTACTATTTCCTACCCCACTTTCTCTCTCCTATTTCAATTTTCATACTCACAACACTTACACCACTTACACTTTTCCTTAATTACCGTGCAAAATAGAAGAGTGCATTTTTATGCGGGACGGAGGGAGTATATAAGTGAACATGACATGCACTCTATGCCAGCCATTTCACTCCACCCTAATTCGAATTGGCTGGCAGCACAGAGTTTGGATAATAAGATTCTTATTTATAGCACTAGGGAGAGATTTCAATTCAATAAGAAGATGTTTGCAGGGCATATAGTGGCTGGGTATGCTTGTCAGGTCAATTTCTCACCGGATGGGCGGTTTGTCATGTCTGGAGATGGTGGAGGTAAGTGCTGGTTTTGGGATTGGGAAAGTTGCGAAGTAAAAAGAACTCTCAAGTGCCACGAGGGAGTTTGCATTGGTGCAGAGTGGCATCCGTCGGAAACAAGTAAAGTTGCTACGTATGGATGGGATGGCTTAATCAAATACTGGTAAGAACTATATTCCATTATTATTTGAAGGAATTTTATTTCTTTTTAACGGCCTCTTGGCAATTGTCAGGGGAAGGCTATAGCAAATGGTTCCCTCTCCCAACCCCCGCTTGGCGGGGAGCGCTTGGCGCACTGGGGTTTGCCTTTAATTATTCTTTTAGCAGCTTCGTTCATTTGCATGTGGATATTTTTTCTGGATATGGTTGTCCTTAGGCTTGATGTAGGTTCTCACACACTCTTGATATATGTGTTGCATATTACCTCTTGTAAACTCATGAGTCATGATATTGGTATCCCTTTTTGGGCCAACAAGATTTCAGTTTATATGTTGAAATTGCCTGAGTGAGGATTTTTACTTGTGAGGGGCATTAATTTTTTTTTATTACTCCCTCGTCCTAATTGGATGTCCAAAAAATATCCATATTTGCTCTTGATCAAGAGCAAACTAAAATCTTTTTTGGACATTCAATTGGGGACGGAGGTAGTACAATAAGTAGAGGCTTTAGTGAAAATTCCAATGGTCATGGAGAATAGAATCACGGTTTTAACTAAAATACCTATTGTTAATATAAGTTTAGGGACTTATGAAATTTAGTAGAATGGTTCAACAATAAGAAAAATTGTAAACATCTTAATATGTGGGGGAAACATGTAAGTCTCTTATAAGGTGCCCAAAATTACCAAAGAAATTTAGCGATTGGTGAGAGTAAGGAGGGGCCGAGCGTTGCCAGACGATATTCAGAGATTTGTGGGACCATGATGAGGAATGGAGGTAACTAAGACACAATTGCTTTGAAGGCTTTTGGTTTCTGAAGTTAGGATTAAGTTTCAGCATGCTGTTGAGGGATAGGAAGAGAATGTGGAGAATCTGAAGAAGACACATCTAGAGTTCTAGAGCCCCCCACCAAAAAAAAAAGAAGAAGAAGAAGAAGAAGAAGCAATATGCTCAAAGTAGTCTTCGTTCATTAACTCCCCGAGCAACGGAAATTTTAGCGAATTCAAAGCACTTCGATGAGAAGAAAACCTACCTTAGAGTTGTTCAGAATCTCATGTCACTTGCAAATCTGGATTATTGAGTGCCATCTTGAGTAAACCCAAGAGCTTTTGACAAGGAGGATATTTTGCTTTTATACCAAGTGACAAGGTCAGTAGCTGGAAAGGAGGGGCTCTCGACTGTTGATTAATTCCACGCGTGAAATGAAAATAATTCGAGATGTTGAACATAGCCACTAGTACAGATTGGAGCTTAGATAACGCTTTTTATAGATCTTAGATAGCGTTTAAAAGCGCTATCTTCTTAGATAGCGCTTAAAAGCGCTATCTAAGCTACCGCTATGCAAGTTAGCATAGCACTGATTATGCGTTACATAAGCTCCCGAACTTAGATAGCGCTTTTAAAAAACGCTATCTGTAAAGCAGTTTTAGGACTTGAGAGATTGTTGGATATAGTTGTAGCTTTGGGCTTTTGGTCCCCATGGGATGATTGATATATGATGGCAATAACTTCCGTTCTCCATTCTTAAGTGATCTTGTTATTTTGGTAGTATGAGGTTGCTCCAGTTCACAAATAATTGTTACGATTATGGCTATTTTGTGGATTAAAACTGTTGATTCCTGCTGATTGATGGAGCTGTCTTCTTAAAAAATTTCTCCAGTGCATCCTGATTGTCCACTTTGAGCTGCCCAATGAACAATTTTTTTCTGTGATGGAGTGATCGGTTCCATCATTTCCGATGAAGCCAACGACTCGCTATTTTTGGCTTGAGAATATGATGGAATAAAGCAAAATGGCTCACTAAATTGTTTGCGCTTCTTTGTTAGAGGCTAACTCTTGTTTTCTATCATGGTTTTGCAGGGACTGATCAAACTCGGCACTCGTCTCAGACTCTTGGACTCATTGAACTGGAAATTAGAGCTAACACACTTGAGCAATTCAGACTCTTGGACTCATTGAACTGGATTTATTCTCCCTAGCCGCCAAAGGCCAGAAAACAGATTGTATATATGTTGTTCTAAAATTTTCGTTTTTTAGTACCAAAAAATAAAATTAGTTGTTTTGGTAGTTTTTTTTCTTCTCACTGCCAATGACATGTATGATTAGGGTGTCAGTGGTTTGGTTCAAATCGCGGTTTGAAATCGAACCAAACTACAAAGTTTGGTTCGGCTTTTAGGCACGAGTGATTTAGCTCGGTTTGAAAAACTAACAAACCACATGGTTTGGTTCAGCTTGCGATCTACCACCTCCGAACCGAACCGAGCCAAACCATTGTAGATCAAACCGATTCGAGACCGTTAAACCTATTACGTTTCATTTTGTGTTTCAATCATTGTGAAATTTTGTTTACATTCATTACTTATAAATCACTTTTGCTGCTTATTTTGACCTTTAGAATTTTAATGAAGGGTATCATTGCATTAACAATTATTTCATATTGTGATGTCAATCACTAACAGTGTATTAACAATTGCACTTTGATATAGTTTTCTAATTTAATTTTCGTTTGATATAGTTTTCTGATTTAATTTTCGTTGAAAGATACTTTGAATGTTACAATTTTAATTTGTAACTGTGAACTGGTATGGTTTGGATTGTTATATTTTTTAATTGTGTTTTTTCTTTTATAGATATTTTCTATTTATTAGTCAGAAAATTTAAAATACATGATAATAGAGTGGTTAGAATGTGGTATATACCATAGTTTGGATTGCGGTTTGAACTGCGGTCTAAATCGCAAAATCAAACTGTGGTTTAGACCGAACCGAACAAAACTATAGCGGTTTGGTTTAGCTCGATCTGAACTTCTACATGATTTAGTTTGGTTTGAGATTTCTCCAAACCGATGAATAACGGTTCGACTTTTAAATTTGTCCAAATCGAGCTAAACCGAATCACTTACACCCAGTATGATGATTGGCAAGTGAGTTGTGCCGCAAAATCAAACTGTGGTTTAGATCGAATCGAACAAAACTATAGCGGTTTGGTTTAGCTCGATCTGAACTTTTACATGATTTAGCTCGGTTTGAGATTTCTCCAAACCGATGAATAACGGTTCGACTTCTAAATTTGTCCAAACCGAACTAAACCGAACCACTTACACCCAGTATGATGATTGGCAAGTGAGCTGTGCCGTTAAAAAATTATTTTCTTTCACGATTTACATAACATATTGGTCAAATTTCAATAAAGTTAGTTCAAATTCTCCTCTCATGTTCATTTACTGTCTTCAGAAAAGAAAGATAAGTTCTAGAAATTAAATGCAAAAATTAAATGTTGCGTTTGCCGGGAGTCGAACCCGGGTCTATTGCTTGGAAGGCAATTATCCTAACCGTTGGACTACAAACGCCAACTTTGATCTTCATTTGAAATATAAATTATTTAAATAACAAACAATCAAATGGCTACCCGACCAAGGACAGCTTGGCTCACCTGGGGCTGGGGATGTCCAGGCGCCTTACTACTACGTCTGCCACTCATTCTAATTCTAATTCTAAGACCAAGTCCAATAGGTCGACTACCAAAAAACATTCAACTACCCTAATATTACGATACCTCATCTTCTCTCTCCATCCACTTAATCATTCAACTACTTTCTCAACTACACCCCCCACAATAAGCTAGTTTAGTTTAAAATTCAACTCCTCCCAACTCATCATTCTATACCCCACCACTTTGAGTGTTTTTTTTTTTGTTCAAATCAAATGAAACTTATATCAATTTGTAGGGAAAAAAAATGATGAATTTTGGTGAAAAAAATTAAAAAAAAATTAATTTACTAGGTGATAATTAAGCTCAAATTGAAAAATGAGTGTTTTTTTTTTTGTGTCCAAATCAAATGAAACTTATATCAATTTGTAGGGAAAAAAAATGATGAATTTTGGTAAAAATTTTTTTTAAAATCATTTATTATGAGATAATTGAGTTTAAATAATTGGGTGAAAAAATAATAAAGTACGGACCAACCATTGGCTGACACTTGGCATTATCAGGATTTTCAAAAAAAAAAAAAAAAGCGAAGCAATCACGCGCCAGATCGAGGCGTGATCTCCACGCGCCGAATTTGGGCCTCTCAGCAGCTGACGCTAGGGATGGCCAAACCGGATCGGAACCGGACCGGAACCGGAAAATCGGACCGGAACCGGACCGGAAAAGCCCGAAACCGCCATGAACCGTCACGAAAACCGGAACCGGGATAACCGGAACCGGTTTGGATAAGGGCCGGTTAAGGGTCACAAAAATGGTGAACCGGACCGAACCTAACCGTGAACCGGACGAAATTCATTGTTTTTCAATAGAACCGGACCGGAACCGGACCGGATAAAGCCCGGAACCGCACGAACCGGGGAGAAAACCGGAACCGAATTAACCGGAACCGTGAACAATCCGGGCCGGTTAAGGTTCATACATTTTTCGAACCGGAACCGGCGGTTCCGAACCGGAACCGGGCCCGAAACCGGTTTTGGTCATCCATAGCTGACGCGTGGCCTATGCGGGTCCCTCCTCCATTTCTTCAACCAGGTTGAAGGTTTCCAACTCCCCCAACTCAACTACCCCTACTCAACCCCCTTATTAAACACATTCAACCCTCCAACTCACCCTCAACTACCCCTCTCAACTCCTTATTGTACATAGCCTAAGACTATCCTTATAGTGACCTCAATCCAACCTAATTCAACCTCAAATAAAATATTAATTTTTCTTACTTCCATTTACACACTCCTAATCTTATACTCTCTACGTTCCGGCTGAAGTGTCTCAAAATGGGTTTGGCTTAGGAATTAAGGAAAGTGATGTAGGAAAGAGAAAAAGTTTAAATGTTGTGAGTATGGAAAATTAAATAGGAGAGAGAATGAGTGAGAGAAATAGTTAGGAGAGAGAATGTTGTGAGTGTAAAAGTAAAGTATGAAAGAGAATGAGTAGGTGGAATAGTAATAAAAACTTTCCTTTTTGGGTTGAGACATTTTAAATGGGACGTCCAAAATGGAAAGTTGAGACACTTCGGTCGGGACGAAGGGAGTATAATTTATACTTCCATCAGTGACCCAACCCAACCTTTTAATAAAATATTTATTTTTCTTTATTTCAACTTACCTAAAATACTTATCATTTTATTTTTTAAAATAGGGTTAATTACAATTTAGGGTCTGAAGTCTTATATGAGGTCCCTAAAAGGGGCCTGACTTTTTTTTTGTGATTTAGGGCCTATACTTATAATTTCTTATCAAAT
Organism: Adenophora triphylla var. japonica; assembly: GCA_022495995.1. Taxonomy (NCBI): domain Eukaryota; kingdom Viridiplantae; phylum Streptophyta; class Magnoliopsida; order Asterales; family Campanulaceae; genus Adenophora; species Adenophora triphylla. The sequence continues at coordinate 155,037 of JAFEMH010001615.1, read as the reverse complement.
AAGGGCTTATTGACGATTTTCGTTAACACTTAACGTCAATAAGCCCTTATTTGATAAGAAATTGTAAGTATAGGCCATAAATCGCTAAAAAAAAAAGTCAGGCCCCATTTGGGAACCTCATACAAGACTTCAGGCCCTAAATTGTAATTAACCCATAAATTTAACTTTCTACCTTTTTTAAATTTTCATTAAATCCCTTAAAAGAAATATTAAATTCAATAAAATAAATAAAAACATAAAATTATACTCCCTCCGTCCCATTACAAACCACAAACTTTCCTTTTTGGTCGTCCCATTACAAACCACAAACTTCCTAAAATGGAAAGGAATCTTTACTATTCCCTCCACTCATTCTCTCTCCTACATTATTTTAATACTCACAACACCATTATAATTCACTATTTCCTCCACTATAATTCACTTTTCCTTAATTCCCGTATCTACAGTAAATTTCCCATTACTAATGGGACGGAGGGAGTATATAATTTCAATATTTTATTTAAAAAGGGTTCTAAATTGCAATTTGCCCTTTAAAAAATTAATACAATAATCTGTTATATATATATATATTTAATGGGCATAGATAAATTTGGGGCCCTTCAAAATTTGGGGCCATGTGCAAAAGAACCTAATGTTCCATGTCTGAGCCGGCCCTGAAAGTCACCACCCCACCAACATATACCCGCCACCAGATTTAACACATCACCAAAATCAATCAAAACAGCAAGAAATGTGATTTCAATTTTGACCAAGATTTTGATAGCTACCGACGAGGAGTTTGTTTCGCCCGATTTTATCTATGCCCATTAAATATATATATATATATATAACATATTATTGTGTTAATTTTTTTAAGGGCAAATTGCAATTTAGAACCCTTTTTTAAATAAAATATTGAAGTTACATATAATTTTATGTTAATTTTCTAAATATTAAGGGCCACATATTCTCATTTCGCACAGGACCTCTGTACTTAATGAGACGGGCCGGTGACTTTATGTTGATGATGGTGAAGGGTGAGGTGTTGTTGTACATTAAATTCAAGGATAAAAATTGGGCATAATAATATTGTGCATTTAATTCATGTACTATATTTTTTTCATTTATATTAAAAAAAATAATACAATAATTTTAGTTGGGATGTTTGAAGATTAACAAAAAAACTGTAAACTGCGATAAACAATAGTGTTTAACAAAAAAATTATTATATTTAGTTAAATTAGGTAAAAAATAATTTACATATGCCTTTTTAAATATAGTTAAATTGGGATGTTAAATTTCTTTTTATTATTATTGAGTAAAAATATTTTTATTTATTTTATTGAATTTAATATTTCTTTTAAGAAATTTAATGAAATTTAAAAAAGGTAGAAAGTTAAATTTATGGGTTAATTACAATTTAGGGTCTCATGTCTTGTATGAGGTTCCCAAATGGGACCTGACTTTTTTTTTTTTAGCGATTAAGGGTCTATACTTACAATTTCTTATCAAATAAGGGCTTATTGACGTTAAGTGTTAACGAAAATCGTCAATAAGCCCTTATTTGATAAGAAATCAATAAAGTATAAATCGCCAAAAAAAAGTCAGGCCTTTTGAGTAAGGCATCAAGTTGGGACGGTCCGTCGGGACGTCCCGCACATGATAGATTTGGGACGGGATGGGACGGAGTATTTTAGTCCCGTCCCGTATTGGTCCCGTCCCGTATCGTCCCGTTCCCGTCGTGGGACAACATAATTTCGTCCCGTCCCGTCCCGTATTTCCGAATTGACAACTCTATCCATTGATGAGTAAAGTTTACTTCGTATGTTTCGGACCTATACCCTCAGTTATAGTTCAATGATATTTTGAAAGCAGATTTCTCTAATTGAAAATATCTAAAAATGTTGGATACTAATTTGAAAGTCTTTTTTAATGTGTCTAATGAAGAATAGCATGTTTATAGTTGTCCGGTGACTTTGTTCCCTCGACTTTGAATTATACTCCCTCTGTCCCAAATTAAACGTCCTCATTTCGTTTTTGGGATGTCATAAAATAAATGTCAACTTTATATATTTACCAGTCAACGGGTCCCGCATGGGTCCCGCATGGGTCCCGCGGGATCCCGCATCCCGCAAATGGGACGGGATGGGACGGAGTATTTTAGTCCCGTCCCGTTTTTGTCCCGTCCCGTTTTGTCCCGTTCCCGTCGTGGGACAACATAATTTTGTCCCGTCCCGTCCCGTATTCCCGTATTGACGGCTCTACTTTTGGGGACCTCATACAAGACTTCAGGCCCTAAATTGTAATTAACCCTTTAAAATAATGTATTAATAATAATATTTCTAAAATTATCCGTACAATTATTAAAAATAATTATTCATACAATTATAAAAAAAATTATAAATTTTGATATATTTTTTATTTTATTATTCTATATAATTATATAAAATATATTAATTTTAAATACTCCCTCCGTCCCGCTAATATTAGCACACTTTCCTTTTTGGGCGTCCCGCTAATATCCGCACACTCCCAAAAAGGAAACTTTATATTAATAAAATATTCACCCAATCCCACTCATTCTCTCTCCTACATTATTTTAATACTCACAACACCATTATAATTTATTACACCCTCCACTCATTCTCTCTCCACTCATTCTTTTACACTCACAACATTTTATTAAAATATCATATTTCTTAATTCCCGCGCAAACAGTGTTTGTGCTAATACTAATGGGACGGAGGGAGTATATATTTATATAAATACATGTCATTCAATTATTGAGTGACATGTGTTCCATTTTGATGACCCAACTTATGCCAACTTAAGCTGGCTGGCTGTCTGAAGTCATGCATTTTGGTGATTTTTTTTTTATTTTTTTTTGTGATCCATGGTAACCCTTTCATGAGAGTACCAATGTGGGTAGTCTAAGCTTCGATAGAATCATTGATTGATGTAACCAAAATACTTCTTACGTCCCAATTTAATAAGTTTGATATGACACGAATATTAAGAAAAAATAAATAGGACAAGCATTTGATTACCTGCCTCAGACTAAAAAACAAGTAATAATGAGGCAGGCCCCACTCATTTATTAGGTCAAAAAAATCCAAAAACAGAGAGCTTGATAATGTGTGAAAGTGGAATTAACTATTAAGCTTTGGTCCTTTGGACACCATAAAGTGAAGAAATTATGGACCCAACTTAAATATGATTAGGCCCCACTCATTTTCTTTTCGTTCTAAAAGTAATTTTATCATGATATTAGCAATGTATAAATAATAGTACTCTCCAGCCCGTGTCAATGACATGGTAATAATACAAAAATGAAAATAGTGGGAAAAATGATAGTTACAATAAAAAAATAAAAAAAATGCAGTTCTTCTCTGTTTATTGAATGGACAAATAAAAAATGACAAACTATTATAATATATCAAAACAAATGCGTGTATACTGCAAACGAATAAACTATAAAAAGCAAGCACTTTAGATTATATTTTCAAATAGGCCCCTATTACATAGAATTCAAGTTAATCACTATAGGAACACCTTTTGTGCAAGCAACCCATACAACATGCTTTCAGATATTTTCGATGTCATTCAGCACTTTGCGTGTTAACCTATCCCTTCCTACAAAAGCATGCACATGTAATAATGATGTAAACAAAATGAAAAAGAAGTGTGAAGGAGAAAGAAAAATGAGCTTGACTCAACTCTATAAATGTGTATTGCAATCTCTAGTCCATCATTTTGAAGTATTGCAATCTCTAGTCCGCCGCTTATTTCAGGTGCATATTTCTGTTCTATTTCAAAATTAAATTACATATCATCAATAAAGTGCGTGTCATCGTCTTGCTCAATTGACTTCACTGCGTTTATCGGATCGGGTCATAATCGTTTGATTACAACAGCTTTTCTCACAGACAACAGAACGCCATGACGTCAAACTACGATGTCAATGACACTTATTATAAAATGATCTTTTTTCGTCTCAAAATGAATAATCAAATTTGAAATTTGTTCTTGATCTTGATCAAAAGTATTTGAAATATTCTGGTCATTCATTAGGAACTAGGTAGGTAGTAATATTTAATCCATATGTTTCAAAATAAATGTCGCATCTTGAACTTTTTTTGATAAATTAAGTTGAATTTTGATCAATATTTAATGATAAATTATTTATTTTTGTGAAAAAATAAAAATAGTTATGAATAATATTGTTATTAGTATATCAATAACTATTTTTTGCAAAATAGTATAAAAATAATTTAATTTTCATTAATTTCTAATTTAATTTAGTTGACTAATAAAACTAAAAATAGAGTATAATTTAGGGACTATCCCCGATAAGTTCCAAAAAAGTTTTATAATGTCCGATAAGTTCCTTTCCCATGTTGTATTATGATGTTGTATTATGTTTCGAAAATACAACATCAATTAAGACCATAATACTGCATTCCGGCGGCCGCCGGTGACCGGAGTCCGAAGCCCATAGACTGGCGACCAAATTCCGATCTTTGACGACCGGATTCCGGCGATCGGCGACCGGATTCCGGCCAAAATTGCCGGAGTTCGACCAAAATTGCCGAATTCCGGTGAAAATTGATCGGATTCCGGCGAAAATTGACCGGAATCCAGCATGCGGCGATAGCAGACGGTGGCGGCGGAGCTGGGCTGTGGCTGTAGCGGAGGCGGGGGTGCGGATGCATTATTATGATTTTAAACTACTGCATAACTAAATTTTGTATTATATATAATATAACATGAGAACTTATGGGATATTTTAATACAATAAGGAACTTAGTAAAAAGTGATTTGTTCCAAAAGAAATTTATGAAGCAAATTTCCTATAATTTACTTATAAATTTAAATTTCCCGTATATTTTGCTACAACAAACATGAAGCTCTGCATACGGAAGCTCTTCAGTGGCATTTTACATTCGATATTTGGAATAAAATATAATCACCTCATTTTATATATGAACAGTATAAACCGAGATACGAATATGGGTTTGCTCAAGCTGGGCCTAATGAAATTGGGCCGTGAATATTATCTAAATAACCAAGTATCTGAGCCGAGTAAGGTTTCCCTTATATGACGAGGAACGTTTAACTCAGCCTTATGTCTACATGTGTGGGCCGTTATGCAGCAAGAGACGAGGAAACTAAAGTTCTTACCTCCTAAGATTTCACCACCATGACGAGGAAACAAAATCATTTACCTCGCATATCTCCGTACCGGCCAATCTCTAATAACGAGGAAGCGTAATCATTCATCTCGGTCTATTAGATAAGGCCGAGGTAAAACATTTGTGTTCCTCGGCGTTCCTAAGCTAGCGAACATACACCTTATACAACAAGGATTACACAGTGTGATCCAATCAGGATTACAATTACCAACATCAATTCAAGTCAAACAATGACTCCTTAATGTATATAATTCTCTTAAGATTATATCTTATCTCTCTACAAGTTCACTCCAACATGGATTCTATCAATCCATTCCTATAAATACAAGCCCCATGGCTCATTAATTGGTACGTTACTTTTTACATTGGAGAAACTCTGTCCATTTGATTTCTCTAATATCAACCGTGAACTTACTCTCACGCCGGAGGGCCTTTAGCCGGATCCGCCCGGCTTAGTTTACGTGTTTTCTCTTATTTTCTGTGCCTTGCAATCGCCGGAGCATTCAACGCTTGGATTTGGGCCGTTTTGACGATTTTGGCATCATCAATTGGTTCCATTGCCGGGAAATCGATTCAAACACCCATTGTTTGGCCTGGAAAACGCTCGCTTAAAGCCAATTTTCTTGCCGAATTTGTTCTTTCTTGGAACGGAATTTTTGGATCGGAAAAAATCTGTTCTTGAAGCCACCAGAATCATCAAGTTCAGCCGGAATTTGCCCAGATTCAGTTAAAGGCGATTTTAGCATTAAATTCGATCCCAATTTTGGCTTGGATTTTGTGTGCTGGAAAAATCACAATTGGCTGTTTGTTTTTGGTTAAAATTTGCCCTAATTTTAGCCATAAATTCGGTTCTGGTGAAATTGTGATTTTTGGAAAATTTTGCATTTAATAATCTGTTTGTGATTCATAATGGACGGACAATTCACAAGTGTTACAGCCGAGGATCCCACCCAAGTGAATGGGGAAACATCGGAACCGAGGAGCCACCGCTCCTCCTCCTCCTCTATCTCGCATCGATGCCATTCCTCCCCTTGCCATGACTCTTCGTTCCACGGGTCGTGCAAATGCCGAGGGAGAGTGGCAATGACCTTCCTCGTCCTACTCGTGCTCGTGGGAAACAAGCAGAAGGAAGAAAACAAAGAATGCCGACGCCGGCCAAGCAGGAGGATCTCAACCCGTTGACCGACGCTCTTGTTACACAAACAAATGGAGACTTTGCAAAGGATGTATGAAACACAAGTTGCTCTTTTGCAAATGGACCTGCATCATTCCATGGCTCCATTCATTGTACCCTCAATGGGCCCACCTTTGAGAAAGGAACAGGAGAGCATCGTGCTCCTCCCCGAAGACCGCCGAACTACCAATGCCGCCCCTGTGGATTCTCCTCGTCCTCGGCATACCAAGAAGCATAAGGATCCCGTGGTCGACCCGAGAAGCCAAATAACTCCTAGGGAAGAGGAAGTGAACTCCAAGGACCTAAGGACAAGACTCGCCTTGAATAGGCGCTATCCCCGCTCGCCTCATCATGACACCTAGGCGTCCAACGTCTCCTCGAGCTCGTCGACCAGCATTCTCCTCGTCCTCGTCGTTCGCATTCTCATCGTCCTCGTCGACCGGACTCTCCTCGTCCTCGGCATCGAGAATTTGCTAGGCCAAGGACCCCAGCCCTACAGGATGATACTTGGCGCACAAGACCCGGAACCAAGACGTGATAAGGCCCTCCAAACGTGATGGCCACCGACATGAAGAGGAGCATAGTAGGGTGAATGATCGCCCAAAGAAAAGTCGGCGTAAGCTCCCAACGAAGCACTCGCTCAAGCGTGAGAAGGAAATAGAAACAAAGCAATGGGAGCCGTTGAAGCAAAGGCCGGATGATATGGAGAGGGGAAAGAAATATAATGACGACGATTACGATTGGGCCACCCGTCCGTTTTCCTTGAGGATAACCGCCGCACCTCCCCATCCTAACCTCAAGCTCCCAAATTTCGAGAAATACAACGGAACCACCGACGCCAAGGACCATGTGCAAAGTTTTGAACAAACCATGAATCTCCTCACCACTGCCGATGACTTGCTCGCAAAGCTTTCGCGAGCACCTTCTCCGAACAGCTTTGACCCGGTTCCGTGAGCTCAAGAAAGGTTGCATCGATTGCCGGAGGGCATGAGGAGAATGTTCTTAGATCATTTTGCCACTACTGGGAAGAGGAAGATGAGATTAACCGACTTGGCCAACATTGAGCAAGGGAAGGGAGAGACCACCCTCGCCTACTACAATAGGTTCCGAAAATGGCGTACCAAGTCGAAGAAAGCCTCACCGATAGGGAGGTCATAGTTTGCTTCAACTCGGGTTAAAATCGGCCCCCTCATTTATGAACTCTCGGCCAGGGAACCTAGTTCCAAGGCCGAATTGTACAAAGTGGCTTATGCCATTTCCATGGTCAAGACAAGACAAAGAAAAGGGAGCCGACAAGACGGAACTCCGAAGCAACTAACCCCGACGTAATGACAACGGGAACGGCAAGGGTTCCAAAGGAAAGAATAGAACCGTAAGCACCGAGAAGCCGGAGTTCACCCCTCTTACAAAGCCCATCTCCGAAATCATGCGGCTAGTGAACCTTCCTCCACCTCGTCCGCCGACCGATCACCCAAAATATCCCCGCAACAAGAACAAATACCGTGATTTTCACAAGGACAACGGGCACACCACTGACGGTTGCTGGGCCCTTAAGAAGCTAATCCAACAATGGGTTGACGAGGGAAAGTTAGACCGTTATGTCATGAAGAAAGATGGCAAGCGAAAGCGGAAGCAAGAGGAGAGTGAAGATGACTCCAAGAGTGAGGATGAAGATCGAAGGCCTCCTAGGGCTAAACTACATGTGATCCGTGAAGAGGTGACCTCCACCGTAAAGCTAAGGGACCAGATCCACGAGCTAAGCAAAGTATACCATGTCCCCGCTTGGATCCATAAAGCGTAAGAAATCATTAGTTTTTCTCCGAATGAGTTGGCGGGAAGTCGAGCGGCTCGTGAGCAGCCACTGGTCATCAAGGGTCGAATTGACAATGTTGAATCCGAAAGACTTCTTGTTGACACGGGGCCTCCCGTGACATCCTATACTAGTCAGCCTTCCAACAAATGGGGTTGAAAGACACAGCGCTAGAGCCATATCATGGAAGGCTTGAAGGATTCACCAACCATAAGGTTGGAGCAAAGGGAACCGTAGAACTAGAACTCGAAGTCGGCGATCATCCCTTCCGAGCCAAAGCTACCGTCACTTTTATAGTCATGGATTTGACTAGTGACTATCATGCGATTATAGGCATTCCAAGTCAAGCCAAACTTGGGATGGTAGCCTCCCTTCCTCACCAACGAGTTAAATTTCCCACTCGTGGCCGGCATTGGATGCGTGAGGGCAACCCCCAAAGATTTCTTGGAACATGTTGTCAAGAGCCGGAAAAAGTCAAAAAGCGTGGAGATAGATACGCCCGAGGAGAACATCAAGATCACCAAATCACGTAAGACCACCGAAACTAGCTCTAGAATGAACTATATCCGTGAAGTATGGGAAAGTGAGGAAGAGGAACCTATGGTCCTAGAAATTGTGGATGACCAAGGCGTAACTCTACCCACACCGGAAGAAGAGCCTACGGTCCTAGAAACCGCGGATGACCAAGGCATAGTTCTACCCATCTCCGAGGAAGACCCCATTCTCGTCAATGACCGTAACTCGGGGCCAACCATGACTCGAGGAAGAACGATCTTCCGTACATCGATAAACTTATGGAGGAAGAAGGCCTCAATGTAAACGACAATGAAGGAAGGAGAATCAGAGAGATCATCATCGAATCCCTAGAATTTCGAGACGGACCGTAAATGAAGCTCGTAGATGAGCTAGAAGAGGTAGTCATTAATCCCGACTATCCCGAACAAAAATCAAGCTAGGAGGCCGGCTATCACAGAAGAGAAAGAAAGAATCATATCCTCTTTGAAAAATGGGCCTCGACGTCTTTGCTTGGAGAGTCGAAGACATGAGGGGATCAATGAAGAAGTAGCCCTCCACCGCTTAGAAGTTGATCCTTTAGCGAAGACCATCTCCTGCACGAGGAGAAATTTTGCAAGGGACAAGGAGGAAGCTATAAAAGAAGAGGTGCAGAAGTTACTCGCCGCGGGAATAATTCGCGAAGTCAAATACCCCGTTTGGTCAAGCTAATGTCGTTATGGTGAAGAAGCAAAATGGGAAATGGCGTATGTGCATAGACTTTACCGATCTAAACAAAGCCTCGCCCCAAGGACAGACTATCCTCTCCCCGTAATCGACAAGTTGGTTGACTCCATTTCGGACACCAAACTCTCGCCTTCTTAGATGCCTACTCAAAGCTATCATCGATAAAAATGGCGAAAGAGGACATCGAGAAGATCGCCTTCCAAACACTGCTGGGGAATTTACGCTACATCATGATGCCTTTGGGCTCAAGAATGCCGGTGCCACTTACCAACGGATGGTAAATCAAGTTTTTGCAAGTCGATAGGTAGAAACATGGAGGCTTATATTGATGACATGGTCATAAAGACCAAGGAAGGCAGCCACGTTCCCGACCTAGAAGAGACCATTCACAACCTCCGAGCAAACAACATGAAGCCGAATCCAAGCAAGTGCGTGTTCGGAGTTACCGCAGGGAAATTCCTAGGCTTCATGGTTTCCCAAAGGGGGATTGAAGCAAACCCGAGAGAAAATCAAGGCGCTCGTTGACATGAAGGAACCTACCAACATCAAGGAGGTCCAAAGACTTAATGGAAGAATTGCGGCCCTTGGAAGATTCATCGCCAAATCCGCCGAAAAGTCACCGCCTTTCTTCAAGGTATTGAAGGGTATCAAGAGCTTCTCCGGACTCCCGAATGCTCGGAAGCATTCCTCCGTTGAAGGAGTACTGGGTTCCCTCCCTTGCTTAGCAGTCCGACTACCGGTGAGATGCTATACGTCTTCCTAGCCGCCACTGATCATGCCGTCGCACTGCCTTAGTTCGAAAGGATGAAGGAATTCGAAGCCCGTCTACTATGTCTCTAAGGCACCGTCCGATGTAGAAAGCAGATATTTCAATGTGGGAGAAGATAGCATACGCACTAGTCATTGCTTCAAGGAAGCTCGCGTGCATATTTTTCTCGCACATCCTATCACCGTCTACACCAACGAACCATCAAGAAAATCCTTCACAAGTTGGACGGCTCGGACGTCTCCTTAATTGGTCAATCGCTCTAACGAAGTTTGATATCACTTATCAACCAAGGAAGACCCTCTTAGCACAGCCTTTGGTTGACTTCATGGTCGAGATCGCCTTTATGGGTGAGCATCTCCCCACCTCCCTAAGCAAAACGCGCCGGAGGAAAAAGACTCTCCCATTGAACTCCCATCCAACCGTTGGATCCCGTATACGGACGGATCAGCTACCAAGGAAAGAAGCGGAGCCGGGAGTTGTATTAGCAAGCCCAAGGGAGAGTATACTATACAAGATGCCATCCGCTTCGGGTTTCCCGCCTCTAACAACCAAGCCGAATACGAGGCTCTCATATTTGGCATTGAGTTGGCCTCCTTCTATGGAGCAACTAAGGTGGCTGCTTTCGTGACTCCCACCTTGTTGTCAAACAAGTGAAGGGAGAATATAACACTCAAGATGTCACCCTTGCCAAGTATAGAGACCTGGTCCTAGATATGACGAAGAAAATGGAATTTTTCGAGCTCAAGCGTATAGGAAGGGAAGACAACCAAGTCGCAGACGTTCTCTCCAAACTAGCCACCATGGACGTGTCTCCTTCGGAGACCAACCCATATGTAGTTTATGCCGAGGAACCCGCGTATGAAAGATTACAAGTCATGCTTCCGGACGAGGAAGAGAGATGCTGGATCGATGACTACATCGAATACATTGAGAAGGAGAAACTCCCGTAAGATGATGCTCGAGCCAAGCTTATCAAGAAGAGGTCTCCAAGATTCGTGGTGATGAACGGAGTCCTCTACCGAAGATCTTTCACGAAGCCCCGCTAAGGTGTGTCTATCCCAAGGAAACCGAGAACCTCCCGGCGTAAGTACATGAAGGTGTTTGCGGCGGACACCCGGGGCCGTAACCTTAGCCGACAAAATCATATCGCTAGGTTACTACCGGCCAAACCTAAGGGAAGACGCGCACGCCTATGTTCGAAAATGTGACAAATGCCAAAGGTTATCTCGACATTCCAAGACTACCTCGGCGAATGAGCAAACACTAGTAATACCTACGTGGCCATTTGATATGTGGGGATCGACCTCATTGGACCCTTCCCACCCGCCCGTGGTAATTGCAAGTACGTGATAGTAGCCGTTGATTACTTCTCCAAGTGGATAGAAGCCAAGGCATTGGCCAAGATAACGGAAGAGAATGCGATCAACTTTGTTCATGACAACATCCGGTGCAGATTTGGCCTTCCGCATACAATTGTTTCGACCATGGACTCCAATTCTCCACGGCATTTACAAATCATTGGGAAGAGTCAAAGTACGCCATGCAAAATCTTCGCCAGCGAGACCCCAAGGCAACGGTCAAGCTGTAAGCCGCCAACAAACCGGTCCTAACCGCCCTCACCAAGAATCTTGAAGGTCGCGAGGGTAGATGGTTGGACGAACTTCCCTAGCTTTACGGGTCGTTCGCACAACCACCCGGGGGCCAACCTGGGAAACCCCATTCGCACTAACCTTCGGTTCGAGGCTACGGCACCAAGCAGAGATGGCCATCCCTGGCGCAAGAAACTCCCATTATGATGAGCAAGTCAACAAGGTCAATAGGCTCCTAGACTGGACACGATAGATGAAAAACGACTAGCTGCGCAGATGAGGATGGTGAATTACAAGCAAAGGACCAAGGCATATCACGACAAGAGGGTCATCAAAAGAGTATTCCAAGTTGGCGATTGGGTACTTAGAAAGATCGAAGCTACTGGGCGGAAGGCAGAACAGAACAAGCTCTCCCCAAATTGGGAAGGTCCCTATATCATCACTCAAGTCATCCGAGAAGGGACCTACAGATTAAGGACCAAGGAGGGGAAGGATCTCAAGCATCCATGGCATTCCGACAACCTTAGAAAATATTATCACTAGTCTAGTTTATTTTGCAATAGATTAGCTCTTTATTTTCGGTCTTTTGTTTTCTTTTTGTCTTTTTAGTTGATAGGATTGCAGTTCTATGTAATCGCATTTCAGTTCTACGAAAGCAGTTTCTTCCAACATGCAAAGCAACTATCAGCTCTTCACCCCAGCACCGGAAGATGAGGACATTACTTCCGACTCTCCGATACACAATAGCCAAGACCAAGGATCAAGGATCCTCCTTGGCCTGATGGCTTGCCAACAGCCAAGACCAAGGATCTTCCTTGGCCTGATGGCTTAATAATAGCCAAGACCAAGGATCCTCCTTGGCCTGATGGCTTGCCAACAGCCAAGACCAAGGATCTTCCTTGGCCTGATGGCTTAATAACTGCCAAGACCAAGGATCCTCCTTGGCCTGATGGCTTAATAACTGCCAAGACCAAGGATCCTCCTTGGCCTGATGGCTTACCAACAGCCAAGACCAAGGGTCTCCCTTGGCCTGATGGCTTACCAACTGCCAAGACCAAGGATCTCCCTTGGCCTGATGGCTTACACACCTGCCAAGACCAAGGGACCACCTTGGCCTGATGGCTCACAATACATCCTGTCAAGGGTCCACCTTGACTCAGGATACCAAGCAGCCAAGACCAAGGAACCTCCTTGGCCTGATGGCTTACAACACTTCAAGGGTCCACCTCGACTTAGGAGATTAACATCCAAGACTGAGGACTTTCCTCGGCCTAATGGCTTGACAAACCTCCTACCATGAGTTTACTCTGACTCAGGATTACAACACTTTACAGCCAAGGAGACCCTCCTCGGCATAAATAACTCAAGAGCATAGTTAAAGCCGAGGAGTATTTCCTCGGTCTAACCATTTTGCCCTACATCGGGGAACAAGGAACCTTCCTTGGATCCTGACTTCTTAAGTCTAGTGCCTCGGCCTAGCATACAAAAATATGAGCAATGGAAATAACACGAATCATAACAAGGATTTTCATTGATATTCAAAAAAAATTACAAAAGCCCTACCATCTATTACAAAAAAAAACAAAGGAGAAAAGCTATCCTAAGTTTGGTGCACGTCGTCAAAAGGCTTGTCCAGCCAGTCTTCAGTAATAGTGCCGGGGGGAGGAAGGACCGTTTGATTAATCGAGGCATTATTTTCCTCGGTCCCTCCTTCCACCTCGGCCTCTATGTCCTCAGGCTCTTCGGCGTCTTGGATCGCCTCCACCAGGTCTTTAATATTGCCGGGGACGACAGAAGCCGGCCTCCACACTTCCCTGCAAGCATGGGCATCCTTGGCAGCCATCAGCTCCAAGTTGCTTTCAGAATAAGGGACCAAGTGATGGAGTGCCCTGACCTCCTCGGCATATTGATCCCTGCAAATTAGCTGGGCAATCTTGTTGATGTCCAGACCGGTGGAAGGATCAGCCAAAATGCTCCGGGCCAAGTGGAGATAGCCATCTTCAAACATGGTGGCTGTTTGCTCGTCCACGGCCTCTCTGAAGGCCGAGCTGGCCATCATCAGTTCCTTGAAAGCCGAGCTCTCCTTGAACCGAGCTACGGCCTCCTCCTCCCTAGCTGGGAGGGTAGCTTCCAGTCCCCGGCACTTGGCCTCAGCTTCATCAGCCTTGGTCTGAAGCTCGGCCTTATCAGCCTTGGCCTGGGCAAGCTCTTCATTTTTGAGCCGGAGATGTTCCTCGGCTTTTTCCCTTTCTTCCTCGAACCTTTTTACCTCGGCCTCAACCTTGGCCTTGGCCGCCGCAAGCTCAGCATCCTTGGCCTCTAAAAGTTTAGCCAAGGAAGACTTGTCTTTTTCGCTCTTTGCTTGAGCTGCCTTGGCCTCATTCAGACGCCTCGTCTTCTTCTTGGCCAGCACATTCTCGTACGCCGTGACAGAAGCCAACTGAAAGATAAATCATCATTAAGAAGACAACCAATATCAAAGACAATGACCCAGAAAGGGATCAACATTTACCTCGGCGATCAAAAGTCCCTTATGGCAAAGCACGGTGTCCTCGTTGGGACCCTCTTTACAAAGGGTTTCGTAAGCATCCTCGTCCATAGCCCTTTGAATAGGAGCTCGGCTCAATCTCACTAAAGGTCCCTCCCTTACCAACAGGGGGAGTCCCCTAAGACGGGGAATACCGAGGGACATACTCTTGGCCAGCTCGTCGGCCTCTTCAACAGTCTTGACGGATTGAACGGTCAAGGGAGGGGGAGCATCAACATTAGGGGCCGCACTGACGCTTGCCCGTTTGGCCGCCGGCTCCTCGGCGCTAGCACTTGGAGTTCTTTTGGAGCCTGACCTCCTTTGGACGAGGCTAGCTTCCTCGGTTGCCTCTTCCTCGGCCTCAACATGGAGGCTATGCCCCTCTGCAGTTGATGGGTTGGTTTGATTGTCAGCCGCCGGTTCCTCGGCATTCACTTCCCCGTGCAATTTAAGGGGAAGGGGTTGGTCAGTCTGAACATTAAGGACGAGGTTACGTGCATTAGCATCCTCCCTCCTTTCTGTCAAGGCGGCCTTCTTGCTCAACCTCCTCTTCCTCTTCACTAGCTCTTGGGGACTAAGTCTCTCCATGGCTAAAGTTTCTTCTTCCTCGGCTGTTAGATCTGCAAGGACGAGGAAAGGGTTAAATACGGGCAGAGGTAACAAGCATTTGAAAAATACCAAGTAAAAAAGAAATATTTACATCCAACTACGTCTACATCATCCAGACACTGATCCCGGGGACGCTCAGTCTTGCACCTAATGCAATCCTCATGGAATACCAAGCCGGGATGAACAGTCCAGTCATTGAAGCGTCTCCCCCTCTTTACGGTGACAAGGGGAGATACCCCATCCTTTTTCCCCGGCATTAAACCCGCTTGAATGTAGTAATGGTCCGAGGACTCAATCACTGACCAATCAAGGACTCCTACCTCGGCAAATTCTTCCAGGCGTTTGATCAAGCCCTTGGTCCATTCATATTGTTGGACGGGGAACGAAGAGGTTGGACCTTTACAAGGGGACTGGAACTCCCATCCTTGGCGGCTCTCCACCCTAATGACGTGGTTATCCCATCCAGCAACTTTGCTAGACATTGGGAGGAGCAACTTTGGTTTCTTGGACGCACTCTTGATGACGAGGAGCCAGCTCTCCTTGACAAATTGGACATGGTAGAAACGCCTAAAGGCTCCCATGGTTGGCTCATACCCCAAGCTACGGCAAAGGATGATGAAGCTGACAAGGACCCGGGTACCATTGGCTCCTAGCATGGCCGGCACCGCCCTCACGTCGTCCAGAAATTCGCAGATAAAAGGATCCAGTGGAAGACGAAGTCCTTGTTGGAATTGTTTGAAGTAGAAGTGGACAAAATCTTGGTTGTAATAGAAGTCATCCTCTTCCTTCTTTGTCTTCAGTTCCATGTGGCCCATATAAGTTAACCTGTACTCGGCTTTGTCTACCCCGTACTTGGAGTATAGCTTTTCCAGCATGGGATCCCCGGCTCTTGGGGTCCTCTCTTGCCTTTGTCCTAACCCTTGGCCTCCTCGTCCTCGGCCTCCTCTTCTTCGGGCCAAACGGCCATCAGTTTGTGCTTCCTCCACGAAAGCATCAACTATCTGAGTAGACGAGGAGGGTTCTCCTTCTCTTCCCGTCATATCTGCATAAAGACGAGGAGACAAAATTAGTGACCTCGTCCATGACTGATTTAGGACGGGGAAGGGAGATTCCCCTCCTCGTCATTTAATAAGGCCGAGGAGGGAGCCGTACCTCTCAGGCGCTCACGCATTTCGCGATCAGAGGCCGGGTAGAACAGATCGATGTGCTCCATCATCTCAGCCCTATCCTCAAAAACTATAATGTTGGGAGAACCAGACTCAATCCTATCTATTCTTGTGGAGTCAGGGTATTGGAGGAATAGACGAGTTCGACCATAACCTCTTAACTGCTTGCTTACATCATCCAGAGTGAGCATCAACCATGGACCTCTCTCTCTACGATAGACCCTCAAATTTCCAGTATGATATCCATAACGGAATCGGGGAGAATGGTCCCAAGATCGAGCCATTTCTAAGGGGAATCAAAAATGAAGGGGGAGTTCATTCAATATTCCAGAAATTTCATATAAAATACAAAGAGAACTAAAGAATTGAAGTTTTTTAAAAAAATTTTATCAAGAAAAGCTTCAACCTTCAACAATGGCAGTCCATTTTCTTGGCACATTCAAAATCCTTCCTAAAAACCCTAGAAATCGCAAAGTCATGGACGGATTACGCAGAAAAGGAATGATTTCATACCTGATTGAGAAGAAGTGGTCGGAATCACAACTGCAACAAGCTTGCCGGAGAGAGAAAGCTTCGCCGGAAACTGGGTAAGAAGAAGATCGGAGAATCGTTGTTGAACCTTGCGTTCGTTCGGCAATATGCTCTCAAATACTTTGAAGTGTGTAAAGGTTTAAATTGAAGGGGTTTTAGTTTTTATACCCCTCCAATCCGGGTCAACCCGTGGGTAAAGCAAAGATCCAGGTCCGGCGTCCCAAGAATTAAATGCGAAATGATGGTTTCAAGGCGTGACAAGACTGGGGGGCCCCAGAATGGCAACCGTCAGTTATATGAAGCGACGCCGAGGACACGTGTCAAACCCGTTCGTATTCCATATGACGAGGACGAGATGACTTTCTACTCGTCCTAATCCGAGTTAGAAAGTCGGGGGCCACTGAACAGTATAAACCGAGATACGAATATGGGTTTGCTCAAGCTGGGCCTAATGAAATTGGGCCGTGAATATTATCTAAATAACCAAGTATCTGAGCCGAGTAAGGTTTCCCTTATATGACGAGGAACGTTTAACTCAGCCTTATGTCTACATGTGTGGGCCGTTATGCAGCAAGAGACGAGGAAACTAAAGTTCTTACCTCGGCATTTAACCACTATGACGAGGAAACAAAATCATTTACCTCGGCATATCTCCGTACCGGCCAATCTCTAATAACGAGGAAGCAGAATCATTCATCTCGGTCTATTAGATAAGGCCGAGGTAAAACATTTGTGTTCCTCGGCGTTCCGGTTAGCTGAACATACAGTCCTTGTACAACAAGGATTACACAGTTGTGATCCAATCAGGATTACAATTACCAACATCAATCCAAGTCAAACAATGACTCCTTAACAGATATAATTCTCTTAAGATTATATCTTATCTCTCTACAAGTTCACTCCAACATGGATTCTATCAATCCATTCCTATAAATACAAGCCCCATGGCTCATTAATTGGTACGTTACTTTTTACATTGGAGAAACTCTGTCCATTTGATTTCTCTAATATCAACCGTGAACTTACTCTCACGCCGGAGGGCCTTTAGCCGGATCCGCCCCGGCTTAGTTTACGTGTTTTCTCTTATTTTCAGGCCTTGCAATCGCCGGAGCATTCAACGCTTGGATTTGGGCTGTTTTGACGATTTTGGCATCATCAATATATATTTTTTATGAGCTGATCTTATAAAAAATGATTTTTTTCTAAGCTTAAAAAAAAATCATTTTTATACTGGCACTTAATAATATATGCATTGATATTTTTCACAGCACATGGGGATTTGACCTGCTGACTTAAGCTCATGGCTTTCAACCTGGAGGTCATGGGTTCGATCTTGTGCATGTGTGTATGTGTGTGTGTGTGAGTAGTGAAAAAAAATTTGACACTCTTCACAATGACTGACACTTTGTTATACTGGCAATTTATTACACTAACACTAGCAAAAAAAAACAAAATACGTTTTTTCTAAGTTTAAAGAAAAATGCGTTTTTTTAAAAATTTTGACATTTTTTGTAATTTCTTTTTGTGACCCAAGCATTTCTCCTTATTGTTTACGTTTGCTTGTTCCCTTTCCTTTCCTTTTGTTTGTTCCCTTTCCTTTCATTTCTCTTTATTGTTTGCGTTTGCTTGTTCCCTTTCCTTTCCTTTTGCTTGTTACCTTTCCTTTCCTCTGACTGATTGCCTTCCGATTTATTTTTTGACCCATCACTCTTCTCTCCCTTTACGTTACATTCCACTCATTACCACGTTTACGCATTTTAATATTCACTCCATCCGTGCAAATATGGATTACTCCCTCCGTCCCGTTCGAAATAACAATTTTTGTGTCTTAAACGAAAATTAATAAAAGTAATGTAGGAAAGAGAAAAAGTGTATAGTGAAATAAATATTGTGAGTGAAAGATAATGTAGGAAAGAGAAAGTGGGATAGAGAATAGTTAGTGGATATTTATTGTGAGAGTATGACAAGTGGGTCCCACAAATAAAGAAGTAATAAAAAACTTTCCATTTTTGAGTTGTGCCATTTCAAATGGGACACATAAAAAGGAAATTTGTGTCATTTCGAGCGAAACGAAGGGAGTACTTCTTTTATGCCTTAATAATTTTTAGAAAGTCATATTTAATCTAATAATAAATGCTAGGATGTTTTATTATTTTAAAAGCCTTTTCCACACAATCCATGTGATTTTGGAATAATTTGTCAAGAAAAGCATGTTCAACAAATTTTATGGCACTCTAAATAAGTATTCCCTCCGTCCCGGTTCACTTGGCATCAACTTTTTGGGTGTAGGAATTAAGAAAAAGTGATGTAAGAAAGAGAAAAAGTTAAATGTTGTGAGTATGAAAAATTAAATAGGAGAGATAATGAGTGGGAGGAATAGTTAGGAGAGAAAATGTTGTGAGTGTAAAAGTGAAGTAGGAGAGAGAATGAGTGGAGGGAATAGTGAATATTCTTTTCCATTTTGGGCAGTGCCAAGTGAAGTGGGACGACCCAAAATGAAAATTAGTGCCAAATGAAGTGGGACGGAGGGAGTAGATCATAGTTATGTAATAATATTAATGAGTCAATTGACATTTATTAGGATTAATGTTAAAAGCAGTGCTGCTCGTGTTTTCGAGTGTTAATGCTAACGAATGTTAAGAGCTTGTCATTAGTAATGTTAAAGAGTGTCAGGTGTAATGTTAAAAAGTGTACCGTATGTATTAATAATGTCAGCACATGTTTAAAAAAAATCGATAAATCACAAAAATATCATTGAACGCTTTAAAAACATATCTTTTTTTTTTTTTCTAATTCTTAGAAAAAAAATATACTCCCTTCGTTCCCGCTTAAGCTTCACCAATTATTCAAAAGGACGTCCTGTTACAAGCTTCACCTTTCCTAAAATGGAAAAGATTTATTAATACTCTATTATATTCACTAATTTTTTTTCACATATTTAAATTATGGATCTCACTTATTATATCCACTCACTTCTTTCCTCTCACAACCCTTCTTCCACTCTCATTATTTTTGAATATATATATTGCTTTCTTAATTTGTGTGTTTCACCAAAATTTTATCAAAATTGTGAAGCTTAACCCCCGGAAGGGAGGAGTATTTCTTAAGATTTTAACAATTTATCATGAAAAATTTAAACGTAATTTTTTATTAATACGGTATTAAAAAACATTAAAACCGTCCATCTGGCTCTCTCTCTGCCTCTCTTTTGGCGCCTTGGCGGTACACTCCAACATTTCTGCTAGTGCTACCATTACTTCTCTCTCCCTCCTTTTCGTCTCCCCACACTTTATTCACTTCTCAAATCCCCAACGCCGGCGCACACACACACACACAGAGAGTTTTTCTCTGGAGCGCTCGTAGGTTGAAATCGACGACAACAGCGACGGGATATGGGAGCTTGTAGCGAAGTTCGTCCACAAAACACCTTCCTATCGTCGACGGAAGACCGCCGATTCTTCAAGCATGTCCACGATAACGTTCACGGCAACATCAATCTCGATCCTGTAAGCCTCCTCAATTTCATCCTTCCTCGTTTTATTTTATTTTTGAATTTCGTTTCGATAATAGCGCTGGCCATTTTTTGTTACTTATGCTTTCTAGTGTTAGGTTGCAGCTATGTTATAGTAATAGTTCTGATATTTCTGATTTTCGGAATTGCGTTAATTTTCAATCGATTTTTTGTTTTTATTTGTTGCTTTTTTGTTTGCTTGTACCGAATAGAATCGAGCGCAATCACGAAATCGAACACTTGCATGATGATAGATAGACAGACGAACTCTAACGAATTTCACCAGCCCATCAGTAGTAAAGATCAGCCGACCTAGCTCATTGTCCAACCTTCCTTGGTCCCGACCTAGCTTTGTCCGACCTACGATCTCCTACTTGCCTAGCCAAGGCACGAATTCAGGTCGACCTAAATCAGTTTGGCGACCTCGATCAAACAACACGTGCGTATATCCATGTCGTGATTCGTAACCGTCTCCTAGAATCTCGGAGACCGTTACACCCTCATTGTTTTCGTGATCTAAGGGATTCATTAACATCCCATATCACCACTATATATACCAAACAACTTTCTACGTGAAAAGTTAATGTCATCTTGACTATTTGAGATTAAGTTAATTCCGATATTTCTAATTTTCATTCGATTTTTTGTTTTTATTTGTTGCTTTTTTGTTTGCTTGTACCGAATAGAATCGAGCGCAATCACGAAATCGAACACTTGCATGAGGATAGACAGACGAACTCGAACGAAACCTAAATTAGGAATTTAGAACTGATTTTAAATATTTTAATGATTTAAGGATTTGTGTTCGAGATAATGAACAGTTCTGGAAGGGGAAATTGAACGATGCAAATTTAATTTGACGAATATCTTATTGAGATTTGGCATTTACGAATTTCTAGCTCCAGGTTTACATTCTGCCTTGTAATATTGTACAGCCTGTTGATTTCATCTACTTTTCCAATTAGATTTTATAATAGATTATTTGATTTTCCTACTTAATGCTTTTCTCTTCCGGCAGTTGTTGGCTATCAAATTTCTCAATAGTAGGTTAAGTTAATGAATAGAGTATTGATTTTATTATTTCTCATGAAGTTATGTGAAGTGCTCTTGGCTACATTGCTATGATTTAGATATAAAAATTTAGGCTATGATTTGAAATTTTCTGAGTACTTTCTCTTTGAACTGCAGCTCTCCTTGAAGTTCATTGACACTGAACAGTTTCAGAGGCAAGCCTTTGTTTACTTATACATTTTTGTACTGATTATTGAATCTCGTGTTCATTGCTTTTTTAACTTTGTTTTTTCATGGATAATCTCTCTGCTCATCTACAGACTCCGTGATTTGCAACAACACGGTAAGTCCTTTCTTAGAAATTGTCTTATAGCAGCCTTACTTATTCATTTGGGGGGGCATTTTGGAATAGACAACTAATATCTCATTAGTTCATTGTAGAATTTAATGTGGTATACATTATAGAATTTGTTTTTATGTATGTTATGGCTATCGCTTCCAGGTTAATATATGATTGAAAAACTTTTTGTAGAAAATAAATCTGATCCTTTACGGATTGATGATGTGTGGAGGAATAGTTTTTCTTGTCACGTAACAGTCAGTCTTGGAATTAAAGCATTTGCAAATATGAATTTTCATTGAATCAAACGGATTGTGCTCAAACCAACAAAAGTTTGTTGAGTTATTTTGTGTATTGAAGAGCATTTTCTGCTTCTGACTTATATCTGTCTATTGAGTTTGAATGCACAACAATGGTTTACATTGAATAAGCCAATACGGTTGTCTGTTGCATCAACAATTTGCTCCTTGCTATGAGGTTAATTTTAAGGGAAGAAATTTAAAGAATGAAGTAAATAAGGAAAGACCTACTGAAGCTGGCAACATTTATGCTTCATAGTTTTGCAATTACCTAAAAGGTCTCTCATCATCACCAATTAAGAATATTTTTATGGAGATAAATTACTTTAATAAATCTTGCAACTTTATTTTCCAATAGCATAAAACTTCATGACCTGAGATTCCAGCTGGCTGTCCTATATTTTATCCATTCATTTGGGAGTACATGGTAGAGGATGACTATACTTGATCATGTAAGAATTAAGATAAAAGTTCAGAGTCTCCAATTTTATGTTTTTTCTCCATATGAAAGTTTCTAGTATTCAAAAGTTTATGCATTAAGACGTATTAGGTCTACTCTATCTCGGTGTAAATGTTTTAGAACAGTAACATGGTGAAATGTATAATATGTTTTGATCAATTGAACAGGGTAAATAGTTGCGGAAATTATACCTGAGTCACCTTGGCTATATTTACGTGAAATATTATATGTTCAAAATTCTGCCACTTATTTTAAGCATACATCAACTGTACCATTACACAGAAAAAGAAATGCTTACACAGGAATATTGACCTTCTGGGCTTGAATTTGTTTGTCAGGTTTATGTCACATGGTGTATCCTGGTGCGGTACATTCTAGATTTGAGCACTCACTTGGAGTTTATTGGTTAGCTGGTGAAACAATATATAAAATCAAGGCTTACCAAGTACGTAGACATCTTGATAGTCATCACTCTTCTCTAATCTATTACTGAAAATTCCACATTCATGCCGAACTGGCAGGGCGTGGAGCTTGGCATTGAGCGCTCTGATATACAGACTGTAAAGCTTGCCGGTAATTAGTAGAAATGTTACAAGCTCAATTTCATTGATGTTCCCATTTTATTTAATTTTTGCTCCATTTGTAGGACTACTACATGATGTGGGCCATGGACCATTCAGCCATTTGTTTGAGCGCGAGTTTCTTCCTAGGGTTCATCCTGGCTCCAAATGGTGATTTTCTTCCATTCCTACTGTAAAGCACACACACATAAGCTTCCAGACTACATAATTGGAAGTCTAACCGCAGAAAGTAAACGCACATTAACTTCCCAATATCTAGCCTTGCCATGCTAAGGTTTTATTGAAAATATATACCTTTTTCTTTTCATCTGGAATAGTTCTAATCACGCTTGTGATATGCAATTTATGAAGCAACTTTGATTAGAGTAGTTAAATTTATTTGGTTGCTAGTGTCATTTGAATTTTGTTAACAACTCATGTGATGCGAATTAGAGGTTTGGTGTATCAGTTCTTGATATAATCATATATCTTATGCTTAGAGCTTGTTCAACAACATTTAAGCAGTTTATAACAACTATGTGAATTACAGGTTTGGTGTATCAGTTCTTGATTTAATATCTGCCATGTTAATTGTTATTTGAAAGAAGTGAGCTTCAGCTATCTGTGTTCTTCTCTTCCAGTGCACCCCCCCCCCACCCACCCCCCCCCCACCCACCCCCCATCCATCTGTATGAACCTGTAATATATGGTTTCTTGCTTTACTACATTCTAAATCTTTTAATTTAGTTTCTGGAGAATTATTAAGTATAGTCCTCTAAGTACCATTTTCTTTATTCTCCAGGTCTCACGAGGATATGTCTTTGAACATGATAGACTATATTGTTGACGAGCACAGTATTGATATCGATTCTGAATGTCTGAAGAAAGTCAAGGTTAAATGTAGTCATGACATATGCAACTTTTACTGTGTGTTTTTCCCTCTTTCTAGAGGCCAAAGCTCCCTTTATCCTTTATGTACAATTTAATTCCAAATCTTTGTGGTAGAAGTCCTTACTCTTCATTGATACTCAGTTGATGGTTGAGGTGCCTTCAAATAAATCTATTTCATTGAGCTCATTTGATGGAAGTGCTTTCCGGTTTCTGTTCATTACCCGGGTCTAAATTTTGGAGAGTCATTATTGGTATCAGCTGTGCTGAGAATTTTTTTCGCATATGTCTTACAGGAAATGATAACTAGTTCTGAGCATGCTTCATCAAAAGTAAGGCACATTTTACATTTTTTTCCCTGTATGGTCATGTTTCCCAGAAACAAAACCTCAATGATTTCTCACTTGCCTTTAATTCTCTCTCCTTCTCTCCAGAGTTCAAAAGAGAAGCTTTTCTTATATGATATTGTTGCAAATGGTCGAAATGGGATAGATGTTGACAAGTATGTCATTCCTTTTCACCATCTGTAGAAGAACTTACAAATCTACGTTGGATAGGTAGTGAGGAAATTATCCATATCTTTTCTTGTTCATTATTCGTTTTTCCTTCTCTTTGCTATTCTTTTCAGATTTGATTATCTTGTTCGCGACTCTCGGGCTTGTGGTCTGGGCTGCAGTTTCCAGTTTGAAAGGTGTGCAATGCTATCTTGTTAGGGACATGTTTAGTTCACTTGTGTTCATCACAAGAGCTCAGAAGATACTTGATTGACAACTAGATTTTGCTCTATTTTTGTGCTGTATATAATTCATGCTTTCCAAGTCCATCTACATGTTTCATTGTTGTAAACCTGCAGAATGTTGGATATAATGCGTGTTATAGATGATGAAATATGTTATCGTGCTAAAGAATGTTAGTACCTCTTAAATCTCATTTCTACTAAATACTCTGTATAATATAAGCCAGCGGTTCTTCAGTTTATGTTTGCAAATCTTGTCAGATCTTACGATCCATAAGTTATTCTCCGCTCGTGCTGATCTGCATCGCACAGTCTATACACATGCAAAAGTGAAGGTGACAGTTTAAACTTACAACTCTCTTAAGATCAATATGTGATTGTTCTGCAGATTTTCTTACACCTGACTGGTATTTTCATTTATTTTCCTTTTCAAAGGCAATAGAACTCATGTTTGTAGATGCCCTAGTAAAAGCAAATGACCATCTCCAGATTGCGTCTTACATTCATGAACCATCTCAATACTGGAAGGTAGCAAGTTTTTCATACCTTTGTCTCAAACCCTATACAATATATTTTGTTTCACAAGCCCTTATACATACATTTTAAAAATACAGTTGGACGATTCAATACTGAAAATTATTGAAACTGCACCTGATCAAGAACTCAAGGAATCTAGAGATCTAATCCTCCGCATCAGGCGAAGGGATTTATACCAGGTTCTTAATCTGTAGTAATGGGACAGTGTGGTGTATTTATCGTTGGAATTATATGAAACTTGTGTGTTACTATATTCAAGGAGTCTTAAATTACAATCTTATGGATATTTTCACAGTTCTGCAATGAGTTTGCTGTTCCTAAGCATATGCTGGACCATTTCAAAAATGTTACTGCGAAAGATATCATTTGTTCACAGGTCTAAATTTGAACTTAATTCTATTATACGAGTTTTCCGTAGGCGCACTCTATTTCTAACATAACAAATTTAATTCAGAAATCTGGTGGGGTTATGCTAAGAGAAGACGATATTGCTGTGAGCAATGTTAAAATTGATTTGACACGGGGAAAGGATAACCCTCTGGAAAGGTAAGGTTGCAAGAGTTGGTTCATCTTGCAATGTTTTCCTCAGCTCAGTCTATACTGGCTTTACCCAACTCATAACGATTAACCCTTTTCCTTTGTGCATGTGAATTCTACTCCAGCATCAACTTTTTCGAGGTACTATGTTTTAATTTTCCTGAATCTCCGCTTTTCTTCATATGATTATGCTCTTCTTTTTTCTGAATGTAAGACGCAATCTGGTCATTTTAGAAGCTGGTTAAGGCCCTTTAGCTAGTTATTCTCTCCCTGCCATAATAAATGTCGCATTTTTTTGTCAACTTGATTGAACTTTGACAAAAAAATATCTCAAATCTAATTACTCTCATGAAATTTTGAAAAATGTTATTGGTAATTTTTTTAATGACGCATCAAATACAATTATTAGAATTTCATGAAGATTATTAAACTGTCATCAAATTTTGGTCAAAGTTCAATGATCAAAAAATCAAGATAGAAGCATTTATAATGGGCCCGAGGGTGTATTATTAATTTTTTATTATTACTTATTTTTTTTGCGGTCCAACCACTAGCTAGCATGTAGAACTAACAGCCTTTGTCCTCTCAGGACTATGACAGCATCACGAAGTTCCCAATCCAAGATGACCGGATCAGCCATCTACTGCCATCATGTTATCAAGATAAAATAGTGAGGGTGTACTCCAAAAAGCCCGAACTGGTTTGTCTCTCCCCAAAAACAAAATCATTTGTTGTTGCTATGCTGCTCGGCACATTTTTCAAGATCTCAAAATGGGTACATATTTGATTATTTTACAGGTAGAAGCAGTTTCTGAAGCGTTTGAAAACTTCCAGCTGAAGACATATGGTATGAAAACTCAAGTACATGGAACCCCTGACAGGAAGAAACGTAGGGTGTTGAACACCGTAAAATGACAGTGAGTCCTGATTTTGCTTTCAGCTGGAATGTGTATAGAAAGCCATATAATATACCCACCCATAGGTAGATCTAATACAGGAAAAACGTAAATGTAAAAAGAACTCGTAAATCCTTACTGTACCGACTTCCCACTTGGCTTGCAGTTTATTACTAACTAGAAATGTCGTAATGCAACGACCTTTGTATGATGAACTAAGATTGCTTATGTAACGGACTTTTATTAGAGACTTGAGATGGTTAGTTGGACTCTCGGACTTGGTATTTCGCATATGTTGATGCCAAAATGGCGTGCTCTTGGTACTGCTAGCTCTGTGTGTGTGTGTGTGGATGAAATCTTACATCCAGTTCTTTGTTAGTGTTGTAGGGTGTGTTGGTTTCTTTTTCTTTTTATGTTGGAAGGCTTTAAAAAAAAAAAAAAAAAAAAAAAAAGTAGGTCCCACCGAGACTTGAACTCGGGTTACTGGATTCAGAGTCCAATGTCCTAACCACTAGACCATGGGACCTGTAGTATACATCTGTCACAACTTTTAATTTTTTTTATTTGCTGTAACTTTTGAAGCATAGTAGTATTCTGTTTGGCACACTTTATGTGACCTCTATAATTATGATCAATTCTATGCATACTAGTATATTCCTTAAATATGATACTTCATTGATTATTTGATTGAAATTTAAGAAAATAAACTCAAATATTTAAATCTGGGAATTTGACCCGGAAGTTCCTTTTGGAACAAATCACTTCCCCTCAAGTTCTTCATTAAATCGAAATGACCTGAAAGTTCTTATGCAGTAATATATAATACTGCATGCAATATTATTATATTCACTCATATGTAAATATAATACTGCATCTATAATACAACATGGTGAAGAAACTTCTCAGGCATTATGATACTTTTTTAGAACTTCCCGGTCACTCTCCCTTTAAATCTATATAATAAATGCCATCACACTTTTTTTAATCAATCAATACAAAAATGTCGTTATTTTTTCTGTATTAAGAATAAGTAATACATGTGAATTAAGAAATCAATATAAAATGTGTAATAAAGTCAAGTGGAAGATTGAGAATATATTTATCAAAAACGCTATTTATAATTTAATTTAAGCGGATAAAAAGTAGATTGGTAAGTAGGTTTTTTTTGTCATTGATGAACTGTACGAAAATAAAGTTGTCCAATACGGTGTTCATTACTTTCCCTTTCCTTTTGAGAATAGTAAGAAGCTTATAGTAGTGGGACGGACTAAAAGGAAAATAATGAAATGGACCAAAAGAAAAATAAGAAGCTAAAATTGGGACAAAGATAGAGTATTATTGTTTTATTGATATATATTAATGATATTATTATTCTTTTGTTGATATCAATGAAAGGTTAAACATTCACTAATTACTATTCTCTCGGTCACAGTCAAAAATACAAAATGAATGTTCATTTTATTCTGAGAAATAATAAAGTTACAAAAAAGTGTTACAAAATGATGTATCAAAATTTTGTTGGTACTTTACATAAGTATTAAGAAAATTTTAAATTTCATATTTTTATAGGAATTAGTGGGTGGAATGAGACAAAAAATTTTATTTTTTTAAAAAAGGACGGTACCCTTATAAATTATTTTACTTTACATCAGAATTCAAATCAAACGGTAAGAAATTTTGTAGATTTTCGAATTAATACAATATGAACCGCAGATATGAACCATATGAACTGCCAGTCCAAACAGCCGGTTTCGAAGCCTAAACCGCATATGAACAGTAAACCGCCGGTTCACGATTCACCCGATTTAACGGTTCATCCGGTTCACGGTTTTCAACGGTTCAAAACCACCGGTTCATCCGGTTCAAACATGAACCGTGGGCATGTCTAGCTATACCGTACTACTACTCTTCAGAAGCTATTCATTTTCCAACATTTACATATATATACAAATTAAGAAGTCTTCATATGCTGCATTCCAAAGTCTGAAATGACTTCTTCATTTTCCTGAGGGAACATTTTGAGAGTTTCCTGACAATGCTAAACTTCGAAAATCTCCTCGGGTTTGAGTTTCTCCTTTTCTGTCTCTGGACTCGCCTTCGTAAATTCATCTAAAAGTAATCTCCGGAGTTTGTTTCTAAAGCCTGATGTTTCTTCGGGCTCAAACCATTTTTTCCCAAACTGAGAATCAACATACAAACAAACACCAATGAGCACAAGTAGTTCAAGAAAAATTGAGATAAAATGTGGTCCGACCAATAAAAAGTGGTTGGGATCTAAGAACGAAATCTTATACTCCCTCCGTCCCACAACAATCTATAAAAAATTTCATTTTGGACGTCCCACAATAATCTATAACTTTCCCAAAATGGAAATGGGACCCACTTCTCTGTACTCACAACACTTTTTAAATTTACTATTTTCTCCACTCATTCTCCACTCATTCTCTCTCATATTTTACTTTTACACTCACAACACATTACATTTATCACTTTTTACCTTAATCTCCGTGCCGGGCCAAAAAGTCTACACAATTGTGGAACGGAGGGAGTATATATATATATTTCCTCCATCCCATTACAAGTTACACATTTACTATTTGCACGGGAATTAAGGAAAGTGTTAGTGGATTAGGTGTTGTGAGTATGAAAAGTGAGGTAGGAGAGAGAAAGTGGGGTAGAGAATAATAATTGAATTGTCGTTGTGAGTATGATATGTGAGTCACACACATTAATATAAAAGTAATAAAACATTTCCATATTAGAAAGTTTGTAGTGGGACGCCCAATAAGGAAAGCTATGATGCTCTGACTATTTGGTTTATCTGGTCGGACCCTTGTTAACAAGACTAAAATAAGAGTGCCAGAAACGGGTACGGTGGGGTAAACCAAAGAGTCCGAGCATCAGAGAAGGAAAGTGTGTAGTGGGACGGAGTGAGTATATATATATATATATATATATATATATATATATATATATATGTATGTGTTTTTTTTTCTATTTTTAAGTTAATGAGTTTAACATACAAGGCTAAATATGGAAACTCAAATTTATATTCTTAGCACAATTTTCAGGCAGGATTACTTAAGTGGAACAACCAAAAGAGAAAGTAGGACTTTCCAGGGAGGCACATAGGGAATGGAGGACCAAAAAGGGTTTGGATAATTACCGATGCATTGAACAAGGGATACCTAAAACCCCATCACAAAGAAGTAAATAAGGAGGAGGGAGAAGTACCATTTCCAAATCTTTCTTTTTTAGCCTTTGAGGCGCCTCCTCGATGAAACGTTCCATAAAGAAAAGAACAAAGATACCACAGTCATAATTGTTTCTTTGCTGTGGAACCTGTTAGGAAAAGAAAAATTATCAGAACAACCATCAAAGTTATGGCAACCAGCTTATGAGGCATGAAACAAAAAGATCACATTTTTAAGCTCCAAATTCTCAAGGACAACCTTCAGAACCCCAATTTTTTCAAATGAAAATTTTGGTTTATTTATTTATGAATGACTTAATATATTACAAGAGTAGAAATTGAAAGTGCATTTGGTGGGATTGAACCCCTGACCTTTCATACGGAAAGGAATAATGGATGCGGCTTGAGCTAGAGCCCTTTGGCTTCAGAACCCCAATTATGTGACTAACAGCCTCGCCTGCAATCCTTTTGTTTTCTTCAGTTCTCACGTTATAAATTCAACACAGATAAGCCTACTATAATTCATCTTTCTAAGTCTTTTACTTCCTCTGTTCCAAATGATGTCCTAACACTTGGGATTAGGAGTGTCGGTCGGGTTTAACCGGGTGTAACTGTATCATGCTTTAAACAATGTATAATGTGTATTGTACAATAATTTAGAGCATCGTACAATTGAACCTAGATAAACTCGATTGTCACCCCTACTTGGGATGGAGGATGTAATAACAACTGCAGCTTATTCAGCATAAAATGGTTGGAAAATGAGCACCTAATTTGTAGATGTATGACTACTTCATCTGTCCCACGATGAGCCCATTTTATTAACTCGCTTAAAAAATTACTCAAAAGTCAATTTCCTTGACTTGCTTGAAAAATTAAGAATAACACTCATTTTGGGACGGAGGGGGTATTAACTAATTAGTTCTGAATGCTTATATTCCAACTTAAACCAGCACAGAGACAAATATATCAACCAAATGGGCTGATGGTACATTAATTCTGAATGCCATTTGTCAAAGCATTCATTATAAATATATAATAGCTAAAAAACGGATAAAGAGAAATAAAACATTAAGTCAACCACATAATCTTAGTCATGCCAATGGCTTGTCCTTGGCATACAGTGATACGAAAAGCAAAGAGAGCACAAACACACAGAACACAGAAATCTGCAATTTCTCCAAAGCTTATTACTACCTCTATCCCAAAATGAAAGACCAAAAAACTTGCAAATTTGTTCTTGACCAAGAGCAAATTTCAAAAAAAAAAAAAAAGGTCATTCACTTTGGGACGGAGGGAGTATCATGTGAGGAAAGGAACTGTGAACTGTATTCCATATCAAACATGTACAATTCCCTACTTAATGAAGATGCAAGTCCATATAGGGATTTCTCAAGTAGAAAAGAGTATTACTAGAGCCCAAAATACCTTCAAAAATTTGACTCCAACATGATGCATCAAGGATGCAAAAGATTAGTCTATGAATCCCACAAGCAAGTGTTGATGATCTAACATGTTGGCTCAAACTCAGATGCAAAATAATTTTCAAGGACCCTATATTATCCACAGGAAAATGAATAAAAGTAAAACAAATATCAATATGATCCCCTCAGAATAAATGTTTACCGTTATGATCTTCTCATCCATCTGACGAGGGAGATTTTGCCAGATTCTACCCGCAATGGAGGGATCCAAACGAGCTTCTTCTTTTCTAAGGTAGTTCCACTCTTCTTTCAAGAAGCTAGAAGCACATTACATGTTCAAAAGTCAAACAGAAAGTCTGTAGATATATAGCAATACACACTTCCCTAATATTTTAACAAGAAAAATATGTTACAAACATATATGGACAAAACCGAAATTATTCCAATAACATCCATATTTCACATATAGCACATAAATGGTATTTCAAGTTAAAGGTTATAGAGTAGATAAAAAGGTCTTTATTTTACCTTCTGACGCTTATAAAAATCGATCTACTATGGTGCAATCCAAGTGAATCCAAATGCAGTAAAATTGGCCCTGATTCATCTTCCTTGTCTGGGAAACAAATAATGACAAGGCTCCAATGCTGACTGCATAAATGAACGAACGCTGTAAAGTACACGCTAGATAGTTTGCTTTTAAAATAATGCAAATAATAAGGCTTGAACTATACAAGGAATGAACAAGGCTTGAATTATAAAAAGATACTATCTTTTAGAACTATTAATAAAGAAAAAGATACACAATAGTAAAATTAAAATAATATTTCATGAAGTGATTCTGAAAAGATTGTATTATCAAGTATCATGTTGTTAATCTCACTTTTTTGTGCGTAACATGAAATTAATAAGCTCAAGTAATACATAACTATTAGTTGCGCCTCAATAGTATTTTATCTCGTGTTCACTACTTCATGTCATGAAGTAGTGAATACAAGAGATAAAATCTGGCAAAAGCTTCAAAAATAATTAAACGGTTACTTTTATACATCATACTGCCTCCGTCTCATAATAAGTGTCAGCATTCCTTTTTGGTTCATCCCAAAATAAATGTCGCATTTCTAAGTAAGAATATATTCTTAGTGCAATATTACCAAGGTAAGAGCAATGTACAAACAATTAAAGAACATTCCTCAAAATGTTTGACAAGTCAACTGCGACACTTATTATGGAATGGAAGAAGTGTATTGAGTTTCACGATTCGATGTGCATTTTCTTTTTTCTATGCAATGGAAAGCTAGATTGCTACTAGTGGGGAAGATTAGTTTTGGAAATTATCACTGAACTAAACAAAAATTTGGTACCCGCCAAAGATAACTCCTGGATATGTGACTGCTGAAAACGTCCAAGCTAGCTACTAGCATATCAACATTAATATATGTTTCATTAATAAGCCCAATAACTTACTATTCATGTACTGGAAGAAGTATATATGCTTTCTCAAATATATTTACACCTTTCCACCACCTCCTGAACTTCACAAATAATGCCTCCCTTTCATTTTGCTACAATAAAGGAAAATAGAGGTAGTTCAGAACTAAATGAAACTTTAATTTTAAAATTAAATGCGAAAGAGTTGAGAAAAAGTGTTTCAAGAAGAGTGACGTTAAGATGAAAAGAAGTTTGGATCAAGCACTTTGTGTTACTGTGTTATTCGTTTTGCATAAAAAATTCAGGAATATTACACAGCAAGATGGAAAAAGTTGAATTCTCATCCCTTTCCAGTTAGCTTCAGAAACTACAGACTAATCCTCTTACAGGAGTTTTTATAATAATTACATGTCCAAAGTAGAGAGAAAAAAAAAACTTAGTTAAAAGAAAGTAAAACTTCCATACTTGTTTAATTAGTTTTTTGTGTGAGTTAAGAATCTTAGGTAATCTTTCATTGAACCAGATTGTACCAATGTCCATGAACAGAAAAGGGAGCACCGACTTCCTTTATCTCCTGATTTAGCATAAAAACCAATGTGTTTAATACTCAAATAACTTGCTGGAATATTGCTTATTGATAAATATACAATAATTTAAAAGGGATGTAGTAAAAAATTCAACTAAAAAATAGTAGTATGTTAATAGCACCTATTAAAATGATATACATTAAGGGAAATATGAGCATTTTTGAAATATAGTATATGTGTCATTAAGGGTAATATGGGTATTTTTGGATATTTGACACCCGAAGGCTGAGGATAGCGGTAGGAAAGGTGAAATGGGAGACGGAAACCAAGTTCAGGGACCATATATATATATATACTCCCTCCGTCCCACTGCAATCTACACATTTACTATTTGCACAGGAATTAAGGAAAAGTGTTGGTGGAGTAGGTGTTGTGAGTATAAAAAATGAGCTAGGAAAGAGAAAGTGGGTTAGGTAATAATCATTGAATTGTTGTTGTGAGTATGACATGTGTGCCTTATTAATATAAAAATAATAAATCATTTCCATTTTAGGAAGTGTCTAGTTTGTAGTGGGACGCCTTATGAGGAAAGTGTGTAGTTTGTAGTGGGACGGAGGGAGTATATAGAAAGAGAGGAGAGAGACTACCTTGCTGTCCATGGCTTCTTTCAATTTGTTATAGAAAAATGTGTTGAAAAAGTGATAATCAAGCCTTGCTCGTTGTGATGGTGTTGTTTGGTTCTGTAGGTATCTAGTGAAAAAGAAACAATTAGCTAATTCAAATTTACGACTCATCTAGCAAGCTGAAGGCAAAAGTGCATTCAGTTATGTCTATAAATGAATAATTGCTTAATGGCATCCATTTAGCGTATTAATTGCATCTAAAATGTACACCATTTACTGGCAATTCATAAGAGAACCGAGAGAAATATATACACCAAAGTTACTGAAAAGACTATTTAATCTCTTGTATTTCAGAATGTCAGGGTAGCGATAATGCCAGCGGCAAAATCAGAAACTAAGAACATGCTAGTCCACGGAGACGTGTTTAAACAGCTTTAAGTTCCAAATCAAAGACTGGGTAATAAGAGCTTTCGAGTAAAGTAAGGTTCAAATTCAGCTCCAATAGAGAAGGAAACCACCTATTTGACTTTCGGTTATTTTTTTGGCTATTTCTTCTCTAGGAGGCATGAAAGGAGTCCTGACTTTTTATAGAGATATACCCCAATTAACTATCTCAGCCATGGGGCTATGAGAATACCTCTTTTATCTTCTTCCTTCCCTTAAAATTTTACTTATATATTCTTTTACATGTTAATGGAGCGTAAAAGGGTCTATAAGAAAGTCCCTATGGTGTCTATTGTGTTTACGAATTCATGCATTGAATAACTAAATCTTATGCCCTAAGTTTTTAAATCAAATCGCCAAACAAGTCACCAAGACTTCACCCAATTTACATACCAGAACTGAATTTGGAGATATTTCGATTGACAGTGAGAACTGATCCTAAAGTAGAAGTGCCATCTATGAAGCACTGATACAGGTACGAGAAACGGGTGCAATAGAGTGCGGGTACGTAGATACATCTAAATCTAAAAATATAGGATACAGGTACATCAAGGATACGGCTATACACACACATACATATATATTTGTATATATGTATATGTATTTCTTAGTCTTTAAATAGTCTTACAAAATATTGTACATATCATGAGTACATTAGAGAGAATAATGGTAACAGATAAACAGTAAACCTTCCGACGAGCTAAACACTTTTCTCATTAACTCTTTTCTTTAATTCTTTTTACAGTTTCATATGTCTTCTAGCACCAAAATTTAAGAAGCACGATTTCTTAGTAAAACTAGAGTTTATTATTCTAGTCGAGTATCCAGGATGTATCGTTAATGTATCCGAGGGGTACCTAAGTTGAATTTTTTTATATTATTATCAGGATACGTATAAGACGTATCTGACATGTATCCGGAAGTATCCCACGAGTATCACATCTGATACGCGTACCGCAGCCATTTTGGAGTATGCGTGCTTCATAGAGTGCCATCAATATTCATGACATCCAAAATTACGAGAAATCAGACTGTATCAAGTTAGAGAAATGAAGAATACTGTTTATCCTGAGAACCACAATTTGCATTCATAAGTTTTATCTCCCCCATATTTTACTTCCAGATATCAAGAAGATTCTCAATGTAACAAAACCAGAAATGAGGCAGGCCTAGGAATATAGCCATGCCTAAGAATCATGTATAATCATTAAGCTATTACCGGATGTAAAAATTGATGATTGGTGATGACAGAAATGCTTCAGGAGCAAGGCATTCCATGTCTAAAGCACTGATTTCAACTGATTTTGGATCATCCCTGCGAACAGAAGAGGCAAAAAATACTTGGATATAAGAAATCCATATTCCGGAAATGGCTTATAGCAGTGGGAGTTTGTCCATCAAATTCAAGAGAAGACTTATGATATACCTTGATGGATAGTAGATTACAATCTCTTTCATGCTGAGAAATGAAAACATGTATCAATTTTTTAGAAGTACAGCTATCTATATCGGATATTTAGAAAAGGTAGTAATGGAAAATAAGATCCTATTACCTGTCGTCCAATTTTTCTGCTGGCTGTTTTGTCTGCATACGTTGAGGAGGTTCCTCCTCATCCACAAGAACAAAAGCCATTGCCTGTTAAAAAAGAGTATATATAAGATCAAGGGCCATGGATATAGAGACAATCAGACTTTAGCACAAAAACAACCCAAATAGATCTTCTTAACATAAATGTGAAGTAGGAAACTCAGCAGTGAAAACATCATTGTAGGGTTGGAAATGAAGTTGTATGAACTTCTCAAGTAAACTCTAACTCAGCAGTGAAAACATCAGTGTAGGGTTGGAAATGAAGTTGCATGAACTTCTCAAGTAAACTCTAACGTTCCATAAGACAAACCACTTCAGTTGGACAGAAGAACAAGACTGCACACTAAATATGATGAAGTAAATATGATGCAGTGGCTATTACTGTTGTTGGGAGCGTTGGCTCCCAAGAGGGGGGAGCACCTGCTCCCAAGTAACCAATTTCAATGCAAGTTTCTGGAGTGAGGGAGCGCTGGCTCCCAAAAGGAGGGAGCACCTGCTCCCAATTGATCAATTTCTGCATGGAATTTCTGGAATAAGGGAGCGCTGGCTCCCAAGAGGGGGGAGCGCCTGCTCCCATGTCGCAGCAGACGGATTTTGTTTCCTTTTCTGATTTAGTTTCCTTTTGTTTTCCTTTGCTATTTGTTTTGGAATAGGATTGTTTGTTTCCTTTTGATTTACTGCCTAGATTAGGAGTCTTAATTAAGGTCGGAACTATAAATACTTTTTAGGATTATTATTTTCTCAATTTTTGAAGAATAAACAATTTATTTTCTTCAAGGGTTCTTTCTTCTTTTCCTAAGAAGACTAAGTCATTCCTTGGCTTGAAACGTAATCTTATTCGTTTGATTACGAGGATTACGTCCTTTTGCGAGGAGTAATTCATATCCGTGTGCGTTGTGTGATTTTCAAGGTTTTTGTGATTATAATTCTGCTGCGTTTTCTCTGTCTGTGGATTCGTTCTACATCAGTTGGTATCAGAGCTAGAAGATTCTTGGACGATGGCTAACGACGGTCCTGCTGATCTCCAGGCAACGTTGACCGCCCTCACCGCCAGCTTGACGGCTTTAAACACTTCTATAATGCGGATGGATGAACGTGCTGACACTCGCCATGCTCAATTGTTGGAGGTTTTGAATCGTCGTAATAACAACATCGGAGGCGAACGAGTTGCTAGGGTTGAACCGGTCGCGGGAGCCATTGGCAACGAGGAGGCTCGAGCAGTTGCCTACCGTCCCAAGATAAGGGCAGATATTCCTAATTTTTCGGGCGAATTAGGGATTGAGGATTTCACCGATTGGTTGGCGGAAGTAGAAAAGTTTTTCACGTTGATGCAGGTCGAGGAAGAGAGGAAGGTTCCATATATCGCCTACAAACCGAAGGAGGTGTTTACTGCATGGTGGACGAATGCGAATCGACAACGCAACATGAAAATCGCTTGCCTATCGATCGTTGGAATCTTATGAAGTATGAGCTGCAGAGGTAGTATCTTGGGAGGATTATGGCTGAGCAGCAGCCTATACTTGAAACTTTTGGCTTGCAGCAAGGGAATCGATCCGTCGATGAGTATACTAAGGATTTTTATTCCCAATCTGCTCGGGTGGACATGCGCGAAACGGATGAGAAACATATTGCACGATTTATTAATGGCCTTCGCGTTCCTATTCGCAATCAAGTTGAGCTTTTCACCTCTCATTCTCTTTCAGATGCTATTTCTAGAGCTCACAAGGTCGAGCGACAACAATCATCCTCTTCTTTCAGGCATTTTGGTGATTCTTCTTCCGGGGGCACTTCGGGTAATGCAGTTTCAAGGGCTCCTTCGACTCAGGACAAATCACAGCCTACCGCACCTAGAGGAGCTCCGGAGGTCCGCGCACTCCCTGCACCTGGTGGTAATTCGTCGACGGAAAGGAAGGACCCCGCTGTTGGGCGGTCAGCCAATAACCCCTATGCCAAATCTTTCGGTACAAAGTGTTACCGTTGCCAGGAAACAGGCCATACTTCTAGTAATTGCCCCAAGCAGCGAAGAGTTAATTTGGTTGAGCATGAGATTGATGGGGATGATGATGGTGGGGATGCCGAGGGTGGAGGAGAAGATTGTGAGGAGGTTTGGAATGACCCTAATGGTGATGTTGGGGAAGACGTTAACCACCACTCCCTTGTGGTTAGTCGCCTCATGCTATCTACTCCTGTTGCCCCCGGTGACCCAGAGCGCCACCGAATTTTTCGCACCAGAGGAATGATCAAGGATACGAGGATAAGTGTTATCGTTGATAGCGGAAGTAGCGAGAATCTAGCAGCTCGGAGCTTGGTGCAGAATTTGAAGCTTCCGGTTCAGAATCATCCCACCCCATACTCTGTGGGTTGGATTAATGCAGACGGCGCTATTAAGGTACATGAGCAATGTTGGGTTCCTTTTTCTATTGGGCGTTATAGTGATATGATTTTGTGTGATATTGTTGATATGACTGCATGTGGGTTATTATTGGGTAGACCATGGCAGTATGATCTTGATGTTGTGCATACGGGGAGGACTAATATTCTTAATTTTAAGAAAGATGGTGCACATTTTCATTTACGTCCACTGAAGGAGGTGGGTTCACCTGCAGTGGAGAGGCCGACACCCATTATTTCTTTGTGCACTTCTTCTGAATTTATGGATGAACTTCATAATGCCCTTATGTATATGCGGTGGTTCATAAAGGTTTTGTGGGAGGTGTTAATGTTGTTCTTGTTTCTCTCCAATCCGTGTTGCGTAAATATGAGTCTATCATGCCCGAGGAGTTGCCGCCGGGGTTACCTCCTCTGCGCAATATTCAACACAACATCGATTTGGTTCCGGGTGCTTCTCTTCCCAACCTTGCCCATTATCGTCTGAGCCCTGCTGAACATGA
Source organism: Adenophora triphylla var. japonica (assembly GCA_022495995.1). Classification (NCBI taxonomy): domain Eukaryota; kingdom Viridiplantae; phylum Streptophyta; class Magnoliopsida; order Asterales; family Campanulaceae; genus Adenophora; species Adenophora triphylla. Next base: position 116,556 of record JAFEMH010001615.1, on the reverse strand, counting down.
TATTTTGCGGGAACAAGTGGAGGATTTGTTGAAGAAAGGGTATATCCAAGAGAGCTTGAGTCCTTGTGCGGTGCCCGCTCTACTCGTACCCAAGAAAGACGGTACTTGGCGCATGTGTATTGATAGCCGAGCAATCAACAAGATTACTGTCAAGTATCGCTTTCCCATTCCTCGTCTAGATGATATGTTGGAGATGCTTCGGGGTGCTAAAGTTTTCTCCAAAATTGATTTGCGGAGTGGTTACCATCAGGTTCGTGTGCGTCCAGGTGATGAATGGAAAACCGCTTTCAAGACGAAGGAGGGGTTGTATGAATGGTTGGTTATGCCTTTTGGTCTATCTAATGCTCCTAGTACCTTTATGCGGTTGATGAACCAAGTACGTAAGCCTTTCAACGGCAAGTTCTTAGTTGTCTATTTTGATGACATCTTGATATTTAGCAAGACTGAGGAGGAGCATGTCGGTCATGTTGAAGCAGTTTTACAGGCTTTGAAGGAGAATGAGCTGTACATCAACCTTAAGAAGAGTAGTTTCATGCTTCGACGATTACTATTCTTGGGGTATGTTGTTTCGGAGGATGGCATTCATGTGGATGAAGACAAAGTTCGTGCTATTCAGGATTGGCCTACCCCTACGACTAGCGAGGTACGGAGCTTTCATGGTCTTGCTACTTTTTATCGTCGCTTTATTCGTAATTTTAGCACTATTATGGCTCCTATCACTGAATGTATGAAAAAGGGGAAATTCCTTTGGAGCGATGAGGCTTCTTCTGCCTTTTCCTTGATCAAGGAAAAATTGACTAGCGCTCCATTGTTAGTATTGCCGGATTTTACTAAACCCTTTGAGCTCGAGACGGATGCATCTGTTGTGGGCATTGGCGCTGTTTTGACTCAAGGGAAACGCCCAGTTGCTTTTATGAGTCAGAAGTTAGAGGAGTCGAAGCGTAAGTGGACAGTGGACAGTGTATGAGCTTGAATTTTATGCAGTGGTTCAGGCAATCAAACATTGGGAGCAATACTTACTTCATCGTGAGTTTATTCTTCACACTGATCATGAGGCTTTGAAATACATGAATGGTCAGAAATCTTTGAACCGTATGCATGCTCGATGGGTGGCTTATCTACAGCAGTTTACTTTTGTTATTCAACACAAAAGTGGACAAAGTAATCGCAGATGCTTTGAGTCGTCGGGCTTGTTTGTTGGTGACCATGCATAATGTTGTCGTGGGTTTCGAGTGCTTGAAGGATTTATATGCGACCGACCCAGATTTTGTGGCTGATTGGGCTCGATGTCAGGATGGTATTTTTCATGGACCGTTCTTACTTCAAGATGGGTATTTATTTTACTTGGATCGCTTGTGCATTCCTCATGGTTCAGTTCGGGAGAGTCTCATTCAAGAAATTCATAAAGATGGTCATTGCGGTAGAGACAAGACTGTGGAGTTGGTTACGAGGAAGTACTTTTGGCCCCATCTACGAAGGGATACGTACGCAGTTGTGAGAAAGTGCATGGTGTGTCAGTTGAACAAGGGTCAAGCGCAGAATACGGGTTTGTATACTCCCCTACCTATTCCTGAGGGTCCTTGGGAGGATATTTCTATGGATTTTGTGCTTGGGTTACCTCGTACACAACGTGGTAATGATTCGGTCTTCGTGGTGGTTGATCGTTTTTCGAAGATGGCACATTTTATCCCTTGTCGCAAAACTTCGGATGCGTGCCATATTGCGGGCTTGTTCTTCAAGGAGGTGGTACGTTTGCATGGAGTGCCCAAAACAATCACTTCTGATTGTGACACGAAGTTCTTGAGCCATTTTTGGCGCACTTTATGGGACTTGCTTCGAACTGAATTGCAGTTTAGTAGTTCTTTTCATCCTCAAACCGACGGACAAACAGAAGTGGTTAATCGTTCGTTGGGTAATATGATTCGTTGTCTATGTGGGGAATCTCCGAAGAAGTGGGATTTGGTATTGGCTACTGCAGAATTTACTTTCAACAACATCACCAATCGCACGAGCAAGAAGTCACCATTTGAGATAGTGTACCAACGGCCTCCATCCCATCCTCTTGACTTGGTTCCTCTCCCCAAGCTACCCGGGTATAGCATTGCGGCGGAGCATATGGCGGAAAAGTTTGATGAGATTCAACGAGAGGTTGCTAAGAATATCGAGTCATCCAATGCAAAGTATAAAGCCGATGCGGACAAGCATCGTCGGGTGAAGGTGTTCTCTGTCGGGGATTCAGTTATGGTGCATTTACGGAAGGAACGGTTTCCCCAAGGTACATATAGCAAGCTTCATCCGAAGAAGATTGGCCCTTGCAAGATAGTGAAGAAGATCAATGACAACGCGTATGTCGTGGAGTTGCCCGATGGGTGGAATATCTCTCCTACATTCAATGTCTCGGATTTGGCCGAGTATTTCCATGATGATCCTCTTTATACGGACACGAATTTGAGGACAAATCCATTTAAAGTGGGGGAGCATGATGCAGTGGCTGTTACTGTTGTTGGGAGCGTTGGCTCCCAAGAGGGGGGAGCACCTGCTCCCAAGTAACCAATTTCAATGCAAGTTTCTGGAGTGAGGGAGCGCTGGCTCCCAAAAGGAGGGAGCACTTGCTCCCACCGATCAATTTCGCATGGAATTTCTGGAATAAGGGAGCGCTGGCTCCCAAGAGGGGGGAGCGCCTGCTCCCATGTCGCAGCAGACGGATTTTGTTTCCTTTTCTGATTTAGTTTCCTTTTGTTTTCCTTTGCTATTTGTTTTGGAATAGGATTGTTTGTTTCCTTTTGATTTACTGCCTAGATTAGGAGTCTTAATTAAGGTCGGAACTATAAATACTTTTTAGGATTATTATTTTCTCAATTTTTTAAGAATAAACAATTTATTTTCTTCAAGGGTTCTTTCTTCTTTTCCTAAGAAGACTAAGTCATTCCTTGGCTTGAAACGTAATCTTATTCGTTTGATTACGAGGATTACGTCCTTTTGCGAGGAGTAATTCATATCCGTGTGCGTTGTGTGATTTTCAAGGTTTTTGTGATTATAATTCTGCTGCGTTTTCTCTGTCTGTGGATTCGTTCTACATCAAAATATTAACCACTCCTATCGTGAAAAAGTATGAGACTGGCAAGAGGCATCATAATTAAAATCAAAGTAATTAATTAATTAATTATGTAAAAAAAAAAAAGATAAAAAAAATTCTGGTAGCTACTGTAAATGGCTAGTATATATATATATATATATATATATATATATATATATATATATATATATATATATATATATATATATATATATATATATATATATATAGCCTAGTGCCTGGATGTTTGACATGCATCAGACAAGAACTTATTGAGACGAGTATCAGAACCTAAACATGTTTCTCAACTCCAATAGAGAAGAGACTGGTGCTAATTCTGGATGCTCCTTTCCCTGATCATCGAACAAGAAAGAAACAGCGGTTCCTAGTGCAATAAAACTCTGCATTTAAACTATGTCTCTTTTACCTTCAGCAGTAGCCCATCAAATGGAAGCCACTCAGCCAAATAGATGCAGGCTGCTAAACCATGAGTAGGGAACATTTCAATCGTCATAAAGGTTTTAAGATCAGTTCCATGATTATTCGAACAGCCAATCCTGCTACACTCAGTGGAAAATTAAATCAGGCTAAGGCACATTCAATTCCTCAGTTTTCCAGGAGCCCTGATGGTCCAGCGTTCGAAGTAATTCATAGATCTAGAAACTGCTTAAGCATCTGTGACAGGCTAGAACAACTTTGCTTCAGCAATAATAATGACGGGCCAGAGTCCAATCTGAATTGGAGTGGAGGAATAATACTTAACTGGCTTGTAGACCAGATTTGGAATTTTAGTACAAGGAGCAGAGGAGTATTGGGGCTCCCAAGAATAATAATAGTGCATACAATATTGGGGCTCCCAAGCACATCACGATCTATCTAACTCCTAGACATATACAAATCGAGTTCTTCATATATTTTAAACAGGTTCGTAGTTAATAGGTTCTCCTGTAAAGTTCATCCATTGAAGTGTATATATTGAACTATATTATTACTATTCAAAAAGATGTCACTAACAAGAGACCCATCAAAATGTTTATTTCTATTTTTTTAACTAGGATTCATAATTACTGTATCCAGCTTTCAGTATATAAAATCAAGAATCAGAATCATCTTCACTTGGTAGATTTAGCTTCTACTGTTCCTGTTCCATTTCTTTTTCCCATATGAGTATATGTACGTCCTGGAACGTTCTTTAATATTTCACCATACAGTGTAAAAAGTAAATAATTCCTCCTACCAAAATATTATTAAACACAAGTAAGAAATATTACAAGCAAGACATACACAATATTATTAAACACAAGTAAGAAATATCTTAAAGGGAACATGCTGAGTACCATATGATGCACCATAAAGGGATACTAAAACATCTGAAAAATAGCTAGAATGTAAAGGGGAACTACTTACATTTCTTGGCCTCAGATTTCTTGCAGGCTGGTCTTCAACATTATTCCTCCTACCAAAAGAAGGCGACAACTTAATAAAATATACAGGACAAACAAATGCAAATCATCTGAGGTTGTGAATGACAGTGCATATCGCGGTGATCCTTCTGGAGAAGACATTAAACATTCATTATATAGAAGAACATAGAACAGTAAGATAGACCTTGTTTGCTGCTTTTGCAGTGAACTAGCATGTTTTACTAACTGACATTATACTTCCGTTTAGTAATTTGTTTCAGCGGGGAGAGGTGTGCATAATAGGATGAATGCTACATCTGATTCACCCCCCCCCCACACACACACACAGTTGTAATTTCAGGAGAACTAAGAATCCAGTAACAAGAGCACTCAATTATCATTTTCAATCAGTGGCCAATCTTAGTACTAGAATTCAGCCATAAAACAAATGAACTAATGGTAATGAGGTGATAGCATGTTAAGATGCAGCTAGAAATAAACTAGAACTCCCTTTGTCCAAGTTAAGTGTTCCCTGTTTCATTTTGGGGCATCCTAAAATGAGATCCCCTTTTTCCTTTCCAGAGGGTCTTCAAAAGACAGTGTCTATAAAACTCTGTATATAGTTATGAGATAGAAAAGATATGGGACAAGAAGGTTGAAGCCTAATGGTTGGCACTCCTCACTTGAGACCATAGGTCCAGAGTTTGATTCACCTATGGGGGGAATATGGGAACATGTCTAGATCCTCTAATAAAAAAATAGAAAAGATAAGGGCCCCATCAATTTGAGTCTTGACAACACTAATTGATGGTTCAAGGGCTTTATACGAAAAGCACAAAATGTTAAATACTATCTTAAGACACATGTAAAGTCAATAGGGGAGACTTATTTCAGAGAGAGGGAGTACCATGATTACTTCTGTAGATACTTATAATCCATGTGCCATAATAGTAAGGCAAGTGAACATACACCATAATGAAGTGCTGAAGACACTTGGCATGTACATTCTTGCTAAAGAAATCATAGAAACGTCGTATATTTTAAAGGAGCATCAAAAGGAACACCCCCCATGGTGCCTGAGTATTAGCTTTTATCTAAATGTAGAAAACAAATTAAGCAATAGGTTTAATTTCAAATAAATGAAGATTACTTGATTGCAAAAGCTTTGCAAGCTCCAATAAAATAAGGGAAACAGTGAGAAGACAAACGATGATAGACAACAGGAAGGAACCATCCCTACTTAGATAGACAGCATGAGGCATTCACGTTACGAGGTGAAATTGGGGAAGGATGTCTGTGATTTGTGATGACTTGTTCATCAACATCAACCAAAAGAGTGCTGGGAGATCGAAAAGGTGTTTTCCTTAAAGCTAACCCATTTTTGTCTCTTTTAGGTCTTCCTCTTGCTGAACCCTGACCATTCAATCTCATTCTCCGTCGATCACAAGGACTTAAGCATGTTAATTCTTCATTGAATGCATTGACTGTCCTAGAATCTTTCTGCTTGATCAATGAACGAACAATAAGGGCTCAATAGCAGCATAGACACAAGTGACAACAAGGGGAAAATTGTATATCACCATACATTTTCATCCAACTTGCTGCAAAAAAGTGAGAAGAACTTTGATGATTGACGTATTGGTGGCGGGAACCCTTGCTTCTTGTTGCAAGATACACCTACAAGAAAAAAATGTGAAATCTACATTTGTGCCCTTTACAATAGATACCCCACATACTACAAAAAGGAAAACAGAGTGATTTCTATCAGCTTTATTGCATACTCTGACGCGAGCATCTACTAGCACAAAGGCTTATTTATAAATAACCCAGAAAAGAAAAGGAGAAATACAATTGGCGCAATAGTCAATACACGGTGACTAATAAGTTCAACTACATCTTTTGATGAAAAATGGATGACTTTATTTCCAATCTAAAATATCATCCTAAAACAAAATGTGTTGCAGCAAAGCATGTAGGAGTGGCAATCATTCCTCCCTTGCACTGGTATTCTCTACAGTCTCACCAATCCATCAGAAGAGGAATGCCTACAACTAATCTCTCCGTTAATATGAGAAACTAAAGTAAATATCAAACTGCAAAAGAAATGAGCCGATATAGGCTGGGTGACATTCAAAACATGTCCTACAAAGGAGTAATCCTTTGTCTTTTTTGATCAATTGAGACAAAACTACGAACACCTCAAAAGGCTCAACAAAATTGGGTGTGCCATTAAAGAGGTCAAAGAAGCTCTCATTCAACTTGAAACTAAGACCATTACTCTCTTACCAGTAAACCTTGAGTTGCTTAGTTCTATGGCCACCTCGGATTCATTTGTAACCTGTAAAGAAAATATCATGCAAGTCAAAACTGGGAAAATAATACTTTTGCTCTCTTAACTTCAACCAGATTTCAGTTGGGTCCTATATCTTTCAACATTTCAGCCTTGCCCAGTAGTTGCCCTTTTCTCCTTCAATCGATTTCACTTCTTTCGGTTTGAAAAAAAAAAAAAAACTAGCGAAAATGGAAAAAAAAATGGACATGTGCGAGGCACATAACATATTAGGAGGTTTAATAAGATGTGTATCAACAAAAGCCACATGAGGTTCAAATCTAAGATGATTTTAACGATTATACATCTTATTAATTACCTCTGTCCCAAAATGACTGAGGGAATAGTAAATAGAGAACAAAAATTAACACTAGTTATAGTAAAATGTTGCTTCTAATCCTCCTCATGGCTCCAACCTGTTGGTTTAGGAGTCCTAAACTACAAGGAAAAAGGGGCTAAGTCGGAGGAGTCTTTGGTGAGATCAAAGGAGGATTCAAAACGGAGAAGGAGTCTGAGCACGGCTGGAGTAGCGCGAGGCGGGCGCCTGGTCTGTCCGAGGCGGGCGCCTCGAAGGCCGAGGTTGTGGCCGAGGTCTGTCGAACGCGAGGCGGGCGCACGGCGGGTTTGGGGCGGGCGCCTCATTGCTGGCCGAGTTTCTGGGCTCGATTTGTTTCCTTATTTGATTGTAACTCTTCTTAAATTAGATTTAGGGTTTCCTTGTAACTATATAAGCATAATTTCGGCCTAGAACACATTGTAGCAACATATTAGAGAGACTAATAACATATTGGCTTGGCAATTGCCCCCGGACGTAGTTCACGAGTTGGTGAATGAACCGGGTAAACAACTCTTGTGTTCTTGTGTGTGATTGTTTCTTTCTTGTACGTGTGGGTGTGTTAATTTCTTTGTGTTGATTGCAAACGGAGAGCACCAATTTCAACAACAACTGGTATCAGAGCTTTGGTTTGGTGGATTCAAAATTCTTTCATTAGTTGATTAATTTTGAATCGCGTTCTTGGGGATTTTGGTGAAGCCGGTCAAGATGAAGACCCAAATCGAGAAATTCGGCGGTGTGAATTTTACGTTTTGGAAAACAAGATTGAAGACTACCTTTATTGTAAGGATCTTCATAAGCCCTTGAAGGAGAAGCCCGAAGACATGTCACAAGGGATTGGGAGACGTTGGATCGGAAGGCGTTAGGAGCGGTAGGAGTGCCACTAGCAGAAGCGACGTTGCACGGAACGCTATGGAGGCCAAGACAGCGGTGGAGTTGCTACTGGCATTTGTCGGACATGTATGAGAAGCCGTCGAATATCAATAAGGTGCATTTGATAAAGAGGTTTTGCGAATGCGAAGATGTCGAAGGCGGACGGCGGAAGTCATATCGGCAATTTCAAAGGTATGGTGGACGATTGAAAAGTGTTGATATTACTTTCTCCGATGAAGTGCTAGCTTGTTTTCTTCTAAAATCATTGCACGATAGTTGGGAGGTTCTTGTCCACACGACGATTAGACGTCGACTTGACATTGGTGTATACGGAGGTTAGAGATCTCATCCTCAGAGGAGTTGCGAAGGAAGGAGAAAAGGGGAGAATCGTCAGTAGATGGGGCTGCACTTAGGGTGGAGAGAAAAGGGGTGGACCTAAGGGGAAAAGGTCGAAGTGCTACTGATTGTGGTGAATTGGGGCACATCAGTTATGATTGTCAGGGAAAAGTGGTGGTGCGCGCGTGGTGGATGATGGTGGTGATGTATTAATCCTAGGGGAGGAGCGATCGGGTGAAGATTGGGTGTTGGATTACGGAGCTTCTTGTCATGCTAGTGGGGATGCGGAATCAATGAGGCGTTACAAAGCTTAGGAGATTTTGGGGTTCTCTATCTTGGTGATGGTCAACCATTGAAGATCAAAGGTAAGGGGATGTAATGATGAAGGCACTTTAATGGGGCTGTTTCTGACTACGACGTGATGCATGTTCGGATTTGAGGAGGAGAGTGATTTACGTGGGACAACTTGACGGTGAAGGATACGGTGTTTCGTTCATTGGTGGGTCTTGGGAAGTCACAAAGGGGCTAAGGTGTTGGCTCGTAGGGTTAAGGGGAAGATGTTGTATTCTACCTACAATGTCGATGTTCGTTCCGGTGGGAGCAAGAGGCTTAGAAGCAGGCACTGTTGATGTAAAGGGAGACATCAAGAAACGGTATGTTGGGGAGGACTCAAAGTTGATCGACGCGGTGTGGATGTCGAGGGCCCTAACGAGAGCGGATTCGGACCAAGAATAGTCGATGCAAGAAACAAGGTGTGTCGAGTTTGAGGGAAGCATTGCGAGGAAGGTGGGTGCGGAGGGAGAAGGCGAAGTTAGACTTGCGGGGAGAAATCAAGGTAGAAGGCGATTTGGGGAGGCGAAACGATCCTAACAGCGGGGAGGTTGAAACGTCGCTTGGTTTCAACTCGCCTTAGTACTTGAGGAGATGTGTGGTAGTGTCAAGCCAATATGGATGAGGGGAAAATGTGTTCGAAGGTCTTTACTCCGTGGTGGGAGTTGATGGGTGATTCTATGTTTGTTAGTTTAGTCTCCGGTGGGAGATTGTTGGTTTAGGAGTCCTAAACTACAAGGAAAAAGGGGCTAAGTCGGAGGAGTCTTTGGTGAGATCAAAGGAGGATTCAAAACGGAGAAGGAGTCGAGCGACGGTGGGAAGCGCGAGGCGGGCGCACAGTGCTGTCCGAGGCGGGCGCCTCGAAGGCCGAGGTTGTGGCCGAGGTCTGTCGAACGCGAGGCGGGCGCACGGCGGGTTTGGGGCGGGCGCCTCATTGCTGGCCGAGTTTCTGGGCTCGATTTGTTTCCTTATTTGATTGTAACTCTTCTTAAATTAGATTTAGGGTTTCCTTGTAACTATATAAGCATAATTTCGGCCTAGAACACATTGTAGCAACATATTAGAGAGACTAATAACATATTGGCTTGGCAATTGCCCCCGGACGTAGTTCACGAGTTGGTGAATGAACCGGGTAAACAACTCTTGTGTTCTTGTGTGTGATTGTTTCTTTCTTGTACGTGTGGGTGTGTTAATTTCTTTGTGTTGATTGCAAACGGAGAGCACCAATTTCAACAACACAACCCTCCCATAGTGCATGGATAGGAGCCATTCATCCCCAAATCTTGCTCCAATTGCAAATGACCCTAGTTTCCATCTCTTTTTGGTTCTGTGATATCACTTGCCCAAATTAATGTAGGCTTACACCACTCTTATTTTGTTCTTATAAGAGGTGGGGGAAGAACAGGCTGGAGTGTGCCCTTTTATCCCCAAATGTAGAGAGTTCCTATTATACCCCTCAAAATATGTGATGTGTGTTGCATATTTCAAATTTTAAATGATTTTTACTACAGTAGTTTTTACCATAAGAATCCAAGTGAAACCGATTGAAAGATAAAAGGACATAGCTCAATTGTTGAAAGACATAGGGCCCAAATGAAACCGGGTGACAGTTAAATGGGAAAAAAAATAAAAAATTCATAGTCTAAATTCATGGTTACGCATAAATACAACACATGTAACATGTATAAAATATAACTTTCGATCCCTGGTATATGGGCAACGAAACCTTCATTAACCCGGATTCATGCTAACGTTGCATTCAAAAACAAGCCAAGCCCAAAGGCATATAAATCAGACCCCTTTCTTCCCAAAAACGTGTATGAGGAAGACATGTAAATGCTGACAATACAATGTATACACAGAAGAAGAGGCCAAACTCCAGGCTGCCACCAATCCTCTCCAATATGCATTGGTAAGTCAATTCACGAACAATGGTTAGAACAAAATCATAAAGTATAAAACTAATTATGTTTCATGCTTTGCTACCAGACCCTCCTATTATGCCATCCGCCTTTCCTTCCCCTCACAATGTCCACAATCAAAACAAGCCTTAATTATTCAAGGGGCGGAGGTAGAGCCTTACTTATGAGGCAATTGCCCCCAATGAATTTGAAAACCAAAAATTTAGGGGATTCAATCCAAATTACCCTCATTTATGTCAAGGAAAAAATACATTATAAATATTTTTGCCCAATTTAGTTAGTGCAATTTTTGTAAAAACAACCCCCCCCCCCTTCAAAACAAATCCTGGAAGCCAACCCGTATTCACGAATTTCACAAGAGCAAAGTAATCGGTCATCAAACAACGTATGCACATGCACATTACACACACAGTCTACATTTTCACAATTTATCATTTTTCATCACCTGAAATGATTAATTAATTACCTTCTCGAGCTGAAGATTTTTGCGGCGCTCAAGTTCGTCTTCGTACAGCTTGAGTGTGAGCTTCAATTTCTCGCCGTGGTCCGGTAATTTGGGGACAAGCTTTGGGATATTTGCCCTATTCCGGGCGATCAAGTCCTTCAGTTGGCTCTCCGTCATCCGTTGGAGGCTTTCTTCCATGACTGCCGTCTCCAATTTCTTCGCCGCTGCGATGGTTGTGGCGGGGATAACGAATTCTAGAGGAGACTTGTCGTCTATGAGCTTGTTCCGGTCGATTTCAAGCTTCTTCTCTGCTTCCGTGCATGAAATGGGTGTGTACAATCTACCCCATTCATACACTCCATTCTCACACTTTGATTCTCTCTAATAATATTAATAATATACTCCCTCCGTCCCGGACCCAAGCAAGTTCACACATTGACTTTTCACATAAATTAAGGAAGAAGTATCTATAATCTATAACTATATAATGGCTGAAGTGAATAAGTTTTCTTTCCTAAAACAGAAATTTGAGCGGGAAAACTGAAATCTAAATATGGAAATAAAAATGCTTCGTATTCCTAAACTGTGTAATTATTACTAACATAATTCACCATTAAGTTAACAAGCATGCTGTCTCGAATTTCTAATGAACATTTAATATAATTTCTACTCCCTCCGTCCCGCTAATATCCGCACCAATACTGTTTGCGCGGGAATTAAGGAATATGATATTTTAATAAAATGTTGTGAGTGTAAAAGTAAAGTAGGAGAGAGAATGAGTGGAGGGTGTAATAAATTATAATGGTGTTGTGAGTATTAAAATAATGTAGGAGAGAGAATGAGTAGGGTTGGGTGAATATTTTATTAATATAAAGTTTCTTTTTTGGGAGTGTGCGAATATTAGCGGGATGCCCAAAAAGGAAAGTGTGCGGATATTAGCGGGACGGAGGGAGTACTTAAAAACAGTACCTAATAATTAAAAACTTATTACAACTCCAATTCGAAAATGAAAGAAGGCAACAATTGCTTATAGTCCCTTAATTATTTTTACAGTCCAAGACAATAAAAAATTAAAATATGTAAATAAGAATTGAAGTCCAATCGTTTTACATCACATATAAATAGTTACACAGTTTCATTTCAAATTTGTTCTTTTCTCTTCTTCTTTTACTTCTCTCTCTTCTTCTCCATTCATCTTCATTCAGTTTCTTAATTCTTTGTCACAAGTGACTTTGCATTCAATAATTAAAAACTTATTAAAAGACTCCAATTCGTGAAAGAAGGCAACATTGGGTTATCAATGTTCGTGTGGCTAGAAAGTACAAAGTTCAAGTTAGAGAAGGTGTGAAGATACCTGAAAGTTTCGAGTTAGTTCTTGTGGATTCAGAGGTAAGTTACACATTTTGTTATATGCAAAGATGTAATCTCAGTTGAAGAACTCTTTCTTTCTACATCATCTTATGAAACTTTTTTTTTATATTTCAGGGTGCAAGGATTCAAGCAACAATTCCCAAAATGTTTATGCATAAATATGGTCCTAAAATGAATGAATCTGCAGTATATTACATTTCTAATTTCAGTGTGGTTGAAAACAGGGGAAAGTTTCGCATTACTGAACATCCTTTGAAAATTATCTTCTTTAACAAGATGCGATATTTATTCGATTACGGGCTTAAGTTTCCCAAAAAAGGTTTTTTCCCTAATTTCTTTTCCAGATTTACTAGCTTTAACGGATGTTGATGATTGTGGCTTGATAGGTATTTATATTTCTTATTTTAACTATTTTTTATCCATTTCCCTTTTTTTTTCTACATTAATTTTTTAAATTTATCCTTTTTTTAGATGTTGTTGGGAGATTGGTCAGAAAAAGCAAAGTGAAACATATTCACAACCAACGTACAAGTCCAGGTGAAAAGTTAATAGAAGTCGTATTGGAGGACATTGGGTATTTACTTATTTCATTTGAAGTATATATGTTTCACAGATTTGATGTACTATTTGTAATTTTTTTATTGCTTAATTGACAAAAAAAATTTCCCAGGAACAACTCTTTAAGCTGTACTCTTTGGGGTGATTATGCTGATGTGATGTTTAGACTCATTGAAACATGTGGTGATTCTCCTTTGATTGTTTTGATTCAGTTGTGTAAACCAAAAAATTATGATGGTAATGTATTCTATACCATATTGTTCTATATTAATTATCTCATCATCATTCTGATTTAATATAACTAACTATCATTTTATGATTTTAGGTAAAATTACAATCTCAAATGCATTTTTTGCTACTAAACTACATGTTGATCATATTGTTCCAGAAATTGCTGAACTGAAAAGGTAGTAAATTTGTTCATTGATTATTTTTTTATTTACCTTTTCATCTTTTATATTAATATTCTAATGTGCTATTTAATATTCTAATGTGCTAATATGCTAATATATTTTCTCTTCCAAATTTCATAGTTTGTTTGTAGTTGAATCTGGATCTTCTCATAAGATCAGTCAAATTGAGTCATCTAATGCTTATTCCAGTTATGATGAACTTGAAAGTGGTTTGGCTAACGTGTTGACTGTAGCTGATCTGTTGGAATGCAAGGAGGTTTTTTTTAAATCATTTTGCTCTTTTATTTCTGTTTCCTGTTCATGTTTAAAGGAATTTGTATCTTCATTCACTTCTTTTTTTATTTTGAAGGAGGGATACTTTTGGGTGATAGGTCAAATTTCTGAAGTATTTGTTGATGGATGCTGGTCTTTTATTAGTTGTAAGGTTTGTATGCATAAGTTGGATTCTGTTGAAAGCGGTTATTTTTGCAAAGGTTGAAACAACAATATAACCAAGGCCATTCCAAGATATAAAGTGAAGGTGAATGTTCACTCTGGTGATGAGACCGCGAAATTCATGTTATGGGACAGATGCTGTGAAACATTGGTTGGTCAATCTGCCTTGGAGCTAAAAGACCACTATATTAAGGTATTTAAAATGAATTTTATTTCATTTTATTAAATAAAAGTTATTTATTTAATCTTTTATCTACTAAGAGTTTCACTTATTTTTATTTTTTTTCAGATTACAGATAGTGGAAAAAAAAGAATACTCCCTCCGTCCCACTTCATTTGAGACCAAAAAAAAGGGCACAACTATTAAGGAATACTAATAAAATAAAAGAAATGTGTGGTAGAAAATGAAGAGAGAGAATGAGTGGGGTAAATAGTAGTGTTGGTTGAATAAATTGAGTGGTGGAAAATGAAGAGAGAGAATGAGTGGTGGGGTAGAGTGAATATAAAATTATAAATATTTTGCCATTTTGGGAAGTATCAATTAAAGTGGGACGGACCAAAAAGGAAATAAGTATCAATTGAAGTGGGACAGAGAGAGTATTGTTTACCACATTGTCCAGATGAAATATTGCCATAGTTGGCAAAACTGCTATTTTCAAGATTCATTTGAGGGATGTAAATTTAAGTGGTAAAGATCAAAATTTTTCTTCAGGTTCCTGCTATCATGGGAAATCTTTGGTGGAGAAATATATTCAAGAAAAAATTAAAGTCAAAAAGGTTTGTATTAGGTTTTTAAAGACCCTTTCAAATGTACTTTTAATTTGTTTTTTTATTAATGTTGTGCACTTCTTTGTAGAGGATTGATGTTTTAGCAGCTATTAAGGAGGCTGGTGAAGAAGTTATTGAGCTAAGAAACTTGAATAAGTTATTTATTTATTTTTTTCATTTGCAAATTTTATTTTTTTTCTTACTTTTATCAATTTTGTAATGTAGATAAATGATTCTTGTGGTGATAATGAAGAAAAGACCCCAGAAAATGTTGGTTTGAAGAGAAGATTTTTGTCATTTGAAGACACTGCTACAAGCACATTAACAGGTGATGGTGGATCAAGTAACAAGGATGGGATTCAGTTACAGAAGGAAATCAAGATTGAGAAAGACTGAAAATTTTACTGTCTTTATTTGTTGTTTTGGGAATTTTCTTGGAACATTATCATTTGAACAATTTTCTTATTTTGTCTGATTTGTGGATTTGTAATTCATTTGGGGGTTTCTTTCTTTTTAATTTAGACTTTATAACAGTTTTATGCATTTTGTTTTCACTTATATCCTTTTTTTTAATGTTAAAGTGTTTTTACATTTACTTTTGGTTTTTTTTTTTAGAAATTAATTTTATAATACCTGACATGTTATTATTGTTCAAATTATAATGCTTTCCCCCTATTAAACTTATTTCTACCAACTAAATCATTTCACTTAAAAATCCCTTAAAATCAAATCCCTAATCATGTTTCCCTCTAAACAGTATCAAGGAAATCTTAAAAAATCAAATCACAATAATAAGTATTCTAAACATAAAATCTGAGCAACTGAAATCAATCATTGGTAATTCTCAATCAATGTGGCCAATTTATTCATTTCAAATGAAAATACATGAACATCATATCCTTGATTATGTTTATAAGGCAAACAGATTCAATTCATTCTCAAATTAGCCATTTTAAAGCTTATAATTTGAATGAAGACAATGAAAGATAGATTAGAGAAACTTACTTCTCCTCTAACATAAGACCGCTATGGTAGATCTCCATACCAAAATTATCTGCATTACTTGGAAAACAAAATGCATAATTAAACTTTTTGTTAGAATAAAATCAATTACGACTCAAAAACATTATCTGCAACATAAACATCAAGTTTTCAGGTACAATGTCTTTGCAATGTCATTTAATCATGTATCCAATCATCTTATGAAGAAATTAATGTTTATTTAAACAGTTTTTTAAATCAAATATAGTATCCACCATAATATACGTATAAAATAGATTATAATTTACGGAAATACTAAGTCTTAATGATGAATTAAAAATATCTTCTTTTTATTTACGCCATTCTATAATGAAAACCACTTATGTTAATCGAAATTACATGAAAATTAACTTTTGTTTCATCGCAATAGTTCAATTACACTAGATTATCTATACCTAATATTGTAGCTTAAAAATGCTTTAAGTACAATTCTTATTTCTAGGTTAACTTGACTCTTTGAATTCCCTCCCATAATCACTTGACCCCTTTATATAAGTGTATATCACGCCTAGGAAAAGTTTTTTTCTAAACTCCAATCAGTTATAAAATTCTATTATCTTACAAAAAAGAAACTGCAATATTAAGTATTACAAGAGAAATGAAGATAACAAAGTCAATGATAATATGCAAGAAGAGGAAGTCTGAAAATGATGATACTGGTATGTCCTATATTTTTACCATTTTTTTATTTTGTTTCACAAATATGTTTTTGTAATGTACATTCTACACTTTCCCTATTTTTTTCTATCATTTCACCTCTTATTTGTTTAGTTCTCGGCTAAAGTTTAAGAGGATGAAGATTATATACAAATTTCAAGATTATATTTTATTTTTCTATCTCTGTTTTTTCATTATAATCAATTATTTCTAAAAAATAATTACGTTTTAATACTAGATTGCTATTAAATTTTTTTGTTAGTACTTTTCTATCTAATTATAATTGCAATAAACATTTATATTTACTTAAGTTATTTAAAAGAGTGTATGTTAGTTATACATTAAAAGAGTGTTTGTTTAGTTAAACAAATTATACATTTTAAACAGTGTTTACCATTCACTGAATATTAATGTTTCTCTGTGATATTTATTAATTAAATAGAAGCATCTGCAAATTTACTAAATGCCTCATAGGTTAGGAACTCTAGAGAAGACAACTAGGTCTACCTGTGTAATGATTACTCAAGTTTCCAAGATGTAATCCTTATATTAATGACAGATAGCTTTACTTTATTACCCTACAGCCGCTATTTGTGTATTTAATGTATGTATTTGTATTTAATCTTCACCATTTCCCTATAACAGGTTGTTGGTAATTAATCTTTACTCATCAATGTTGTTTTGGTCATTTTTTTGGTTATATATATGTGTCTACCCTTCCAATACCATCCCTTCTATAATTCCTTCCTTAGTTTTCTCTAGAACTGCAAAATGTGTGATAAAAATGGCTCCTCTTCAAGAAATTGATTCTCGACACCGAGGAGCGTAATCATGCATTCTCTCGAAACCACTAAGAAGCTTCACTTGGCCACCTTCGTATTCCAAACTATAACACTTATCGCTCTAAAATGTCCTACGATGCCCATTCAAGCTCTCAGATCGGGTCGTAAGTTGTGACGTATGGGTCACAACTCACTGACATAAAGACGCTGTATCGATGCTAGCTTGGCCATCTAATTTTTCTAATGCATCTAGGGGAGAGTATAGAGCCTTAGCTGAATACTTTAGGAACATCCTAGAGCTATTTGGTTCTCTTGATCCCCCTCTTTGTAAAAAGAATGATTTGAAGAAGAAACCTTTTGATAAGGGTGATGGTGGGCCGTGATGGTGGGGCATCTGTTGGCTCTTATGGTTGGGAGGGTGGTTCTTTTGTTCTCTAAATCAAGTTTTATTTTCTGTTTTCTGTATTTCTTTTTTTTTTTTTATGTCAGTTTGTATTTTTTTTTGTTCTTTGTAATGTTTAATATATATATTAGACTTTTGTCCTTTTCTCTTATCAATTTTTATTTTTATTAGTCTCATTACATACCGTAAGCTTTTAGTTATCCTAATTAAGGGTTTCATTTATTTGTCAAAATTTCCTATTTTAAAGCAAATACATTCCAAATAAATTCGTATCAAAAATTTGGGCTTCATTTTCTGAATACAACACAGTCATGAAGATATTATTTATAATCATTAGACAACAAAATCAATTTGAAAAAAAAGGATTTTAAAATTATATCATAACAATGTTTCTTGCAGTCTTCGATCAATAATTCTTATATTTTATAAAAAAAGTAGCAAACTTGATTCAAAGTATTTGACCTAAAACAGATGAAACTAATCAAAATATATTGAAGACGACTCTTTATTCAAAATATGTGACCTAAATCAGGTTCAAGTATTAAAATTACAATTAAAAAGTAAATTTATTAGTAGATCTAAGAAATTTTACCTTCGTAATCAAAAAACTGAATTTTGTATCAAAATTACATGGAGTCGTAAACAATAACCCTCTTGATTCAAAAATATTTGACCTAAAACAGATTCAAGTATTAAAATTACAATCAAAAATTAAATAGATAAGTAGTACTTAGAAATTATACCTTCAAAATATTGGGAACTGAATTGTGTCTTCAAAAGGAGAAGCAGGCGTAAACAATCACCCTCGATCTTGGTCCCAACCATTGATTATCCATAACTGGAACCGCATATTCGCCGCCCTTCATCGATTATTGGTTTGGGAACGAAAGGGTATCGGTCGGCGTAGAAATTTAGGGTTTGTTATGGATTGTTCTAAGTTCTATTCCAGGCGTAGGTAAAATTAGGTTAGTTTATTTGGATTTGGGCTTTTTGTTTAATGGGTTGGTTTTTATTTTTTGAGTGGGCTTCGGAAAAACAACTGTGTAGTTAAAGTGTGTGTTTGTTCCAATCATTTTATTTGGCTTAACAATATTATTGTCTTATAAATTACTCTACTTTTTGTTTTTTGTTTTTTTTAACAAATTGCCTAGACAATTTTCGTTTCATAGTGTCATTTATATATTAATTAAAGCCAAAATAAATGTATCTATTAAATACTTTATTTTGTTCACATATCATTTTTTTTGCAGAAAATAATGTTCAACATAATATAATGCCTGTGGCTCCATCGACAACAAGTTCCCGTCAATCTTCTCAAATCATGCCATTATCAGATATAACTAATGGTAATGGTACATATTCTATTTTTTCAATATTTATAACACTTCATGACAAAATCATTTATCTTTAATATGACAGGGAATGTGGTCAGAAGTAGTATATCAAACAATGGTAATGAAACTACTGCAAGAAACACTCCTTCTGATTCACAAGTATTTAATTTGAAGTCACAAAAATTGAAGACTGCCAATGAAACTCAATTTATTAAAAAAAACAAAATATCAGTAAAGGGTAACTATTCCTTTCCATTTCTAAATTTCTATCTTTCCCAACAACTTTAAAATTGATTCCCTCTTTTACTTTTTTTATAGGGACACCGTCGTCAGAAATAATTGACTTGACCAATGATGAAGAATTTTCATTTGTTACACCTACTACTGCTAAGTCAAAAAGCAAAATTGGTAAATATTTCCATTATTATTAGTATATTTCTAATTTCTAATTTCATTTGTAATTTTTTTTGTGTTTTTAAATTTTTTTAAATTCACTTATAATTTAAAGTTATGTCTTTATACAGATATCGCCTCAGATCAGTCCATTGTTTTTAATTCTACTCCTCGAGAAAAGTCTTCAAAGTACATATTGAACTGTGATGCAAATAATAGTAGAAAACGAAAGAGTAATTCTGTTTTCCTAATCTTTATATAAGAAATTTTATTACATTATTTTTCATTATTTTAATAATATTAATTTTTTCCAAATAATTTAGGCTCATTTGTTTCCCCGATTCCATTTAATCTCAATAATTTGGATGATGATAATTATTTTACTGGAGGTACGTTTTACATTATTTTTACTTTTAATATTATGTTGAAAATTATGTTCAATATTATATTTTTTATATTAGTTTTAATAAATATTCTTTTCCCATATAGTGTACATGGATTTTGGTGACCCAGACGTATGTCCCCATTGCAATGCAATGTTTTGGTATGCAGAGAGGTTGAATAAACGTTTCAAGTCAACGTTGGCACCAAAGTTTTCTGGTTGTTGTATGCATGGAAAAGTTCAATTACCTCCAATGCCTGAACCTCCGAAGTTATTTAAAGATTTATTATATGGCGATTCTGAGAAAAGTCGACTTTTTAAGTCCAACATTAAATCCTATAATATGATGTTCTCATTTACTTCGATGGGAGGTAAGATTGATCATGGTGTTAATAGGGGAAATAGTCCACCTGTTTTCAAATTATATGGTCAGAACTACCATTACATTGGTGGTTTGATACCAACCGAAGTGAACCCTCCTAAATTTGCTCAGTTGTATATTTATGACACGGAGCATGAAGTTGACAATAGAATTCGCTGCATTGGGTATGTCTATAATTTCTAAACTATTTTTGTGTTATTTAATGCATCATTATTTTGTTTTTTTTAATAGTTACATTTTCTTATTTAATGAAACAAAATAGGGATGATCAAATTAAGAAGCTTTTGCATGAAGAGATTGTTAATGATTTGAAGAAGATTCTTGACGAGAATAATGTTCTTGTGAAGTCATTTCGAATGGTCCGTGACTCCTTGCATGAAAAAAATGAAACCAATTTGAGACTGAAACTAATTGCTAGGCGTAAAACTGATGGTCGATGCTATGATCTACCAACTAAAGATGATGTTGCATTGTTATTGGTCGGAGATTTCGAGAATTCAATTGGTGAGAGGGATATTGTTATCGAGACTCAGACAGGGTTGCTTCAAAGGATAACCGAGCTTCATCCTTCTTACTTAGGCTTGCAATATCCCTTGCTATTTTTATTTGGACAAGATGGTTATCGAGAATCTATTTTTCTCAGGGATGTCCAAACCGAATCAACAGATGGCAAACGCTATAAATTGAGCATGAGAGAGTACTTTGCTTATAGGATGCATCAAAGAGAATCAGAGTCTGATAATATTTTTCAGTCCGAAAGATTGTTTCAACAATACTTAGTTGATACATGGACAATGGTCGAGGCAGGATGTTTGACTTTTATGAGGACACATCAAAAGCAACTACGATGTGAAATGTATAAAGGTTTGACTGAAGCTCTTGCTAAGGGAGAACATGACCCTTCAAGTCGTGGCAAAAGAATATGCTTTGTGAGGACCCCGACCCGGAACCTACACGTGTCCCGAGTTGGAGCGTCCTCAAACTAACCCGAAAACACTAAACTTTTAAAACTTTACTTTGACTTTCAAACATAAACATTAATAATATAACATTTTAAAAGAACTCCACTCAACTCCACATCGGAGGAGGAGATAACTAACTTTGAGAACGATCAACTGTTTAGTTACAAAAGATATTGGTTTTTAACGTAGAAAGATAAAGTTTATAATTACAAACGCCCAAAAGGAATTACGACAAAATAATTTCTACGCCAACCTAACGTACCAGAGCAATATCCCAAAATGCTCACAACAAACTCCTTTCCGTCCTTACTTGGGCGGTCCTCTGTCTCGGGATCTAAAACAAGAAGGGAGAGGGGTGAGAATAAATCTCGGCAAGCTATTATGAATGCAAAGAATATGCCAAATAAATGCAACATATAACAAGTCGCACGTAACACATTGGAAAAGCTATAAACACATTCCATTACCTTGGTTTACCTTTTCCCGTCCGAGCAAGAGTCGTACAACATTGGGTATAATAATACTCCAATTATACGGTGGCCGCTTAAGCAATACTCACGTCTTATAAGACCCGTTTTTCAGGGAACCAAATAAGACAAGAGCAACTACGTAAGGCTTTTGGCTCAATACAGACGCTATAACCCCAACTCCGCGACGCGGGAGGGGACGGTCAGCGAATATAACATAATCCGATCACATTAGGTCACACTTCCATAATTGACCGTATTATGTTATACCCCAACGTCGGTGACTTCGCACATATCAAGCACATAATAGATACTTGAATAAAATCCACAAAAGGGATAACAATATATCAACATGGTAAAATATACTCATGTTGAACCAATATCATAGTGCGACGTTAAATTAACACACTATCATAATACAACAATGTATATGAACTCAATGTAAGCAAGGAAGTAGCATCAATCCATCCTACATGGTCATTATACAATAATACATAGCCTCTTTAAGGGTCTAAGTTGAATCTACCAAGTTGGGATCATAATTGTCTAGTTACCAAACTAGGTTATCTAACGTTTTCCGAGCAACATTTATAGTACTTCCACTACTCCATTTTGATCACTTAGAACGTCATTGTGAAGCCAAAGTATTCTACTTTAATCTAGGTTAAAGAGATTTCATTTTGGTTCGAGTTTGATTAGGTTTGAATAGCCCTAAAGATGGGGTGAAAAACAGGCCAGGGGCACGACTCGTCCCCCAGGGCACGACTCGTGCCCAAGTGACCCCCCTCTGAACCTGGCGTCCCCCTACAGGTCACGACTTCCCTTTATTCCAAGGCACGACTCGTGACCCTCACATGGCACGACTCGTGCTTGAGGTCACGACTCGTGCCCTCGGCCCAGAAATGGCAAAACAGCAGCCATCAACAATAACTTCTCAAAATCCCAAAATTCCAACCAAAAGCATTCTAAGTTATGAACCTAAAGGACATTTCCAACCTTAGTAACTTTACTCTACTCATTTAACTCCATGAAACCATCTCTTAACCCTAGATCAATTCAACTTCCATGAACCATAACATTTTCTAAATCTAAAAGAGTTTTCCCAAGCATCAAAGCACATAGAACATTCATAACAACATAAATATCCATGAACATTCAAGGAAGGAAAAGGGTCATAATAACTCACCTTTGGATTTTATAAGGAAGATTGGTCTAGATGGGTTCCTCTAGGAGATTCAACTTCAAAGGTGCTCTTGGACTTGATTTTTGGATGAAGGAAGTCTTGACTTCAAAGCTTGGGGAGTGGAAGCTTCAATGGAGGGTTTCTCTATACTTCCTCTAGGTTGAAGATGAATGAGAAATGAAGGGGAAGGGGGGAAAGTAAGAGGAGGTGAGGGGGATTGGACAAGTGTCACACCTAGGAGAAGGAAGACCTCCTTGGCCCCCCATGCCATTCTCTAAGGATTTAGGCTTTCAACTTAACTTAAAGAAATAAAATAAAATAAATTCTTATCCCATTAATTCATCCTACTCATTTAACCTCCCTACACTATTTATCTATTTAATAAATTCCCATTTTTATTATTTCCCCTAGTTTCTTTATTTAATGTCCAATAAATTCGCATAAGATCCTAATTTTACTTTTCACTCAATTTATCTTAAATTAAGAATTTTAAAGACATAATTGAGCACATAAAGATAACATAATTATTAAAAGCATATAATTTAATATTTAAATTTAGTGCCTAGGGTTGGGGTCGTCACACTCACTCCCCCTTAAAGAAAATTCGTCCCGAATTTTAAAAGAAAACTTACTTGAAATTTCAAACAACCACGGGTATTTCGCTCTCATCTCCGACTCTAGCTCCCACGTCGCTTCCTCAACTGTATGATTCTTCCAAAGGACTTTCACTATCGGAATACTCTTGGTTCTCAACTCTTTAACTTGGAATTCTAAGACTCTTAATGGCTCTTCAACATACGACATGTCCGCTTGGACATCATCGGGAGGAGAGCTCAAAACATGGGAGGGGTCATGACAATACTTTCTTAACATCGAGACATGGAAGACATCATGGAGCAAAGAGAGAGACGGAGGCAACGCTAACCGGTAAGCCAATTCCCCTATCTTCTCTAGAATCTCAAACGGTCCCACAAACCTCGGAGCCAACTTACCCTTATTACCAAACCTTTTAATCCCCGTCCTCGGAGAAACCTTCAAGAACACAAAGTCACCAACCCGAAAAGATAAATCCCGTCTTCTATTGTCGGCGTAGCTTTTCTGTCTACTCTGAGCCGTCTTCAATCTATCCCGAATCACCTTGATCTTCTCCGTAGAATCCCTAACCAAATCCGGGCCCCAAAGTCTCGCTTCACCAACCTCGTCCCAACACATCGGAGATCGACACTTCCTACCATACAACGCTTCATACGGAGCCATCTCAATACTAGACTGATAACTGTTGTTGTAAGCAAACTCGACTAACGGTAGATGATCCTCCCAAGACAATTGGAAATCCATCACACAAGCTCGTAACATATCCTCAAGTATCTGAATAGTTCTCTCGGACTGACCGTCGGTTTGAGGATGAAACGCGGTACTAAAACACAACTTAGAACCCAATGCTTCATGCAATGCTCTCCAAAATCTAGATGTAAACCTCGGATCTCTGTCGGAAACAATACTAACCGGAACCCCGTGAAGTCTCACAATTTCCTTCAAATACAACTGGGCTAACTTCTCTAACGAAAACTTAGTTGACACCGGAAGAAAATGAGCCGACTTCGTCAACCGATCCACAATAACCCATATAGCATCCATCTTCTTCGCGGTAAGAGGTAAGCCCGAAACAAAATCCATCGAAATCCCTTCCCATTTCCACTCCGGAATATCCAATGGTTGAAGTAGTCCCGCCGGTCTTTGATGTTCTGCCTTAATCTGTTGACAAGTCAAACACTTAGATACATAATCCGCTATTTCTCTTTTCATTCCATTCCACCAATATCCACGCTTCAAGTCTTGATACATTTTGGTACTCCCCGGATGAATCGCAAACTTGGACTTATGGCCATCCTCTAAGACACGCTTCTTGATTTCCGGCGATGAAGGAACGCAAATTCTCCCTTGGAAAGTTAAAATCCCATCTCTATTCAAAGTAAAATCCCCGGCTTTCCCATCTTGCACTTGATCTAATATTTTCTTCAATTCCGGATCACCTTGTTGAGCTTCCTTCAAATCTCCATACAAAGTAGGAACGACCCGAACATTCGCAATAATTATCTCACTCTTCATTTCCCGAGAACTCAAAGCTGTCACATACGCCTTTCGGCTAATCGCATCCGCTACAACATTTGCTTTCCCCGGATGATAAGAAATTGTACAATCAAAATCCTTCAAAAACTCTAACCATCTCCTTTGCCGGTTGTTCAACTCCTTTTGGGTAAATAGGTACTTCAAACTCTTATGATCGGTGAAAATCTCGAATTTCGCCCCATAAAGATAATGCTTCCACTTATGCAACGCAAATACAATCGCCGCCAATTCCATATCATGAGTAGGATAATTCTGCTCCGCCGGTGATAACTTCCTAGAAGCATACGCAATCACTTTCCCATTTTGCATCAATACACAACCCAAACCCGCCTTCGAGGCATCACTATAAATAACAAAATTCTCGCAACCACTCGGAAGGGTAAGAATAGGAGCCGTTGTCAATCTCTTCTTCAATTCATCAAAGCTTGCTTCACACTTGGAATCCCATACAAACGATACATCTTTCCGAGTCAACCTAGTCAACGGAGTCGCAATCCGAGAAAACCCTTCAATGAACCTCCGATAATACCCTGCCAAACCAAGAAAACTACGGACCTCGGTCACAGTCGAAGGTTTCTTCCAATTAACCACGGCCTCAATCTTTGAAGGATCCACGGAAATTCCCGAACTCGACACAACATGCCCCAAGAAAGAAATTTGCTCAAGCCAAAACTCGCACTTACTGAACTTAGCGTACAACTGCTTCTCCCGAAGAACGGACAAAACAATCCTCAAATGATTCTCATGCTCTTCCCGGGACTTAGAATACACAAGAATATCATCAATAAAGACCACCACAAAACTATCAAGATAAGGCTTGAAGACACGGTTCATCATATCCATAAACACGGCTGGAGCATTAGTCAACCCAAACGGCATCACAACAAACTCATAATGACCATATCTAGTACGGAAAGCTGTCTTAGCAATATCATCGGCCTAATCTTCAATCGATGGTATCCGCTTCTCAAATCAAGCTTTGAGTAGATAACGGAACCTTGGAGTTGGTCAAACAAATCATCTATATGCGGGAGAGGATACTTATTCTTAATGGTGGCTTGGTTCAACAAACGATAGTCAATGCACAATCGTAGGGTACCATCCTTCTTCCTAACAAACAAGACCGGTGCTCCCCACGGAGACACACTAGGACGAATAAAACCTCGATCTAACAATTCTTGCAATTGGACCTTCAACTCTTTTAACTCGTAGGAGCCATTCTATAGGGTGCTTTAGAGATAGGTGCGGTACCAGGCACTAAGTCAATACAAAACTCTATCTCACGATCCGGAGGCATAGAGTACTCGCTAGAAAACACATCACTAAATTCGTTAACAACCGGAACATGAGCTAACTCGGGAGACTACTTATTGGAATCTACCACATAAGCCAAGTAACCCGCACACCCCTTAGATAGCATCTTTCTAGCTTTTAAGGCAGAAATAACATGTAATCCGAACATAGATTTATCCGCATCAAATATAAAAGTAGGCACGTCAGGCATAGCAAATGAGACTCGTTTTCTACGACAGTCTACCAAAGCATGACACTGACTCAACCAATCCATCCCAAGGATCACATCAAAATCACGGATTGGTAACTCGACCAAATCCACCGGCAATACATGCCCACATATAGTCACATCACAACCATGATATATTAAAGAAGATTCAAGGCTCTCTCCCATAGGAGTAGAGACCTCCAACACATAAGGCATAGATTCAGGCAAGATGTGTAAATGAGAATGCAAAATGAGATGCCACAAATGAATGGGAAGACCGGGATCTATAAGAATGCGGGCCTTAACTCTGAGACAGAACTATACCTCCTAATGGCCAGCGGCATTAGGATCGACCTCTCCTCGACCCAAAGCAAACACGCGACCTTGGACTCTATCCTTAGGTTTCCCATCAACATCTCTCTTCACACCACTACCTTGTCCCCCAAAACCGGCACCCGTCGCTTGCTTATTCTGTAACTTGGGGCAATTCCTCCTAAAATGGCCTGTCGACCCACACTCCAAACACTTTCCTTGTTTGCTCCAACACTTGTCCTCCGAATGCCCTAGTTTCTTGCAAAACCCACATGTCGTCCCAAACTGACCGGAAGTCGCACGATTTGCCGGAGCCGCCACATGACCTCCTCGATTCGCTCCCGGAGTAAATGTCCTCGGCTGCACCCTATTCTGTCCCGAACCTTGACCTTGGAATCTATTCTTGTTTCCGCCTTCATTCTTACCACGATGCTCCTCTATGTCATTCTCAATCCGGTACGCCATATTCACTGCTGCTTGGAAGTTGGCGAAGTTATGCGTCAACAACTGCTTCCGGAACTCAACCCTTAAACCTTTCACGAACCGGTAGACTCGCCTCTCTTCGTCCGGCACCAAATGAGGACAATATCGGGCCAATTCTGTGAACTTTGCTGAATACTGCGCTACTGTCATGGTCCCTTGCTCCAGTTTCAGAAACTCGCCTTCCTTCTTGTCTCTAGTAACCATCGGTACGAAGTGATCTCGGAACTTGAGTGTGAAGTTCTCCCAGGTCTGTGGTGTCAAATCCCGGTCCCAACCATCCTTCACTACTTGCCACGGTGCTCCGGAGGTCCTTCCAACTTGAAAACGGCGCATCTCACCTTCTCCGCATCCGTACTCTCCATAGCCTGCGAAAATCTTATTCATAGCCTCAAGCCACCTCTCGGCCTTCGGCGGATCGGATCTCCGTTGAAGCTAGGAGGAGACATCTTCACGAACTTCTCCAACCCATGTTGCCCTTGTCCGCCCAGATTGATTCAAATTCGATTCGAGTTGCCATATCTTGAAGAAACCCTCGGAACATATCCATCATCTCGGCATTTGGATTACCAACACCACCCAAACCAGTTCGATCACCATCATTTCCCGCCATAACAACAAACTCCTGCATTAAACACTCGACGTCGGTTATCACACACTCTCACTCGCCTAGACTCTACCCAAGAATTCTAACCGAGCTCGATACCAAGCTGTGAGGACCCCGACCCGGAACCTACACGTGTCCCGAGTTGGAGCGTCCTCAAACTAACCCAAAACACTTAACTTTTAAAACTTTACTTTGACTTTCAAACATAAACATTAATAATATAACATTTTAAAAGAACTCCACTCAACTCCACATCGGAGGAGGAGATAACTAACTTTGAGAACGATCAACCGTTTAGTTACAAAAGATATTGGTTTTTAACGTAGAAAGATAAAGTTTATAATTACAAACGCCCAAAAGGAATTATGACAAAATAATTTCTACGCCAACCTAACGTACCTGACAATATCCCAAAATGCTCACGGCCAAACTCCTTTCCGTCCTTACTTGGGCGGTCCTCCTGTCTCGGGATCTAAAACAAGAAAGGGAGAGGGGTGAGAATAAATCTCAACAAGCTATTATGAATGCAAAGCAATATGCCAAATAAATGCAACATATAACAAGTCGCACGTAACACATTGGAAAAGCTATAAACACATTCCATTACCTTGGTTTACCTTTTCCCGTACGAACAGGAGTCGTACAACATTGGGTATAATAATACTCCAATTATACGGTGAGCCGCTTAAGCAATACTCACGTCTTATAAGACCCGTTTTTCGGGGAACCAAATAAGACAAGTAGCAACTGCGTAAGGCTTTTGGCTCAATACAGACGCTATAACCCCAACCTTGGCCACGGGAGGGGACGGCCACGAATATAACATAATCCGATCACATTAGGTCACACTTCCATAATTGACCGTATTATGTTATACCCCCAACGTCAGCTGACTCGCACATATCAAGCACATAATAGATACTTGAATAAAATCCACAAAAGGGATAACAATATATCAACATGGTAAAATATACTCATGTTCAACCAATATCATAGTGCAACGTTAAATTAACACACTATGCATAATACAACAATGTATATGAACTCAATGTAAGCAAGGAAGTAGCATCAATCCATCCTACATGGTCATTATACAATAATACATAGCCTCTTTAAGGGTCTAAGTTGAATCTACCAAGTTGGGATCATAATTGTCTAGTTACCAAACTAGGTTATCTAACGTTTTCCGAGCAACATTTATAGTACTTCCACTACTCCATTTTGATCACTTAGAACGTCATTGTGAAGCCAAAGTATTCTACTTTAATCTAGGTTAAAGAGATTTCATTTTGGTTCGAGTTTGATTAGGTTTGAATAGCCCTAAAGATGGGGTGAAAAACCAGGCCAGGGCACGACTCGTCCCCCAGGGCACGACTCGTGCCCAAGTGACCCCCCTCTGAACCTGGCGTCCCCCTACAGGTCACGACTTCCCTTTATTCCAAGGCACGACTCGTGACCCTCACATGGCACGACTCGTGCTTGAGGTCACGACTCGTGCCCTCGGCCCAGAAATGGCAAAACAACAGCCATCAACAATAACTTCTCAAAATCCCAAAATTCCAACCAAAAGCATTCTAAGTTATGAACCTAAAGGACATTTCCAACCTTAGTAACTTTACTCTACTCATTTAACTCCATGAAACCATCTCTTAACCCTAGATCAATTCAACTTCCATGAACCATAACATTTTCTAAATCTAAAAGAGTTTTCCCAAGCATCAAAGCACATAGAACATTCATAACAACATAAATATCCATGAACATTCAAGGAAGGAAAAGGGTCATAATAACTCACCTTTGGATTTTATAAGGAAGATTGGTCTAGATGGGTTCCTCTAGGAGATTCAACTTCAAAGGTGCTCTTGGACTTGATTTTTGGATGAAGGAAGTCTTGACTTCAAAGCTTGGGGAGTGGAAGCTTCAATGGAGGGTTTCTCTATACTTCCTCTAGGTTGAAGATGAATGAGAAATGAAGGGGAAGGGGGGAAAGTAAGAGGAGGTGAGGGGGATTGGACAAGTGTCACACCTAGGAGAAGGAAGACCTCCTTGGCCCCCCATGCCATTCTCTAAGGATTTAGGCTTTCAACTTAACTTAAAGAAATAAAATAAAATAAATTCTTATCCCATTAATTCATCCTACTCATTTAACCTCCCTACACTATTTATCTATTTAATAAATTCCCATTTTTATTATTTCCCCTAGTTTCTTTATTTAATGTCCAATAAATTCGCATAAGATCCTAATTTTACTTTTCACTCAATTTATCTTAAATTAAGAATTTTAAAGACATAATTGAGCACATAAAGATAACATAATTATTAAAAGCATATAATTTAATATTTAAATTTAGTGCCTAGGGTTGGGGTCGTCACATGCTTGCCATCTAGCTTTGTTGGAGGTGCGAGATACATGATCCAAAATTATCAAGATGCAATGGCAATTTGCAGATGGATTGATTATCCTAATCTTTTAATTACATTCACATGTAATCCAAAATGGCCTGAGGTTCAACGATTCCTAAGAAATATTGGCAAACAACCACAAGATAGGGCTGATATTATGTGCCGTATTTTTAAAGCCAAGTTAGATGAATTGATGGATGATCTAGAAAAGAAAGAAATCTTTGGAAAAGTTCTAGCAGGTATGAATTTATTTCATTTCTTATTATTTCTCTAATTTTCCATTTGATGAATTGAATTTAATATTTTTACACACAATTTTATTTCTTCTATTATATAAAATTAATGTTACTATCAGCTTATGTTTTATAATTTCTAATTGTTACGATTATTTACACCATTGAGTATCAAAACGTGGTGCGCCACATGTTCATATCATCTTATGGCTTGATCGTAAACCCGATGATTCTACGTAGATAGAATAGACAAAATAATATCTGTGAGATTGGATGAATCTATAGATCCGCATGATATTACAATCTTTGTGAAGGATTTGATGATTCATGGTCCTTGTGGGAAAGCAGGGCATAACTCTCTATGCATGGCTAAGGGTCGTTGCACCAAATATTTTCCAAAGAAATTCTGTGAAAAGACAATCATTGATGAAGATGGATATCCAATTTACAAGCGCCCGAGGAAAATGGTCGTACGGTAGTTGTGAAGGGAGTTAACCTTGACAATGATATGTAGTCCCTCACAATCGGGTGTTGTTGATGAAATATGGTGCTCATGTCAATGTTGAATGGTGCAATCAGTCAAGGTCTATCAAATATCTTTGCAAATATGTAAGCAAAGGACAAGATAGAGTTACTGTAACATTTTGTAAGACAGCTAATGATGATGGCAGCAAAGCAATTGTTGATGAGATTAAGAATTACTTAGATTGTAGATTCATATCACCTTGTGAAGCTTCTTGAAGATTGTTGGGTTATAAAATTCATTACAGAAACCCTTCTGTTGAAAGACTGTCTTTCCATCTACCAGGTGAACAAAATATTGTCTTCCAAGATGATGATGCAATTGACACAGTGCTAGATCGTCCAACTTCACGAGAAAGTATGTTTACTGCATGGATGGAAGCAAATGAAAAATATGGAGATCTAGCAAAGAGTTTGACATATGCTGAGTTCCCTACAAAATTTGTTTGGAATCAGAAAGAAATAAGGTGGGATCCTAGAAGACGTGGTTTCAAGATTGGACGTATATTTTTTGTAGCTCCTGGACAAGGTGAATTATATTATTTGAGAACTTTGCTAAATTTTGTGCGCGGTCCAACTTCTTATGAGGAAATTAGACGTGTTGGTAATCAACAACATGGTTCTTTTAGAGATGCATGTTATGCTTTGGGTTTGCTTGATGATGATAAGGAGTACGTTGATGGTATAAAAGAGGCAAGTCAATGGGGAAGTGCTTCATCATTGAGATATATGTTTGTCCGATTATTGATGTCAGGATCTTACTCAAGGCCTGAATATGTTTGGCATAGTTGCTTTGAATTTTTGTCAGATGACATTCTTTACAATCAAAGACGTCTTTTAGATCATGAAGGTAATCCATTATACTCTAGCCAATTTAATTTATAATTTATAATATATTTTATTTATTTTGTTCTCTTCTACAAATTCCCATAAAAACTTAATTCTAAACTATTTACTTACTCTCTAATACCAGTTAATATATATATATTCTTCTTTCTAGGACTTAAACTAAGCGATGAAGAAATCAAAAATCTTACTCTCTTGGAGATTGAAAAACTTTTGCGTAGCAGAGGAAAAAGCCTTCGTGACTTTCCTGATATGCCTTATCCAAGCGATTTTGATCCCACTATTTACAACAATAGAATGATTTTAGAAGAGTTGAACTATGATAGAAATTCATTGGAGGCTGAGTACAAACGATTATTGGAATTATGTACTGATGAACAGAGGCATGCTTACAACCTTATTATGAATGACATTGATCTTGATGTTGGACGAGTTTTCTTTTTATATGGATCTGGTGGAACTGAAAAGACTTTTTTGTGGAAGATGCTTTCATCTGGGTTATGATCTAAGGGTGAAATCGTATTGAATGTGGCATTAAGTGGTATAGCATCACTCTTACTCCCTAATGGTCATTCCAGGTTTGCAATTCCATTAACTTTGGATGAAGATTCAACATGTAATATTAAACAAGGTACTCCTCTTGATGAGCTTATGATTAAAAAACTAAGCTTATAATTTGGGATGAAGCACATATGGTTCATAGATATTGTTTTGAAGCACTGGACAGAACGTTGAGGGACATAATGAGGTTCAATCACACAGATAGCTTGAATCAACCGTTTGGAGGCAAGACATTGGTTATGGGTGGAGACTTCGTCAGATACTTCCAGTCATTCCAAAAGGTACCAGACAAGATGTTGTTATGGCCACGATCAATTCATCATATTTATGGTCTCATGTCAAAGTTTTGAGGCTTTCCAAGAATATGAGACTACAACAAATTGAAAATGATGAAAGTGGTTTAGAACTCAAGGCTTTCTCAGAGTGGATACTGAGTATTGGGGATGGGTCATATGGTAATGATAATGATGGTGAAGCCACAATAAAAATTCCTGATGACTTGATTGTTAATGAGTCAGATGATTTCATCAAGTCTATTGTTGAAAGCACATATCCCAATTTCATTGATCATTTTAATGATCCTGATTATTTACAGGGAAGAGCCATTCTTGCTCCGACCCTGGATGTGGTTGAGAACATTAATGCCTATATGGTTTCGTACAACCAATCTGAACAAAGGACTTATTTAAGTTCTGATTCTATTTGCAAATCTGAAGATAACTCCAGTTTCTTTGAAGATCTTCATTCGACGGAGTTTTTAAACACTATCAAGTGTTCTGGTCTACCTACTCATGAAATACATTTAAAGGTCGGTACACCAGTCATGTTGCTGAGAAACATTGACCATTGTTCAGGGTTATGTACTAATGTTGTGTCTTTGTTAGGTTGTGAATGAAGCTGTTGTTGAAGATGAAAAACAAAGCAGTCCACTTCAGCGTCCAAGAGTTAGAAGGTCTGCGAGGCTCGAATGGAATCGATGGATAAAACCAAAGAAGATTGACACAAGTGTCATAGATTTGACAAAAGAGTAATTTGAACAACTTTTTCATTTTGGTTGTAAAAAACTTTTTTTTGGGTATTTTTGACTGAAAACAATTTAACTTTTTGACTTTTTTCATTTTGGTTGTAAAAACTTTTGTATGGGGTTATCAATTTTCATGACATTCGATTTTTGGTTGCAATATTTATTCAGTTTATGTGTTTCCTGCAGTGTGAGTAATTGTTTTTCACATTGATTAACACAATTTTTTCCTAATGTTATATCTCATTAGGAGTGCTCTGTTTTGCTATTGATTGGAGTATTTGATTTAGTTCACTTAATGCAGGTCTCACAATTTTTATAACTTTTATGGGTTGACGGCTATACAAAGAATCCACAATCCTAGAAAAACCATACTTATTTAGTTAGGATTAAGATTGTACAAGTACCAAACCAATATTTAGCGCTATTTCAAGTTTCAAAATTGTACAAGTAAAGTGTCATCTTTAATTAAGATCATAACTGTTTCACTTTTATGTTAATAAAAAAATTGAATTTTTTATGTTGTTTAACATAAATTTTAAAAAGTGTTCTTCCCGTGTGTTTAACACACGGGTGATGTACTAGTTATATTGAAAGTATTGTGAATGTGAAAGTAAAATAGGAGAGAGAATGAGTGGAGGGAATAATAAATTATAATGGTATTGTGAGTATTAAAATAATGTATGAGAGAGAATGAGCGGACAAAATAGTAAAGATTCATTTTCATTTTAGGAAATGTGCACGTAGGTTTGGGACGCCCAAAATGGAAATTGTGCACGTAGGTGTGGGACAGAGGGAGTAATAAATAGGTATCAAAATCAAATTTTAATAATTATAAAATATTATTTAAAGAATATTAAATTACAATTTTTAATGCTAAATATCAGATTATATATTGATATTTATATAAAAGGTATTAAAAATTTTAATAGTAGGTATCAAATCTAGAATTTAATTTTTAAAAACAATTAATTTATGTTTAAAATATTATTAATAATTAAATATAATATTGCTTAATTAATCAAAAAAATCGTTAAATAATTCTTTTAAAAAAATATTTTTCAAAATGACAGCACTTCCAAACTATTTTCCAAAATGATCATTTTCTTAAAACTCGCTCAAACTCGCTACTCCTAATAACGAATTTAAATTTGCTCAATTTTATTATAAAATTTGTAAAATTAAAAAAATAAATTTAAAATCGCTACTTGAATGAGAGTTTTCATACAACATAAATCTTATACATTTTCAACACCGGCGCAAACCGTAAAGAATCATGAAGTCAAGTAAATTTCTTTCACAATTATGAAATTTTGTCTGAAATAATTTCATTTTAAAATTATAATTCTCAAAATAACTCATATTTAAAAATATTTTCCAAAATTACCATGTTTTTAAAACTCGCTACATGGAGTAGCGATTTCAACACTTGACCGTTGAAACTCGCTACACCATGTAGCAAATTTAGTTAAATTAAGGTTTAACTAATTCGTAATTAAAATTAATAGAAATCGCTATACCATGTAGCGATTTCACTCATATATGAAACTCGCTAAATGGTGTAGCGAGTTCTAATAAACCAGACATGGACAGCATTGGCGGATTACTGGTAGGCTTAGTCGCACGCCTACTAAATTAGACCTAAACTCGGCCACTAATAATGTAATTAGGGTAAGTCAGGGTCGATCCACGAGGAACAGTGATTATTTACGAACAGTCACTTGACCAGATTGGGGGTTTTGTTTGATTTTCAATTACTTCCTAAGAACAGAAATTAAACTAATTAGGAGTAAAAACAATGATTTAGAAACACTTCAGATTTGATTCCGTTCCCACCTAATTAGCCAATTATCATTGATATCTCTTTTCAATGTCACCCTATTCACCTGATCACGAGATATATTTCAATCTCTGTTTCTTCTTTCATATTAGTTACTAGCAGTGGCACACTCACTAGAAATCCTAATTAATAAATTAATCTAACTGGCACAGTCTAGATCGCAGAATTAATTGATGAACGATTTAAGAAACTAAGATCAAGAATGCTTTCTATGATTATTTCACACAGATAATCACCTAATTTTACCCACTTAACAATTTACCATGGCAAATGCATAAATCGTAAAGATGCTACTCATGAATTTCCTACACTGGCACAGTCATAGAAAACTCTAGCTAAGATTCGTAAAAAGAACGAGTGAATTGATCAGGTTCACAAACCCTAGTTATAAATCTAAAATCAACACAAGTAAAATTATGAATAGAGATAAACAATTAGAAAAGAAAATACCTCAAATTGATAATTAGGGGTTCAAGAAATCAAATCCAAAGCCAAAGATTTTAAGCTTTCATGGATGTTCAACTCTCTCTAGGAAAAGTAAAAACAAAAGCTAACCCTAAAATAATATTCTAAAGAAAGAAGTCTTTATACTCCTTCTAAAAACTAAACCTAAAAACTAATAATACTAATAATAATAAGGAAAACAAAAAAAGAAAATAAAACACATTAAATTAATGCCTCCTTGCCTCGGTCAAACTGCTCTCTCGGTCAACACGCCTAGGTCTTGGTCCACGTGCACGTGCAGCTTCCATTCACGTTCTGAGCAAAGCTTCCTTACTTAAATTCCTTTATTCCCAAATTTCAATTAGGTCCTTCAATTTTCCAAAGTCTCATTCTGGTCACTGAACTTTGTTGCTTTGCAGTTTGATCCCTGCACTTCTGATAAACTTCGAAGAACCTCATAAAATTACAAAAATATGTCTCACAAATACCATGATCTCCTACTACTTATCAATCCAACATATACTCAAAATTACATCAAAACTACTCTAAAATACATTAAAATAAGGATAAAATGCCCAGAAAATTAGGGAATTACATATAGTAAAATCCGCCACATCAAATTCACCCACGCTTAGACCATTACTCGTCCCTGAGTAATATTCTATCCCCACTCTAAGCACCGGTCTAAACAGATAGCATGGGAGGAAAATGATCCCTAATCTCCTCTAAACCACCAATCAAAAATCAACAAACTCAAACAACTCAATCAACGTGCTCGAAGAATGGAACTCCGCTCCTTATCACTCCAACAATAACAATGGTATCAATGGCCTTAGATCGACCCCAACTCCAAATATACAAAAACGGGACATCCAAGCTAAGGCCGACACATCAAAAAGCCAAGGGGAACTAAAGATGTCCTAATTTTCCCCCACGCTTATCTCACACTATAATCCCCCTCATAAATCAAAGTTTTCTGTATGCTTTATAATTAAGCACAAAACTTTACCTCGTAACAAAACACCTACACCCCCTTATATCTCCAGAAAAGAACGAGGATTTTCTAGCCTAACATCTCTAAACCAAACCTCCTACACCAAATATGAAAATCCTAACCCGAGACTCCTAACCACCCTTATTACTCCAACACCGGTGATATAAATGATAGAAAATATTTCACTCACTCACCTTTTGCCTAGGTGCCGTTTCCGATTTTCACCTAGCCTCTCGTTTTTTTTTTCAAATTTATTTATTTATTTATTTATTTTTATTTTTTTTCACACTCTCTCCTTTTGCCTAAGTGCCCTCTCGGGTTTTCACTTAGCCTCTCATTTTTTTCATTTTTTTTTTAATTTTTTTTAACGAAAATAAAACAGCATATACAACAAACATGTACCCCACCCCCTCACTAAATCATGCATAGTCTCATATGCATCACAAAAGTATAAAATAAGTAAGACAGGGGTAGGGATACCTCTCGGAACTACTGCGCCTGAAATGATAGTCCTATGGATCATGCTGACTGGAGCTGCTCTCTAGCGATCCATGGTAGCTAATTCCTCGAGTACATACTGAGGAAACAACAGATTCACCAGGATTTGGAATTGATGAATTACCGTTGGTGTAAGTACCCCAATCTGGATCACTCCCTTTCAAACACACGGGAAACACCGCAGACTCATCCACGCAGTCTCGAAGACCTCTCTCACTCAAAACCCTCTCAAAACCCTCTCAAACCCCCAACCAAACCAAGGGAGGAGCCTTCCTGGGATAAAAAGGGACAAAAGGACCTTTCGGGAATTTTCAGGAAACTGGAAAAGCAATATAGGTCCGTACGGACCTCTTTGTTTCCATAATTACTGAATCCCCTTAAAGTCCACAATATTCCCTCAAATCCCGGGAGAAATGATGGTTTCCATGCAGACTTGGTCCGTACGGACCTCTTTGCATGCAAGATGGTCCGTACGGACCTCTTTGCAAGGGGACACCATCATTTCCAGAATATTCACCATCATTGCATATTCCCTCAAATCGAGGAAAACCAAAATCCTGGATAACCAAGAAGGAGGTACGGACCTCTTTCGCACCAAATCTCGAGACTATAAATAGAGGGCTCCCCCTCCTCATTTTTTCACACCTCCCACTTCTCTCTTCCTCCCTAAGCCTTCTGGCTCCCCTTCTAAGACCTTTCGAGGCATTCCCGGCCCCTTTCGGATCCTTCCGAGGCCTTCCGAGCCCCTCGAGGTGCTCCGAAGCCTCTCCGAGCGCTCCCGAGACGCTCCCGCGCTGCCCCGAGGCACTCTCGAGGTACTCGAGGCCCCTCGTGGTACTCCGAGGCCTTGCCTCGGTCTTTCCCACGGTGTCCGACTCTTTCCGAGTCAAACCGACGATCCCAAACCACGCCGAAACTCTGCCCGAGTGACTCCTGCCACCACAACGCACGCCGAACCTCTGCCCGAGTGATCCCAACGATCCCCACGCACGCCGAACCTCTGCCCGAACGCAGCCTACAACCTCAACTCACGCCGAAACTCTGTCCGCAGACAACCGGCATCTCCCGAAGCAATCCCGATCTGCACCGGAACGCTACTCCGACCTCAAACACTATTCCCCTGTGGAAGACAGACACGAACCAACATTGGTAAGGCTTCCTTCCCATTCTATTTCAATACATTTCAATACAATGTAGACATCCGATACAGCATGCATTTTTAAAAGCACACACACACACACACACAACTTTTTAAAGGATATTAGGGGTATCCGAAAGACTCGTTTTACGAGGCTACTCGGGTGAGCTCTAATATTCTAATATTCTCTTCCCGAGGAGTCATCTGACCTCCGAACTCAAAATCTCATCACACAAAAACAGTTTAAAATTTATCTTTAAACTG
The DNA here is from genome assembly GCA_022495995.1 of Adenophora triphylla var. japonica. NCBI lineage: Eukaryota > Viridiplantae > Streptophyta > Magnoliopsida > Asterales > Campanulaceae > Adenophora > Adenophora triphylla. Next base: position 78,183 of record JAFEMH010001615.1, on the reverse strand, counting down.
ATGCCCTTTTTCAATGTTTTGGGCTTAATAAAAACGGCGTGGCGACTCTACAAAATGCGAAAGCAAAACGGCGAGACACCTCCAACGCGAAAGAATGCCAGATGCCGGGGCCGCGAGGCCTTCTCGGATCCGGGTAATTTCAGTTGGCGACTCCGCTGGGGACTTTTGTTTTAAAAACTTTTAAACAAAACAAAAGATTTTTAAAACGATGATGAGGGTCAAACTTTCATTTTACCCCTTCCTTTAACTGTTGTGTGTGTGTGCACGTGCTTCGTTTTTATTTTACAAAAAAAATAAAAATACAAAAAAAAAAAAATGCATTCATTTACATCCGCATACATTTAAAATTCTTCAAAAATTTCTATTTTACTCGTAAAAGAATTTTAGAGACCGCACACTACGCGCACCGCTGCCTCGGTTACACCGCACTCTACTCACACGCCGCTCGGTTACACCGCACACTATGCGCACCGCTGCCTCGGATACACTGCACACTACAACCCTTAACCCGGAGTGGTCTCGATTGCGATCCGTTTGGTCTTCCTAGGCCTGCTTGGGCGCGCACGGGATCATTCCAAACATCCCATCCTAGCCAAGCGTCAACCCCGCACGTTTGAGTCTTGAGTCACACTCTGTCCAGGACTCGGTTGGTTTTTACCCAGTCAGTGTCATACAGCCTCGGATACATATACCATGCCGGCCATTTTTAAAGTCAAGGCTCGGAACTCAAGATCCCTTGCGCAAGCAAAGCGATGAAAGGTCATGCTAAAATCTTGACACGATCTTGATTTCCGAAGCTACACCCAGACGATGTTCCGTCCGGATATGCATCCATGCTCGCATGACATCATGTCATCAAGCCTTTGATACGTCAGCCATGACAATATGACCCAGCCAACGCCTAACGTCACAGATCCCTTGCGCAAGCAAGGTAAAGAGAGGTCATGCCGAACTCTTGACCTGATCTTGACTCAGTGGCCGGCTCGGTTCACTATTCACATGGCTAACGCATCAAAACGAACATGACAGGCTCGGTCCTTAGGTTCGATTTTTCTTTTAGGCCGGTGGAAACCGCTTGCACTATAGGACCCTCGCACAGGGGCCGCCCACCCCGGGATGTCGAAATACAGGTGCAAAACGAGGGGCTTATAGCCGCACAGATGGTCTCCACTGACCCAGGATCTAGCATAGTTGCGAAAAAGAAGAGCAATCTTTTCCAACCTACCTAGGATTCTGAGAAAATACTGTTTTAAGTAAATTAAAACAACAAAAAAAAAAAATCAGAAAATAAAAGAAACGGAAACCGCATGCCACGTGAGCTTTCCCCCTTTTATCCCGTTAGGCCATTCCCGTGTCTAAACCTTGCCCGTCACCCCCTCCAGCGAACCGAGAGTGGTTGAGAATCCCTGGAAGCCGCCTTTTCAGTATTGAGGTCACAAGATCCGATAGCCCTTCCAGTTCAACGGTCCGCACCGTCCAATACTCCCCCATGACGGGATCAACAGATAACAGTGAGGGAAACGGAACCCCGCCACTAAGGAATCTCCAGACAATGGAGGAGGTGCTGCGAGCCTTCGAAGCCATCAAGAAGCGCCAAGAAGAACAGCAAGCCTGGATCGTCGACACCTTGCGTCTTCGAGGAACAGTTGCAGTTCCCCAACCCGACGGAACCTTTGTTCTCATAGAGGACGAAGATATACCGGCTCCCCCGGTTTCTCAAAGCTATCAGCAGGTCCCGCCTCCGCCAAGCTACGAGATCCCAGCAACGCAAAGCAGCTCTCGCTCAAAGCTCCCCTCAGCGTCTGGGCCAAGCAGCCCCGACATGCCCGCCTCAGATCAGTCAGTTTCCCGGCTCTGCACATCAAGCTCATTACCAACAGCACACATACGTGCCTGCTCCGCCAGATCCCAATGCATCTCGGTATCCCCCAGGATTCAATCCTTTGCCTCTATACGAGCCTCGCAACCACAATCAAAAGTCCCCATTCTTACCAGGGACAGGCATCCCGAGCGGATATCCCGACATCTCAAGCTTGCCACCTGCAAGCCTGCCAATTGGGGCTAACGAATCGTTTCCCCAGTTCCCAAACACAGCCCTTAACGGACTGGCAATCACGCCTCAACTTCAACACCCTGCAGGGTATGGGTTGGTATACACTCAACTACCTCCCCAAGACTCCCGAATGGCGATCCCATCGCCCAATCCACCTCCATCTTCGGTGTCCGTCCCCGAAAACGGTAACCCACCTCAAACACCGACCCTCACATGGCTTGGTTGATCGAACAAATGAAAGACACGCAAGGCAAGCTCGCTAGTTCTCGGAAGGACTCCTCCCCGCCTACCGATCCGAACAAAGTGGTCCCTCTCCCTCCAAAGTTCAGGATGCCGGAAATGGAAAAGTTTGACGGAACAATGTAATGCCCAAAACCCACATCGACACCTACGTCCCGGGTATGAGAGCCAAAGGGGCAACCCTCAACAGATGGCGCATCATTTTCAGCATTCCTCAAATCCACAAAGACTAAGGTGGTTCCTCAATGTGAAGGCGTAAAACCGCTCCACGTGGGATCGATTAGTGAAATCTTCCCCGGAGAAGTACCGCGCCAATCTTGAATGGGAAACAAACCGCCATGACTCCGCAAGCCACCGAACAAAAGGAGGACGAACCAAGGGGCGAATTCTACAAAAGATGGAACTGGAAGCTAAGCGAGATAATGGATCCACTTTCCAAAGAAGAGCAGATGGACATCTTCCATTCCCGCCTCAAACCATCTTTGAGGACCTTGATCGCCCACCATTTCTATCCGGATCTCCGTGCCATGGTCAACGCCGGACAAAGTTTGAAAAGACCCGAGTCTTCAAAAGGCAACAAAGAACCCCGCCTCATCTTACCGCTATCGAACAAACTCCGGCAACTTCAACTCCCGCCCCAACCAAAGGAAAGGAAGCTAAATGGAATAAGCGCACTACATTCGTAACGGAGCTCAAGTAAACCGCGATCGTGCAAATCCCAAAGAATAGCAACCCCCTCGCTTCCCACGCCCAAAGATTTTGATAACCTCGGAAATGCCCTCGGGTCAAGTATTTGAAGCTCCGTGAAGCGAAATCTTCTCAAACCACTCGAGAATTTCCAACCGAAGACCCTCAAACCCAACATGGATATGAGCAAGCACCGCGCCTTCCATAACTACCCCGGCCACACCACCGACAATTGCTTCGTACTCAAGCAGTGATTCAGGCTCATTGAGGAGGGAAAATTGGAACGCCCCCGTGGTCCCAATACCATTGGAAATCCATTCCCTGCAACGACAGTGGTAAACTCAATAGCCATTGACGAAACCCCAAGCGAGAGCAGTACTCCCCGCAATTTCCGAGACCGTCGCATGCCGTCTCGCTATGACTCGGGAGCGTGAAACAAAAGTCAAAAGGTCTCGTGACCGGGAATTCCGACAAGAACGCCCAGGGCCACCGTCTCCCTACGATCTTTGCCCCGGCCAAGGCATACAAATGGTTGGATCGAACGTTCCCTGACGAGACCGAGTCCAACGGTAGCACGGGAAGCGGTTTTAGCCTTCATGCATTTATGACTTGCCAATATGTGAGAATCGGCACAACGAAGCTCTCCTCATTCTCATAAAGATAGAGAGGTTCTTCCTCCCGAACGTCTTGATTGGATAACGGCTCCGCAGCCAACATCATCGCTTTAAGCACACCGAAACGACTCCACATCGACCGTTTCGATAAGGCCTTCACCTCGGGTAATTCGCGCCTACGATTCCACTGCACGACCAATCGTAGGAATCATCAATTTGAGGATCCAATTCGACGTACAACTAGAGTCGGTAGAGTTCCAAGTCGTGGAAATCAAACCAACCTTCTCTCGCTTTGTTGGGACGGCCTTGGATACATCGGATGAAAGCAAGATCATCTACTCTTCACCAATGCGTGAAATTCATCAATGCCAACGGAGCGATCGAAGTGATCCGCAGAAGCAAGCAGTAATGGCAAGTGCTTGGCCGCAAGCTATGACCCGTAAGAAGGTCCCGACATGACCGAATACTCTTCCCTGATGATTCTCCTACCCCGTCCCGCTACGAAGTGGATCCTTACATCCACGCTCTAAGCCGCGACGAGCCGGAAATTGAAGAACTCACGGGGTCGATGACAACTCGATATATGCGACCGTGAAGAATGCTTGAGAGAAGATCAAGAGACGGATGCCCTAATGGAGATTGATCGAGGAGTAGACCCTTACTTCGCCGAAAAACCCTTCTGCAAACCGGCTCATCACCGATCCCCGATACAAGACAACCCTCAGCCGACACTCTCGGATCTTACGGGGACGCCATCACAGCCTAGTTCAATTCAACATTCCTGTCCGACCTGGATGAACAATGGCGCAACCTCCTCCAAGGCTTAATCGTGGAAGGAGATATAGCATGTCCGTCGAATCGACATTGTAAACATCGCCCAAGCAAAGATCCTGCATAAAGAAGCGCATTCTATGAAAGTGATCAACATCAAGAAGAATCCACTCCGACCGCCGAATGCTTCGCTCTCCTAGAAGTAGCCCTCGCCGACTTCTATCATCAAAAACCCCCAAGGACTCGGTGGCAACACTAATGGAGGGACATCATCGTGGAGCAGCCTAAAACCTCCGCGATCCGGTTTGAAATCGAACCGCATGCAAGCTACTTTCCGGACTCATGCCAAGGGAAGATTGGCCACCTAACCAAGACCACTCCCTCTAGAGCTACGCCATCCGAGAGTAATGAAGCTCGGTCCAATCCCTCGTCGCCTATAGTCTAGCTTCGAGTCTTGTTGTCTCGTGTATTCACATCTTTTGTGTCTTTTGACGGCTTTACGCCCGACGATTGTGAATCTTTGATCAACAAATGTACAGCCTTCACGCTTTCAATAAAAGGTCCGACCTTCCTAAAGAACCATTTCATTGCATCTTTAACAAATGATGACATTAACTAATCAAAACAAGCTTAAATTCATCTATACAAAAGGCAAAACACATTAATTAAATAAATGCATCAAGCAAACATTTAAGCATGTTGTCAAACGAGAGAAAACCGGGCCCAAGCCGCGAGAAGGTTTTAATCACAACGATTTGCAAGATTGCCAAGAGCCAAAGAGACGCAAGTCCGACGCCATTTCCAAAGACAAGCCGATCTTCCAATACCTCAAGAACGGGAAACCGCCTTCATGAACAAGGAAGGACAACACACGTAAGGGGTCAAAACCAAGAGCATCATGGCCCTAAAACGCCTTGCCTCTCACTTCGTCATCCTCGGGGACATGTTATACAAGAAACGCTACCATGGGCCACTCCTACGCCGCGTCACCCAAGAAGAAGCGAACAAGTTCATGAACGAAGTCCACAATGGGGCTTTCGGTCCACACATGAACGCCAGGGCCCTGATGCCAATCATTCTCTGGATGGGCTACTACTGGATCTCCATGGAGGCAGACTGCATCCACTTTGTCCGAAGCCGCGACAAGTGCCACCGGCTTCTCCAACCTCAATCATCTCGCCGCCCCACGATCTCTACCGCATGACTACACCTTGGCCCTTTGCCACTGGGGAATTGACGTCATCGGGAAAATCGCTCCGCCAGCAAAGAACGGTCACGAGTTCATCTTAGTAGCCATCGACTACTTCACCAAATGGGTCGAAGCCAAGTCCTACAAGGTACTCACCTCCAAGAAGGTCGCACATTTCCTCAAGGAAAACATCATATGCCGATACGGCATCCCAAATGAGGTCATATCGCATAACGGCTCACACTTCAAGGAGAATTCGATGCACCGTCGGCCGAATTCAAGATCACACGCCACAAATCTTCTCCCTACCGGCCACAAACAAACGGCGCCGTGGAAGCAAAGAAACAAAACCCTCGAACGGATCATCCGAAAATGACCACCCGAGGACGAGATTGGCCCGAGAAGCCGCACCTTGCACTTTGGGGCTACCGCACATCGCCGAATGCCACGGGAGAAACCCCATTTGCCCCGACATACGGGATGGAAGCAGCCCTTCCCATCGAGCTAGAAATTCCTCACTCCGAGTGCCGCTGAAAATGACATCAACGAAGTCGAATGGCTCCAAGCCGACATGACGAATTGGCTCGCTAGACGAGCGACGACTAAAGGCCATGGAACACGTCCGAGCCTATCAAAGCAGATGGCTAGAGCTTTCGACAAGAAAGTCAAATCCCGAGACATCGTGGAAGGTGACCTTGTACTCAAAGAAAAGCCTCCCACTCGAACCAACCCACTGGGAAAATGGGAACCCACATGGATCGGCCCTTTCGTGGTTCAAAAGATCTTCTCCTGAGGCGCCATGAAGCTAATGCACCTAGACGGCAATCCCTTCATGAATCCAAATAACGGAAGCAAACTTCGCAGATACTTCGCCCGAAGAAGAACAACTGTGCATCTCTTGGCACTCCATGTAGTGTCGAACTACGTGCACTGAGCCCTCTAGTCCGGGGAACGTAGGCAACCTTAATTGGTCCGGTCTAAAAATACACAAAAAGTCAAAAGTTTGAATGTCAATCAAGACCTCCATCAAGCTCCGCACTTTTCAAGAAACACGCCCCAAGCCACCTTGACTCAAGTCAAACGACGGCGGCAACATCAAAGGACATCCGAGGGTCACTCAAGATCAAACGATCGACTCATGTCTACTTCCAAGCTGGGCTTGTCTTCGCCTCACGCGCTTCACACAAAAAAAAAAAAAAAGGAGCTCGAGCAAGGGCTCACAAAAAAAAAAAGAGCTCGAGCAAGGGCTCACAAAAAAAAAAAAAAAAACAAAAGAAGCTCAAGCGTAAGCCGCGAAATTGAGGTCAAGAGCCCGACGCCAACAAGAGGCAAGGAAGCTACGAAAAGACCGTCAAAACGACTTGTCAAGGGAGCATTCAACCTCTCACCCAAATACAAAGCCTCAAAGAAAAGGGGATTGTCGCCATGGCTCGATCGCTTCACCCGCAAATGCAAAGAAAAGTCCAAAGATGGACGCCAACAAAGTGCACAACAGAAGCAAAGGCAAACAAAAGATCTTGCGTCTCGACAAAGCTTTAAAAGTAAATCACAAATCACTAACGGTTACAACATTTCGATGAGTTCAAGCACGGTCTACTCTCAAGTTCACAACATGCTAAAAGACAAACTTTAATACATTTAACTAATAATGTGTTTGCAATGCAATGAATGGATACCTAGGAGGTCATTCCGCGCCATCTCGCGCTTGTCCCTCGCCATTCTTTCCTTTCTTCCTCGTCCCCGCGAGTCTTCTTTCGCTCCACGTGAACCAACTCGCGTCTCTCGCCCGAGATCCGGGGTCCTCCCCGTAGAGTCAAATAATCCAAGAGCTCTCGTGGCTTCATTCGCCCGTGCTTCTGCTCTGATCTCCTCCCCGCGAGCCCGTAAAAGAGGACCTCTCCCCGTCGGCCGGTCCAACTCTAGTCTCGTAGTCAAACAAAGCGTCTCCCGTCACATCCAAAGGGTCGACTGTGCTTCGCACTCCTAAGGCAATAGCTACTACGGCAACCGGTCCTGCACCGCGCACGCCTCGCTTTCCAAGACCACTGGGATCGCCCAACACGCCGCTCATACCAAAGCCGTATACCGAGTCGTCAACACGACACTCTCCCGACGTCTAAGGAGTACCACAGAGGGAAAGCGGAATACTTCCATACCCTCGTACAATACAAGAAGGCACCCGGAGCCGCCATACAAAGAGGAACTACCTCCGCAGCAGCAAGGTCATCCTGCACCAACAAAGGCTCCCGCTTCATCCCAAACCGCCGGAAACAAGCGACGGAATATAGAAGGAGGACCAAGACAAACCTCGAACTCGACAACGTAGGACCCTTCCCGCAAGATCCTCCCGGTCTCAATCCTCCAGCATGGAACCCACCAGCCGATCTCGATGCGTACCAAGCCGTGCCATCCATCTCTCCCAGCGGACCGATCCATATCCAACACAAGAGGTCGCTGAGCAAATGACCACGGGCTAAACGACGCTGAGCTCGGGCATGGCCTCAAGTCTCTCTCGCAGCCACAAGGTGAGCAAAGCGGGGCTTCCTCTCATAAAACGATCCCCAGCCGGGACGGTCGATACCATGAAGAGTCTCCCCAACACCAACGGACAATATCCTCTCCACTTCCGCAGCTGTCTACCACATCTAGCAAAGCGCCATCACAAATGCCAAGGGAACGGACCGTAAAAGCGTCGCCATCACGCACAAGGCAAATACATCCCAAGAGACGTCACTCTCATCATCAACCATGAACCGCTCCTGCTCTGTAAATGTCGATATGACCCGAATCAAGGATCATGCCCCGCACTTCTTCCAACGAAGTACGAAGAAAGCCCGCAAGCTTCACGCTCACAAAGAAGACCACCAACCAAAGGAAGCGAGATGGCCTCCACCTCCGGTCCTCCAATCAAAGCCCGAAAATCCTCAAAAGTGGGCACCATTTCATTATAGGAGAAACAAGACACGTGCCTCCTAACATCCTGTAACTTCGCGGCAGCCCGCAACAAATCCCAATCAGAACCAACTCCTTAAAAGACCAAACCGAGCAAAGACGAAACCTACCTCGAAAGCCCGTCTCGATGCCTCATACGGCGCCGCATCCACGTTTTCAACCGCTCAAGGAAGTGTGCTTGCCTCTCCCGCGAAAGCCTCGGCAAAATTCTAGGGACATACGAAGAATCCATGGCAAAAATGGAGGTTCCTAGAGAAAATGGGGAAGAAAGCTCGAAAATGGCCGCAAATGGGGAATGGGAGAAAGTCCAGACACCGGAAAACATTTAAGTCCTCCCGAAAAGCAAAGTTGGTCCGTACGGACCTCTTTTGCAATGTAGGTCTCGTCCGTACGGACCTCTTTGCAATCAAAACCCATTTCCCTGTAAAACAAGATAACAACCACCGTCCTCAAGAAACCTTGCTCCAAACAAGCCCAAACACTGCCAAAGCCATTTCCGGCAAACCAACACTACCCACAAACGCACCCTCGCCACGTGGCATGTACAAAAATAAAAATAATAATAGCAACAATTTCTAGGACAATTCCTAGAATCACAAAAATAAATGACATTACATCTTAAAATAAAATACCGTTTGCCATGCAAATACATGTGTTTTATTACTGTGTACAAAATGTCTCGTTGCTAAACAAAAAAAAAGAGAGAGGGATATGAAAAGAGGGAAAGCAAATGAATACTAATCGAGCCCTCGTCATCATCATCCTCGCCAAGATCCTCCAAAGAAAAATCGGGCATCCTGTGAACTCGCCCGTCACGCCCTCATCATCGAGTACCGAGCCCTCCGAGCTCGCCACTCAAAATAATCAAGGATCAAATCCGGCGAAAGGGTCAAGAAAGAAGGCTCGAGAATCCTCACTCCCGAGCGGCATGCGGAGGCATGAATCGATAAAAGGGCCGCTCCTCGAAGGCCCCGCAGCCTCCAGAAGACGCCCCGCATCCATGCTATGCCGCCTCTCGAAGGTCCCTCCCGCTGCGGCTCCGCTCGGCCTCGGGAGGAACATCCACCGAATGCCTCGAAGGCATCGGCCATACGCTGGCATACGACGCGAAGACCGCAGGACATCTTCGACGCCATCTTCTTAGCAAAGGATCTCATCGCCACATAATCGGCGAAGCCGGGCCGCATCATAGGCTCTCCTGACTCCGCACAAGCAAACATGCCAAAGAAACGCTCATCAATGCAGATACTCAACAACAAAAAGAGAAAAAAATACGTAAAAGATGCCAAGATGGAAAAGAGTCAAGCACACTCACCGATCTCGTTCTGGGTCCACTTCGTAGGCACAGGAGCTCGCTCCGAACGGGCATGTACACACCCTCCTCCGCGATCCGCCCCTACTGACATAAGCGAAATCCGGCCCCGCATCGGAACCTCTGGGAGCCTCGCGGCGCCTCTCTCCCGCGCGCACCTGGGCGTCTCGCCTTCCTCCTAACAAAGGTCTCGTACTCCTCGCCGTACAAGATAAACTCCTCGCACCAACACCGCCAAGGTACCTCTCAAAGTCCAAGCACATCCATATCCCCGGAGTCAAACATCCCAAACGGAGGATCCCTGAGCCACGGAAGCACACCCGGCCATGCCGCCAAGACTCGCTCCCCTGCATACATGGCGTCGCAAGTCAAGCCCCGCAAAGATCTTCCGTCGCGCCGCCACTCCTGAGCTCCTCAAACTCATCACCCTCATACCGAGCCCACGGGAACAAGACGAAACCCTCACGGGCTATCTCGCTCCAAACGCTCCCGCACCTCCCCGTAGGCACGGTGAGTTTACCCCCGCCGGTCCTCCTCCTCCCGGCCGTACGAGCTCCGAGCATAGCAGGATACGCAAAGAATGTACTCTGTGATCTCTATCCCACGGGAAGCACCGAAAGACCTCATAAAACCACACTGCGACAAAAGCAGAGAAGAGCTCAAGAAAAAAAAAAAAAAAAAAATGGAGAAACGACAAGTTGCTAAATCAAAAACAAAGCAATAAACTCATACCTCCAGAGCAAAGTCAAAGTGTGCCAACGAATCGCTACCTCCCGCTTAAACTGGCCCAAGGAGAAGTAGAGCTCACCAAGCCTCGCCGCCCCAAGCAATGTCGCACCCTATCCAGACGGGCCAAGCTCTCCAACAGAGCAAAGGAGCTGCGGTCGCGTGGTTCGAGAACAAAGTCTCTACACCAAGCATACCACAAGAAGGGAGCGCGCCAATCGCTCCGTCGGCTACCCGGCTTCTAGACTCGGATGTAGGGCCCCACATCCGGGCCGTGATCCTCATCTCTACGTCGCCGTACAAGATCCCTGTGCCCTCGCGAGGACGAGGCTCAAAGCCCAAGCAGCTCTGGCCAAGACATCATCGAGATCACGTCTCTCCACCTCACAGCTCCTCAAGGAGAGCCTTGTAATAGCAAAGAAAATCAAGTGGGCGTCACCGTCACCTCGCCCACCAAAGTGTGGAAGGTGTGGGTGGTATCCCACCAATACTCGTAAAGGCCCAGAAGACACTCTTGTTCTTCCTCGTGTCGACACTCCAATGTGTTCTCAACGAACACACCTAGGCCAGAAGCATAAACCAACCTCCGGGGACTCGGCCTACCGCCCACGGAAATATCAGGCATCCGCTGCCATAGCTCCACAACAGCCTCGAGCGACCCCCGAGTCTTCATCCTCTTGGCCTTCCCGGCCGTAAGCCCAGCATCCTGCAGGTAAACACAGCAAAGGTACGTCAATCACAGTACTTAATATAAAGGCACATATAACCCGTCACAAAACACGGCACACAATGCACATAATTGTCACATACAATTTTTCATGTAACCCGTCACAAAACACGGCACACAATGCACATAATTTTCACATATATCATGCATATAATTTTCCCCACAAAGTCCGTCACCCAAAAACACGGCACACACTATATAGCACATTCTCAAAAGAAAATCCGTCCCAACACGGCACACACTTTCACATATAACCCGTCACAAAACACGGCACGTGTCACATTTTTTCACAAAAATTATCATTACACGATAATTTTTCTCATAATGTACATACACAAATAGCATACGGTACAAAACACCAAAGCATGATAGGCACTTTATTTTCACAAATAAGAGCTAATCTACACATTTCTGCACAAAATACACATACCCACAATTTTTACATGTCCATTTTCAACAATTCATCAAGAATTTCACAAAAAAAAAGGGCATAAAATAATAACAAAAAAAATTCAAAAATGCGAAAAACTAAAACCTAGTTCTAGCATTCAAAAATTCGAAAGTGGAATCAAAACGGAATGCATTTCTTACCTCCCCAACGTTCATGGAGCGACGACATGCACCTCCCGATTCTGATACAAAACATCCGGTTCTTCGAAGACTTTAACGAACGAGGTCCAATTCCTTCAAGCTCCATTCGCCGCTCAACCACTTCCCGACTACACGTTGTCTACGGCTCCTTCGAGATCCCTCCGCCATTGCGAGCAAATCAAAGGAAAATGGAAGATTTTGGTGCAAAATGGAGGTTTTCTCCTTCTCTCTCTCTACCAAGCTTCTGTAAATCAAGAAGAAAGAAGTGAAGGAGCCTCTGCTTTAACGCCCGGTCAAAATTGAACCGTAAAGTCAACATGGTCCGTACGGACCTCTTTGCAACCCAGTCGGTCCGCACGTGACCTCTTTGCAAGGGGTGCCCAAATGACTTTTCTCGCCTCTTACAAACTTTGCCCCCTGCCGTCCTAAGGCCTTTTTCAAGAAATCCAAGTGCGTAATGGTCCCTAACCCTTCAATCCAATCCCCTGCCAACGCGTAAGACCGTCTCCCCGCCACTCCAACGGCTAATCAATCTCAGTAAGCCGAACCTAGCCCACTTCACCGGCAACGCACTGCAAACTAGATGTAAGCCCGAATCTCGCCCACTCCAACGGCCAACCAATGCTCACCGCTCAACGGCAATTCAAGAAGGAGCCAATACCTCCCAAAGATTTAATATCAAGGCGCAAGACGCTCCAAACGCTCAACGACAACTCAACCACCGAAAGTCCAAGTCATCTTCCCAACAGTAAAAGGCCTCTGCGGTCATGTGCATCCTCAGCACTAAGCACCGGCACAATAGCCAGAAGCTCCAACCTAGCCCACTTCAACGGCAACGCAAGCACCGGGCCAACGTAAGCCCGAACCTAGCCCACTTCAACGCAACGCAAGCACTCTAGCCAACAAGCTCCGAACCTAGCCCACTTCAACGGCAACGCAAGCACCTAGCCAGCCGTAAGCTCCGAACCTAGCCCACTTCAACGCAACGCAAGCACCGGGCAGTCAGCCAGTAAGCCCGAACCTAGCCCACTTCAACGGCAACGCAGCACCGCCAACAGAAGCTCCGAACCTAGCCCACTTCAACGGCAACGCAAGCACGGCAGCCAGCCAGAAGCCCGAACCTAGCCCACTTCACCCGCAACGCAAGCACCTAAGTCAGCCGTAAGCTCCGAACCTAGCCCACTTCAACGGCAACGCAAGCACCTGGGCAGCTGCACAGAAGCCCGAACTCTAGCCCACTTCAACGGCAACGCAAGCACCGGCTAGCCAATGTAAGCCCGAACCTAGCCCACTTCAACGGCAACGCAAGCACCGCCATCAAAGTAAGCCCGAGCTCCTCCTCAAAGAAGTCAAAGGAAGTCATGCAAGATCGCATACCCCCAAAGATCGACCATCATTCTCGCCACTAACGGCAAAACAAACACGCGAAGGAGCCAACACCTCCGAGTACAAGTCCCAAGGCACGAAGCGCTCCCAAACGCCAAATGATGAAGCAATCATCGCGCCATCATCTCGCTTACTTCAACGGGCAAGACAAGCACCGGCAAATAATCATCGTAAGTCCGACCTTCTACATCAACATGCAAAAACACAAATGGCATCTACGCCTCTCGAATCACAAGGCGTAGCCCACGCCTCCACAACCGCAATCGAAGACGATTCAAGTCCTCACACCATTCTCCTACCCTAAGGCCTTAAACCACCCGATTAGGAAAATCGTAAAATTTCCATCCCAGACGCCACCACGTCCTCACACCGACCCATGCGGCCACCTGAGACGCCACCACGTCCTTATCACCAACCTATACGGCCACCCCGACGCCACCACGTCCTTATCACCGACCTATACGGCCACCCCGACGCCACCACGTCCTTATCACCGACCTATACGGCCACCCAGACACCGACCCATGCGCGGCACCCCGGACGCCACCACGTCCCTTATCACCGACCTATACGGCCACCTGACGCCACCACGTCCTTATCACCGACCTATACGGCCACCCAGACGCCACCACGCTCCTTATCACCGACTCTATACGGCCACCCCGACGCCACCACGTCCTTATCACCGACCTATACGGTCACCCCGACGCCACCACGTCCTTATCACCGACCTATACGGCCACCCCGACGCCACCACGCCCTTATCACCGACCTATACGGCCACCCCTGACGCCACCACGCCCTTATCACCGACTCTATACGGCCACCCCGTGACGCCACCACGCCCTTATCACCGACCTATACGGCCACCCCTGACGCCACCACGTCCTTATCACCGACCTATACGGCCACCCCTGACGCCACCACGCCCTTATCACCGACCTATACGGCCACCTGACGCCACCACGTCCTTATCACCGACCTATACGGCCACCCCGACGCCACCACGTCCTTATCACCGACCTATACGGCCACCCCGACGCCACCACGTCCTTATCACCGACCTATACGGCCACCCAGACGCCACCACGCCCTTATCACCGACCTATACGGCCACCTGACGCCACCACGCCTTATCACCGACCTATACGGCCACCCCGACGCCACCACGTCCTTATCACCAACCTATACGGCCACCAGACGCCACCACGTCCTTATCACCGACCTATGCGGTCACCCTGACGCCACCACGTCCTTATCACCAACCTATACGGCCACCCCTGACGCCACCACGTCCTTATCACCGACCCATACGGCCACCAGACGCCACCACGTCCTTATCACCGACCTATACGGCCACCCAGACGCCACCACGCCCTTATCACCGACCTATACGGCCACCCAGACGCCACCACGCTCCTTATCACCGACCTATGCGGGCCACCAGACGCCACCACGTCCTTACCACCAACCACGGCGGTCACACAACACCTGTGGCACCACCACGCCCGCACTCACAAACACTCACCCCACACCCGAACTACGACTGTGCTTGATTCCCGCCGTGGATACGTAGGAATCCTATCACAGTGGTCCAGCCCTATTGACCTAAACGGCCACCCAAAAGGACACCACCACGTCCTCACATTCGACCCTCACGGCCACTTCCTCTCCCAAAGACGCGATCCAGACATTAGGACCCTTATCTTATCGGCGACCCCACTTCTTTTCATAAGTGACGCCGTCGAGGGGCTTCTGTAAGTACCCCAACTGGATCACTCCCTTTCAAACACACGGGAAACACCGCAGACTCATCCACGCAGCCTCGAAGACCTCTCTCACTCAAAACCCTCTCAAAACCCTCTCAAACCCCCAACCAAACCAAGGGAGGAGCCTTCCCGGGATAAAAGGGACAAAAGGACCTTTCGGGAATTTTCGTGAAACCGGAAAAGCAATATAGGTCCGCACGGACCTCTTTGTTTCCATAATTACCGAATCCCCTTAAAGTCCACAATATTCCCTCAAATCCCGGGAGAAATGATGGTTTCCATGCGGACTTGGTCCGTACGGACCTTCTTGCAGATGCAAGATGGTCCGTACGGACCTCTCTTTCGAAGGGACACCATCATTTCCGTAATATTCACCATCATTGCATATTCCTCAAATCGAGGAAAACCAAAATCTGGATAATCAAGGAGGTCCGTACGGACCTCTTTGCACCAAATCTCGAGACTATAAATAGAGGGCTCCCTCCTCATTTTTTCACACCTCCCACTTCTCTCTTCCTCCCTAAGCCTTCGGCTCCCCTTCTAAGACCTTTCGAGGCATTCCCGCCCTTCGGATCCTTCCGAGGCCTTCCGAGCCCTCGAGGTGCTCCGAAGCCTCTCCGAGCGCTCCCGAGACGCTCCCGCGCCGCCCGAGGCACTCTCGAGGTACTCCGAGGCCCCTCGTGGTACTCCGAGGCCTCTCAGTCTTTCCCACGGTGTCCCGCTCTTTCCGAGTCAAACCGACGATCCCAAACCACGCCGAAACTCCGCCCGAGTGACTCCTGCCACCACAACGCACGCCGAACCTCTCGCCCGAGTGATCCCAACGATCCCCACGCACGCCGAACCTCTCGCCCGAACGCAGCCTACAACCTCAACTCACGCTGAAACTCCGTCCAGACAACCGCATCTCCGAAGCAATCCCGATCCGCACCGAACGCTACTCCGACCTCAAACACTATTCCCTCATGTGGAAGACAGACACGAACCAACATTGGTAAGGCTTCCTTCCCATTCTATTTCAATACATTTCAATACAATGTAGACATCCGATACAAAGATGCATTTTTAAAAGCACACACACACACACACAACTTTTTAAAGGATATTAGGGGTATCCGAAAGACTCGTTTTACGAGGCTACTCGGGTGAGCTCTAATATTCTAATATTCTCTTCCCGAGGAGTCATCTGACCTCCGAACTCAAAATCTCATCACACAAAAACAGTTTAAAATTTATCTTTAAACTGATGCCCTTTTTCAATGTTTTGGGCTTAATAAAAACGGCGTGGCGACTCTACAAAATGCGAAAGCAAAACGGCGAGACACCTCCAACGCGAAAGAATGCCAGATGCCGGGGCCGCGAGGCCTTCTCGGATCCGGGTAATTTCAGTTGGAAACATGTTTTGAGTTCTTGATTAGAAACCTTTATATATCACTGTATGTTAAAATTCCTTCCAAACGATCTTCAGCATCAACCACAAGCACGCAGTTTTGTCGACCATCATTCATACATTTTAATGCCCCTTTCAGAGTTGATGACAATGAGATCTTCAGATAGTTGTTCGACATAGCCTGAGAAACTTTTAAATCTTCCAGAATAATATCCTCGTCAATTGCTTTATGGTTATCTCCGGGTCCCATAATACACAGTTCTAAATCATCCCCACCATCTGCTCATCTCCAAGTCTTATCACATTTATCTTCAATTGGTTAAAGAACAAAATAACCTCTTAATAAACTTCGCATCGAGACTCCTTCGGTCTCCTTGGGACTGGTTTGCCACGAGATGGTACCCATATTGCTAATCCAATGTACTCTACGAGAGGAAGCAAGATCCTATAATCCTTTATTAGCTCAAACGAAGCGAAGTGAAGTCAAAGGTACGTAACAACCTGAAGCTAAGGTAAGCAGCCTATCCCAACCGGTGCATAGGCACGTGGCTCCGGCAATAGCCGCATTTCTGGAATATTTGAGTTGATTAGCCGTCCGGTAGAACCCCAAACACAAAGACTCCACTGCATCCCCAACAGAATAGGAGCATCAAAATCCGTCTCCATCTCAAGTACATAAAAATCTGCCGAGAAAATTAAGTCACCAACCCGGACTTCAACATCTCTCACTACCCCCTCGGGGTATGCGTTGGACTTATCTGCCAACTGAATCACAACTCGGGTATCTTCCAATTCACCCAACTTAAGTTCTTCAAACAATGTATACATCATTACATTGATTGAAGCCCCCAAATCGAGCATAGCCTTCTGCACCGAGCTACCCCCCAACGATATCGAAACCACGAACATGCCCGGATAACTACACTTTTTGGGCATCTTTTTCTGATAAACTGCGCTCACATGCTCAATCACCTTCACTTTCTTCATAGCCTTCAGCTTATTATTCCTCTTGGTAGTACACAGTTGCTTCAAGAATTTGGCATATCTAGGAACTGTTTTGAAAAGATCCAAGAAAGGAATATTTACTTCAATATTCTTGAAGGTATCAAACATGCTCTTCTCCGACTCTTGTGATGTATCTCTGCTCAATGCCATTGGAAAAGGAACTTCCGGCTCATAGACACGCAACGGTGGTGGAACATATTTCTCTTCAGGGGTCTTCTCTACCTTCTCTTCCACCACTAACTCTGGTTCCACTCACTTCTTAACATTTAATTCAGACTCTATAGGAACCATTTGCCCCCCAACAGCATCACGACATCGCAGCAGATGAAAGAAGTATTCTTGGAAGAGTTCTTCCCTCAGGACTAGATTAATGTAATGAAGAGGGACATCAGTAATATGGAGCAAAAGGCAGATGAGACTCTATACGACTACTACAATCGCTTTCACAAGCTTTGTAGGAGTTGTCCATATCATGGGTTTACTGAGGATCAGTTGATTGTCTATTTTCATGGAGGGTTGACCATTCAGGATAAGAGATTAGTCGCACGCCTACTAAATTAGACCTAAACTCGGCCACTAATAATGTAATTAGGGTAAGTCAGGGTCGATCCACGAGGAACAGTGATTATTTACGAACATTCACTTGACCAGATTGGGGGTTTTGTTTGATTTTCAATTACTTCCTAAGAACAGAAATTAAACTAATTAGGAGTAAAAACAATGATTAGAAACACTTCAGATTTGATTTCGTCCTCACCTAATTAGCCAATTATCATTGATATCTCTTTTCAATGTCACCCTATTCACCTGATCACGAGATATATTTCAATCTCTGTTTCTTCTTTCAGATTAGTTACTAGCAGTGGCACACTCACTAGAAACCCTAATTAATAAATTAATCTAAGCGCGCTGATCTAGATCGCAAAATTAATTGATGAATGATTTAAGAAACTAAGATCAAGAATGCTTTCTATGATTATTTCACACAGATAATCACCTAATTTTACCCACTTAACAATTTACCATGGCACATGCATAAATCGTAAAGATGCTACTCATGAATTTCCTACACTGGCACAGTCATAGAAAACTCTAGCTAAGATTCGTAAAAAGAACGAGTGAATTGATCAGGTTCACAAACCCTAGTTATAAATCTAAAATCAACACAAGTAAAATTATGAATAGGGATAAACAATTAGAAAAGAAAATACCTCAAATTGATAATCAGGGGTTCAAGAAATTAAATCCAAAGCCAAAGATTTTAAGCTTCCATGGATGTTCAACTCTCTCTAGGAAAAGTAAAAACAAAAGCTAACCCTAAAATAATATTCTAAAGAAAGAAGTCTTTATACTCCTTCTAAAAACTAAACCTAAAAACTAATAATACTACTAATAATAAGGAAAACAGAAAAAGAAAATAAAACACATTAAATTAATGCCTCCTTGCCTCGATCAAACTGCTCTCTCGGTCAACACGCCTAGGTCTTGGTCCATGTGCACGTGCAGCTTCCATTCACGTTCTGAGCAAAGCTTCCTTACTTAAATTCCTTTATTCCCAATTTTCAATTGGGTCCTTCAACTTTCCAAGGTCTCATTCTGATCACTAAACTTTGTTGCTTTGCAGTTTGATCCCTGCACTTCTGATAAACTTCGAAGAACCTCATAAAATTACAAAAATATGTCTCACAAATACCATGTTCTCCTACTACTTATCAATCCAACATATACTCAAAATTACATCAAAACTACTCTAAAATACATTAAAATAAGGATAAAATGTCCAGAAAATTAGGGAATTACATATAGTAAAATCCGCCACATCAATTACAGACTCTAAAAGAAAGAAATAAAAAAAATCCAAGTCTAAGTAAGGGAGAAGGGAGAAAAATAATTTTTTTGCTATTGGCATCATTAAATCCAAGTTTTTCACCATCTAATTTCGTCATTGTAAATTTACATCCAAGTTTATCCTTCTTAATTGTTAATGATTCTGCTTTGATTTGGATACTTGTTGAAATAGGGTATATGCTTTGATGATTTTGATTTGATTTGGGTACTTAGTGATTTTGCTTTGATTTGTGTATATGCTTTGATTTTGGTTTGAATATATTGAAGTTATTAGAATTTTCTTGAATATTAGTGTTGTTATTGAACCCAATTGTTGGTATATGTGAACTAAATTTTTGGTATATTTGAACTCAATAGTTGATATATGTTAACTACATTGTGGTATATTGATGTTTCAAAGTTTCTATATTTGTATTGAAGTAGAAGTAGAATTAGAAGTAGAAGTATTTGGGTATATGCTTTGATTTTGGTACTTGTTGAATTAGAAGTATTTGTTATTGATTTTTCAAAGTTTCTATATTTATATATACTATCAGTACATTCGTGCGATGCACGAAAATAGCATTATTTACCTTAAATCAAAATTAGTATAACAATATATATAATCAAATACCAATTAAAATTAAAAAATGTAATATGAAATAGTGATATTTAACATAAATATAGGAAAGTAAATAACAAAGAAAACAACAACAAATACGATTATGTAAACAATTTCCCTAATCAAAATAGTACAACAATATATCTAATTAAATACCGAATAAAGTTAAATAATGTAATATGAGATAGTGATATTTAACGTAAATAGAAGAGAAATAACACGGAGAACAACAAAGAATACGATTATGTAAACAATTTCCCTTAACCAAATAACATCTTGAATTGAAAAAACTTAAAGACATTAAATACATATATATTAAACCAATCCGTATTAGTTTATAAATAATAAACGAAAAAGGGAACCCAATTTTTTTAGACAACCCAAAACCCCAATTCTCCCATCCCCAGTAAACACTAAATTTTATTTTGTAAATTAAAAGTTTTAATTTCTTTGTAACATATTCAAAATATTACAACTTTATCCCTATGTAGAAAAGTAAATTATGAATAAATCTAATAATGACTTAAATAATTAAATAAATAAAGTTTTCTTTTAAATGATTGCAATTCTATATATGGAGAGATGTTAATATAAAGAAGATGAAAATATTAAATTGTTAACTTCACATCTCGCTCCCTCCCATACCCCACCCCATCCACCTATCTCCCTAAAATTTGCAAATGCGTCTCTCATCTCACATATATTACTGAAAATTATATCCACTTTTTGTTAATAATTTTTTTATCAAACGACAAATCAACTGCATTTACAATAATATAATAGACGACACTACACAAACGTCGAAAGCTCAACTCAAACATCAATAGTAGTTGTATCTTTTAACTTACAACAAAGATTATTACAATCAATTAAAGAAAAAAAAATATCACCTAATAGACTTTATCTTCTTAATATATGTACACAGTATTCTCATTTCACCCCTAAAATATTTCATATCTAATCCCCACTTAATCAATTATACATACATAATTATCTTAATCATTTGAAAAAAAAAATATACTATTATGTATAAATCTAATAGTGACTTAAATAAATAAATAAGTAAATATTTTTTTATTTCGAATGATTGAAACTCTATATATGTAGAGATATTTAATTTCAACTCTCTCTATATATATGTCACAATTAAGAAAAATATCCTTCCATCAATGTAACAACCAAATAATTAATTTTGTAAACAAAGTTTATTACAATCAATTAAAGGAAAAAAAACATCAACTAATAGACTTTATCTTCATAATATAAGTACAGAGTAATCTCATTTCACCCCTAAAATATTGCATATCTCTTCCCCATTTAATCAATTATACATACATAATTATCTTAATCATTTGAAAAGAAAAATATATTATGTAAAAATCTAATAGTAACTTAAATAAATGAATAAGTAAATATTTTTTTATTCGAATGATTGAAACTCTATATATGTAGAGATATTTAATTTCAACTCTATATATGTCACAATTCAGAAAAATATCATTCCATCAATGTAACAGTCAAATAATTAATTTTGTAAACAAAAAATAAATATCATTTATTAGTATACGAACAATAGTAATAATAAATAAATATCATATTTGTTTACATTAAATCATCATGAACATAATTATAATATTCATTTCCGATTTAACTTATTTAATTTTGAGAAGAAAAATCAAAATCTCAAAAAAAAAAAACTAACAATTGTGTTATGAAATTTTTTTCCCCAAACAATCCACTCCCTCATCAAACCCAACCCACTTCTTCCTCTCCCTCTTTCAAAATACCAATTCATACTATCTTTATTTTTTAGAATATTGACATGAACTTCAAAGAAGATGATTTATTTTTTGTGTCCAAATCGAATGAAAGTAGTCTCTATTTTTGGAGGATTTTTTTTATGATTTTTGGTGAAAAAAAAAAATAATTTATTATAGAATATTTGATTGATATTCAAAAAAGAGGATTTTTTTTAAATAAATATCATATTTGTTTACATTGACTCATCATGAACAAAATTATAATATTCTTTTTCAATTTAAAATATTTAATTTTGAGAAGAAAAATCAAAATCCAAAAATAACTAACAATGTGTTAAATGATTTTTTTTTCCCAAACACTACACTCCCTCATCAAACCCAACCCACAGAATATTGACATATACTTCAAAGAAGATGATTTTTTTTTTGTGTGTCCGAATCAAATGAAAGCAGAATCTATTTTTGGAGGAAAATTTTAATGATTTTAGGTGGAAAAAAATTTAAAAATTAATTATAAAATATTTGATTTATATTCAAGAAAGAGAATTTTTTTTCTGTGTCCGAATCAAATGAAATTAGTCTCTATTTGTTGAGGGAAAAAAATATGAATTTTGGTGTAATTTTTTTTTTTTGATTAATTTATTATAAAATAATTGAGGTCAAAGAATTTGGGGGAAAAATCGTAAATTCATGCATCCAATCAAAAGCACTTGATGTTGATTTCAATGTCTAATATCTACATTTATGCCACGAACGTAAATGACTAAAATACCCTTGACAGATTTTCAAATTTAACCACTTGATGTTGACATTTTTTAGCATCAAATTTTCATTTTGGCCACTTTCTTCCTTTTAATATAGTATAGATATATTTATTTGATATTGAAATGGGGTTTCTTTTGTTAAAATATATGAATACCTCCATTGATCATGTGCATATCGATAACTATGTTTTGACTGCACATAAGTGTCACAAAGCTCGTTTTATTTGGGCTGGACAACAGGTTGATAGTCCGCTTTCACTTCGTCGTGGTGCCACATTGCCGGATATACTAGATCCGAGGATATTGTAGAGATTAGCCGAGAGTGGCTTTAGTGGGGTTCATTATACAGGGAGAATTCAGTACGATTATGGATTGATGAAGGCATTGATTGAGAGATAGCGTCCGGAGACCCATTCATTCCACCTCTCGATTGGTTAGATGACTATTACCCTATAGGATATCGGCATTATCTCCGGGTTGCCGATTGATGGGGATGTTGTTACTGATGCTGAGGTTTTAGGAGTTACACCCATACCTAACACCTATCTCGAAGCCAAATGTCATAGCAATGGCGGAATAAAAAGGATAAACTTGAAATTAAACTTAAGTACAGAGAAATTGAGGGGCACCTTGATTGATTTGGGGAAAAAGGAATTCAAAGATGAAGCGGATAGCTCGATTATGCCAGAAAATCAAATTTCTTGCTTTTGTTCTTGTTGAGTGCTTGAGTAATTAGGGATTGTAAAGTTTGAAAAGAAAAATGATTTTTCCTTTTTTATGTCTCCAAAACCTTACCGAAATTGGAAATGATAGGGGATATAACTGTTCGTTATGTCAGTTAATGATTCGCAGCGGTTCCCAATACAGTTGTTCAATCGCCAGAATCGTACCATTATTACAGAAATTACGGTGCATTAAACAATGTATTCAACCGTCAAAAGTCAATAGTCGAGAGCAACCCACATCTACTCAGTCGACTATCCAACAACGAGCTGTGTAAGAATTCACGTAAATTGTTTACAACTTCCTGATCGACAAAGTAAACTCAGAAAGTTGGAGGCCACTTAACGGAATAAAAGTGACGGGCCAGACTCAACGAATGAAGCCCAACATTTTAGAAATTACAAAGACAATACCATGGAATGGGCCAATCCAATTGCTACTACATCAACGGCCCAACGACAAAGATCAGTCGACCTAACTCATTGTCCGACCATCCTTGGTTACGTCCTAGCTTCGTCCGACATACGATCATCTACTTGTACAATTTCTATCAAGCCAAGGCACAAAGTCGAGTCAATTTCGAATACTCAATCGACCTCGACCTATCAACACGTACGTTCATATACGTCGTTATTTGTAACCGCCTCCTACATTCTTGTAGACAGTTACGCCCACAACATCTAATTGACTTTAGGGATTAATAGTAATTTCGTAACACCACTATATATAACAGACAATATACAACATTAAAAGGTAATTTTTATTGGCTATTTTGAGATTACGTTGTTAAGTATAGTTTCATATAAACTTATAACACTAAATCTAATCATCACGCAGAAGAGTATTAATCGAAAAACAATTCGACTAGTCGTTTATTCGTGGTTTCAGGTCACATTTGCTAGAGATTAACTTATTGATAGACTAAATGTGATTCATATCATTTCTTGTATCATCAATTATATATTGATGACACTTTTAATTAATAACATTGATACTTTTAATTAATAACATTGACAATTTTTAATTATTAAAACAGACAATTTTCAAAAGAGTTAATACAGAATCAAAAGTACGCATGCTTCAATCCAGTGTGTGAGTGTCGGTCCATTAAAGTAAGCAAATGCCTCTTCTTCCTTTTCTTTGCCGACGATGTCGACCTACTGTACTGTAAGAGTGGACCAAATGGAATCAAACTTGGAATTCTACAATCCTTAATCAACTACTAATCAACTACTGTTACTGCTTTGCTGATAAATCAAAGGACGATGATTTTAAGTTCCTTGTGCGAAATCATGGAGTCGCGGCAGCGGCAAAACCGATCGAGCCCTTTTTAGCGCGTTACAGAAAACTCGTTTTTCCTTTTGTTTAGCGAAAAAAAAAAAACTCCCTCCATCCCGCCCGAAAGAGCAATGTTTGTGTCTTGCACGGAAATTAAGAAAAGTGATGTAGGAAGGAGAAAAAGTATATAGTGGAATAAATATTGTGAGTAAAAGGTGATGTAGGAAAGAGAAAGTGTGGTAATGAATAGTTAGTGAATATTTATTGTGAGAATATGACAAGTGGATCCCACAAATAAAGAAGTAATAAAAAACTTTCCATTTTTGGATTGTGTCATTTCAAATGAAATGCCCAAAAAGGAAATTTGTGCCCTTTCGGGCGGGACGGAGGGAGTAGTTTTTTTCATATAACTCTTCGTATTAACTAGCAACTAGCGTTATAAAAAGTAGAAAAATCGTTTGAAAATAGAGTAATAAAGTGTCAGTGTAAAAAGTATCAGTGCATTTGTGCATTTATTATTAAGTGTCAGTGTTAGTGTAACAAAGTGTCAATGTCAGTGTAACAAAGTGTCAATGTTAGTGTAACAAAGTGCCAATGTTAGTGTAACAAAGTGACAGTGTAAAGATTGTCAGTGCATGTATTATTAAGTGTCAGTGTTAGTGTAAAAAATTGTCAGTAGTGTTAGTGTAACAAAATGTCAGTGTTAGTGTAACAAAGTATCAGTGTAAAAAGTGTCATTGCATGTATTATTAAGTGCCAGTGTAGGGTAAAAAAATATCAGTGTTAGTATAAAAAAATGTCAGTGTGAAGACTGTCAAAAAATGTATTAGTATTAAGTGCCAGTGACTTTTCTGAATTACATAAATTACTAATAATAAATCTGAAATAAAAACACGAGACTAGTTTAATTTTAGTAAGAATTAACTTAAATTTAATGAAGGCATAGCATACTTATTCTCGTCCCAAGTAAATTTATACTTTTGTGTTGAAGATAGAAAAATAAGAAAAAGTTTAAGTTGTGCAATTGTTGAGTATGAAAAATAAAATAGAAAATAAGACGAGGTAAAGAATGATAAAAAGATAGTTATTATAAATATATAAACGACTACATTGAATGAATAAAGAAGTACTTCCATGTATCAAAATGATTTTTTCACTTTTTTCCTTTATCACAAATGAAATTTGAGCAATAATTTTATATTGATTAAATTATACAAATGAAAATCTAAAACTAGTTATTGATACAACATCAACAATATTATCAATAACAATTTTTACATTTTATTAGAATGATTAAATCAATTTAACATTATTGTTTAAAATTTATTTGTATTCGTAGTAACCGTAAAAAAAGTGAAAAATCAGTTAGGGACGAAGAGTAATAAAAAAATTATTTGAAAAAATATATTACTTGAAATAATCAAATAAAAAAAGGTGTGAATTTAGTCGGGACCATGACTGAAGGGTAGGGATGTAACTTGTTCAGTTCAAACAAAACCATGCGGTTTTGTTTAGTTGTCAACTATGAATGGTTCGTTTCGATCTTAAATTTTGGCAAACCACATGTTTCGATTCGGTTTGTGGTCTGACCCTTTCAGACTGAATCAAATCAAACCAAATCGTGGTTTGAGATCGAACTACCAAACCAAACCGTTAGACCAAACCACATTACATAAACTAATCCAAACCCCCGTTTTGTATCTTATTTAATACTCCCTCCGTCCCGGTTCACTTGGCACCAACTTTTTGGGTGTAGGAATTAAGGAAAAGTGATGTAAGAAAGAGAAAAAGTTAAATGTTGTGAGTATGAAAAATTAAATAGGAGAGAGAATGAGTGGGAGGAATAGTTAGGAGAGAGAATGTTGTGAGTGTAAAAGTGAAGTAGGAGAGAGAATGAGTGGAGGGAATAGTGAATATTCTTTTCCATTTTGGGCAGTGCCAAGTGAAGTGGGACGACCCAAAATGAAAATTAGTGCCAAGTGAAGTGGGACGGAGGGAGTATATTCGTATATTTATTAAATTTTACTGTTAGATCAATAAAAAAAACTACATTATATCGACTATTTCAAACATCCGTTGTGTATCTTATTTAATATTAATTTCATCATTGCAACAAATAAATAACTAAGTAATCTTCACGATCAAAGATTGTAAAGTGTTTTTCTTCATTCGACCTCTTTCTTCCTCTATTCTCCCTTTTCCTCCGATTTTCCTCTTAACACCCGCATCTTTCGCTCATCCTCCGAGATCACGAAAATTTAAACAAGGGCAAATTGCAATTTGGTTACATATGTTTGTGTCACTGTTGCAATTTGGTTCCCAACATTGAAAAAGTTGCAATCTGAGTTCTAACATTGACATTTTGTTGCACATTGGTAAAAAAATTAACGAAATATTAGTTTTTTTTTGACAAAATCCAAGTCATGCGTCATTCACTTGAATTTTTAAGAGTCATAATAATTGTCATTTCATATTAATTTCAACTCCGCCGACCACTACCACTATATACACCATCGTTACCGCCAATCACTACTTTACGTGTTCTTTTAATTAATTTATATTTTTGATTTTTTTTTCATTAATCAAGTGTTATAAAACTACATCATTTTGATGTTAAAGAGTAATTTATTCCCTTTTCCCGTACGAAATGATTAGCATGCCTCTTAAAAAGTTATTTATATTGCATATGACTTTAATTCTGTCAAAAAAATAACAATTTCTTGGTTTTTATATCAATTTGCAACAAATTCTCAATGTTAGGAATAGACTTGTAACTTTTTCAATATTGAGAATCAAATTACAAAACTGAGTTGCGGTTTGAATTGTGCTTTGAAACGTAGTATAAATCATGGTCTGAACCACGGTCTAAATCGGGGTTCAAACCACATAATTGAACCGAAGTTTAAACCAAATCATAGCAATTTGGTTTAGATCGATTTAAATTTTTTCATAGTTCAATTCAATTTTAAGCTATATAAAACTACTAGAATAAGTCCGTGTCCGAGGACACGTTATTTTTTATTTATTTATTTTACTTTTTTTAATTAAGCCCGTGTCGGACACTTTTTTTTGTTTTTTGTTTTTAATTATTTTTTTTAAGGGCAAAATGGGAAATGGACAAAATAGTGAGGGCAAAATGGAAATTTCGACGATTGGAACTACTCCCTCCGTCACATTACAAGGAGGAAAATTACTGTAGACGCGTAGAATAAGGAAAAAAATAATGATATAAATGTTGTGAGTGTAAAAGTAAAATAGGAGAGAGAATGAGTGGAGGGAATAGTGAATTATAATGGTGTTGTGAGTATTAAAATAATGTAGGAGAGAGAATGAGTGGAGAGAATAGTAAAGATTCCTTTCCATTTTAGAAAGTTTGTGGTTTGTAAGGGGACACCCAAAAAGAAAAGTTTGTGGCTTATAATGGGACGGAGGGAGTATTTATTCAACTGTTCACGTGTGTTTTTTTTTTTAAAGGGCAAAATGGAAAAGAAACAACTTAGTGAGGACAAAATGAAAAATTTGACATTTGATACAGTTCACCCACCCATGATGTGATTTATACTCTAGATATCTAGATAGATAAAACTGATGAGTAGTGGTAATTCCGTAAATTTCCCCGGACAGAACCAATGAAAGGAGTATAACAATAATGTTCCGCACTCGGGGCTGCATTTTAATTGGCGGTAAACCTTACCATGATCTTAACCAATCCGAATCCGCCACGAAAGACCATTATAACTAAACCGTCTCACGTGCATCGCAGCATAACCAAACCTAGCCCAAGCAACCTCGTCGTTTATAATTCTAGGGCAAACAAAATCAAATCGAACGCGATTCTGTTCAAGCTCTCCAAAATCTTCATCAATGGCGGATTTACCTACTTCAACAGAGACATCAGACCAAAATTCTCTACCGCCGGTCCCCGATAACTCGAAGTCCGACTCAATTCAACCCGATTCATCTCTCCCACCTCCCTCCTCACCTTCTGTTCCGGCAATAAACCCTAACCCTAGCGCTCAACCACTACAATCTCCGATTTCTCAACCGCAGATTCAACCTTATGTGCTTCCCCATGCCTCTGTACCGTCTTCGTCTTTCAGGCCCGTGGCCCCTCCTGTTCCGCTCCCTACGGTGCCTCAGTTCTCTCCTTTACCCATTCAGAACTTCCAGAACCATGGAGTTCAGCCGCCTGGTGTTAGTCCTGTGCCGGTCATGATGCAGGGGCCGCCGGCCAGTGGCGCCGGATCGGTTCCTCAGTTTGTCCCCTCGCCGTATGGACCACCTGGACAGCAGCCTAATCAGGGATTGAGGCCGTACATTCCGATGCATAATGGTTATCAGAACATGTCAATGCCTGTTCCTCATGGAACAATTCCTCCCCCTGGTGGGTTATTCCTTTCGAATTATTTCTTATTGTTTTGGTTGTTGGTATTATTACTCCATAACAGTTGTTGGCAAGAAAGACCATTTGCCAGTCATATGCTATCTATTCATGTCTGTTAATTGAAATCTTTCTCGAATAATATTGGGTTTTTGTATTTTCGAGTGAATTAGAATTATGTTACTTATTAATACAGTGTGAGTAAGAGTGAAACATAAATTTATGGTCTCTATTTGAAATAATATATGAATTAGGATTATACTACTTATCTTATACTGTGTGAACGAGAGGGAAATAGTAAGGCTGAGGTGAGTTGGGGAATTGGTCTTGGACTCTTGGTTTAGGGGTATCGATGACGGGATGTTTTCTCCTACAGTGTATTGATTTCATGGAGAGTATGGGTCGGATGGCTTCATATCGCAGTTCTTTAGAGACTTCTTCCCCACAAGTTTTTTGGTATGCACACATTTGCTTTTCTTCCCTTCATTGTACTTACGCAAACTTTTTTCATATGTTGAGGCTTGAGAATCTTATTTTGTTTTTAATCAAAACTGGTTCACCTTCAAATTGAACATCTGAAACGTTCAATTGGAAATGTAATCTTCCATTTGTCATTCTAAGAAATTATTAGTTGTGCGATGTTCATTCTTAGTAGGCTACTTAACTTGTAGTCATAAGGATTCTTTTCCATGAATGGTTATTGAATCTTGATTTGCGGCAGCAGACTCATGCTAGCAACTGACTGCTTCTTGCCCTTTATATGCCAAGGTATCGCAATCTTTCAATCTCTCCTTCATTTGAATTTGTTTTGCTTTGCATGGTTCTTTAATGGTTTGAGATACTCAAAACTGCGGAATCGGTAAAATAGAGTGTCTTGTCATCAATTCATTGGTGACTGGAAGTCTCGTGTTACTAAATTTAAATCTTCACGATTGGTGCTTGGTATATTGAAGAAGAGTACTATAATTCAGTGGATTGATATGGTAAGCTACTTCACACACCCATAATTAACGAACTTGATATTCTGGTCTTCATTTTCGTTCAGGTTATTTAATCAGCTGGTGAGTGTTGTCATGCCTATTCTGCCATCTCTAGTTGCTTTAATATTTGGGTAACAATTGATTATTTCTTTGAGTTTTCATGTATGTATATCAAGTGCTTATTGGAAAGAATTGTATTTACTTTGTGAACCTGCTCTAATAAGTTTCCATAGGATTTTTTTCTTATCCTTGCAGGGATTCTTCGTTATCCAACACCATATGGAACAATGATGCGGCCAGGATTTCCTGCTCGTCCTCTAGGCATGATTCCAATGCCACGACCTCCAGTTCTAGGGATCCGAGGTCCAATCATCCCTCCAGTGATTAGACCAGCCATCATGCCAATTGTGCCTGCAACAGAGAAGCCTCAGACAACAGTATATGTTGGCAAGATAGCGTCAACGGTGGAAAATGATTTCATGCTTTCCTTGTTGCAAGTAATCACATTTTTTACTCCTTTTTTTCTAGTCCTCTTTCCATAGTCTGATCTCTTTATTGGCATCTCTGTTTTTGCTTTGCATGCAAGTTAGCTTGAATCTTTTTTTATATTGTGATTGTTGTAATCTTTTCAGCTCTGTGGACCTGTCAAAGCTTGGAAACGGCCACAAGATTCTAGTACTGGAGCTCTAACAAGCTACGGAATTTGTGAATTTGAATCTGCTGAAGGTCTTCTTCGTGCATTACGGTTGCTGAGCAAGTTAAATCTTGATGGCCAAGAATTGATGGTATGTTTGAATCTCTTTCTGGCTTACAATTTGTTTAAGCAGATTATATTTTGATGCAGTTGCGCTGTCTGTCTGTTAATTGTTAATTTCATTTACGTTACCTTCGATATAATGTTAATTTTTCTAAAGACATAATGAAGAAGGTATTTGGGAGCAAGATATCAGTATCAATTCAGGCCAGTGATCCCCCCTGCTTTGACAAACTGACCTCATGCATACCTGTCCAAAAGCACCCACAAATTGACCTTCTATTCTTATAAATATAACTGTAAGAAATAGAGGATAATTTAAAACCTTGAAGAATATGCATGCTAAACTTTCGGAAAAATTTGTGCATGAATTTTTAGGTTTACATTGTTTGCCTCTTCCTAGTCATGAATTACTCAAGTGATGAAGGTTTAGGTAAGAAACTCCTGTTTGACGTCTCCCAATGAATTAGAAAGGTGTGAAGCTACGAATGTAATGATGTGTCTTGCTCAGAAATTATCCATCAGCGCACAGGCTATGAGAAGTGGGAGAAACCTACACTCTGAAGCGATCGTTGGTAACACACATTGGACACAACTTTATACTTAAAAGGATTCAACTATGATTAACTACGAAAGATGAATTCAATCATTATAGTGGTAACTAACACAAATTCTACTAGAATAAGCTATGTTATTTACTCTAGTTAATTTTGCTTATCTTTTCCATGGGGTTGTATTATCAGCTAGAAAATGCTCAGTGGATGATTCCCTCACTCTTTATGACTTGCATTATCATGGCTCTTATTTTGATGCACATGCAATTTGTTGGACTTGTGTCTATTTATAAAGGGCAGCTGCCTTCTGGTTTCCACATATCTTAAATAAGACCAAATCCCAGCCCACTGGGTGGTGTTATTATAGAAGAATACAGTGACTTGTGCCTGCCTTGTACCTGTAGGAAAAGCTTATGCATCCGTATTCCATTTCTATTTTACAGTAGTCCTCTAGTTTTTATGCGCTCTCTTTTGGATCATCTATATGGACAGCTTGATGGAGCCTTAACCTGGAGCTTATGTGAATCTGAATTCCTTGTTGAGTATCAATATATTATTATCTGATTTTGATTCTTGAAATTGGATGCTCTCTCCATTTGTGCACTAAGATGACAAGCAATTTGCAATATTCTTGCTATTGGTATTTGTGTATTTTAGTGCTGTTGATCCGGCTGAACTTTTTATGTCTGTTTCCCTTACTATTCTTGTTCTTGATTTCTTGATAAATTTGTAGTTAAATATTAGCCAAGCAACTAGAGAGTATCTAGATCGTTATGTTGAGAAGAAAAAGGAGAATGCAACAAATCTCAAAGGAACTGAGGCTGAAGGTGGTGAGAAAGAGGGAAGAAGCGAACCAGCTACCGAAAATAGTGAATTGTCAAAACCTTCTGCAGAGGACTCTAAGGAAGACAAAAATAATGAAGCAAACAACGAAAATAAAGACACTGCTAATTTTGGCATTGTGACTGATGAAGATAGGCAAGCTGAACAAGAGGCTTCGGAGAAGCTTTCTAGTATGCTAGAAGAGAGGTTAAAGAACAATCCTCTGCCACCTCCACCCCCACCGCCACCCCAGCAAGCAGCTGCTGATGTTACTGGGAATTCAGATCTACCTGCAAGGTCAAAGGATGGTGACTCAGATGTTGATATAACGATGAATGGTGAGCCTGTTGTGGATATTTGGTTTCATCCTTGTATGATGTGAAACTTCCCTAATCATAATATATTTCTCATCTTTAATTCTATGTACTGGTATGACATATCCTTCCATTCTCCATTTGCAGATGCAGGAGAAGATAGAAATGATGAAGAAACTAGTGACAGTAAACCATCAAGCGATCACGATAGAACTGAAACTTCACCTGACAGAGGTAGGAGGACGGATAGGAGGAGCAGAGATCGAGAGCGAGACATGAAGCGTGAAAAGGAGAGGGAGCTTGAAAGATACGAGAGAGACAGGGAGCAAGAACGAGCTAAGAGAGAGAGGGAGAGAGAAAACAAGATACGAGAAGATGAGCGCAGGTATAGAGCGCGTCTTAAGGACTGGGAAAATAGAGAAAAGGAAAAAGAGCGGGCTCGGAAGGAGGAAAAAGAGTGGGAAAAAGAAAAGGAACTAGATAGGAACTATGAAATAATGGATCAAGAGCGTGACAGTGATGATGGTTACAGCAAGAAGAGGAAGTACAAGAGCAGTGGAGCGGAAAGAGAAGAAAGGAAAAGGAGGCAAAGAGAAAGGGAAGAGGACATGGCTGACCGTGTGAGAGAAGAGGAGGAAATTGCTGAGGCCAAGAGGAGGGCTGAGGAGGAGAGAGAACTACAGAAAGAACAAGAGAAACATGCATTAGAGCTTTTGTCTAGTCGCGCAAGTAATGGAACTGAAAAGGCTGTCTTGCCTGATGCATCCTTTTTTGAAAGAAAAGAAGACCCTGCTGACGTGATGCCTGATGTTGACTTGATGCATGGAAATTCTGCTGGTAAATTTTTTTATGTCATTTATTAACATATATGTTTGGAGTTCATATTATTATTTGCCAATACAATAAACTTGTTTTGACTTTCATATGATAGGTAATGGGGTTATACAGAACGGAAGTGGTGACGAGTCAGTCATGGAATCTCTTTCTACCGCAGATGCTAGGCAGAGTAATAGTGCACCCTCTAGGAAATTGGGGTTTGGTCTTGTAGGCTCGGGAAAGAGAACTGCTGTTCCATCGGCTTTCCAGGAGGATGAGGATGAGGATGCGCAGAAAGAGAAAAAGATGCGGCCTTTGGTCCCAATTGATTATTCAACTGAGGAATTGCAAGGTGTCCGGGATACCACTCCTCCTGTTGCACCATCTCCGAATTTGGCTGCAGCAGCAGAGTTCGCGAAACGCATCGGAAATGTGAACTCCAAAGAAGTGAGGGTTGATTCAGAAAAGGAAAGAAGTAGACGACACAATGATAGATCAAGCCACCGGGATCGAGACCGGGTTGATGAGACTAACCGCACCAGAGATGAGAGCAGAAAGGAGTCTGACAGGGACAAGGATCGGAATCATGGAGATAAAGCAAAGACACCTGATAATAAGAAGCTTATGGATGCAAAACAATTGATCGATACAATTCCAAAAACCAAAGATGAGCTTTTCTCTTATGAGATAAACTGGGGTATTTATGACAAGGTATGTTCATACTCACTTGTCATTTTAAGATTTTATATTGAATGTATTTCTTCAGATGACTTCAATCTTGTCTAAAGTATCTCTTTCATCTGAAAACAAATCCTCTAAGTTCAGATCTTTAGAAAGCCTTGTAGTTAAATTGCATAATGCTTTAGTGTTACACAGTTTAGAGGGTTTATAATGGGGCATTGTATGATGAGTTGATAGGATATTTTTGTCAACATGGGTTATACAGAGTATATCTTATTTGAACAATTTCTTGAAACGGGTGCTTGGAGAGATAAAGGAAGTTGAGACTTGAGACTTGAGACTTGAGCACTTTTAGGTCAGTCATATGCATTGAGTTTTTCCTTTCTCTCTGGTTGTCCGACATAAACTAGAATTCTCGTTGGCCACAATTTTGTTGGTCTTCTTCTTTTGGCCTTTCTTAAAATCAACACATATATGTACTATCTTGGCACCATTAAAGTCGAAGAAGATTCTTAATAATATTTTTTCATTCAAGTGCATGGAGGAATATAAGGCTCTGGTGCAAGACCCTAATCTAACACAATAAGAGACAACCTTGCAGTCTTTCTCTTGGTCTCAAACCAGTTTATTTCTCAATTGCAAAGCTGCCTAGCATCATGATTCTTTTTCTCTTCAGTTGAAATATATGGGGGATGATGACACAAAATCCTAATTTTGACCGTGAGAAGTTGATGATGTAATAATTGACAGTAAGAACCATGTTAACGTTATTAAAAATTCCTGTCTTCTGCATCTGTATAGCGGTGAATGACAGTTGGTGAAGGTGAGTTTGGTAACTTCATTAATTATAACTTGAACAATCTTTTGAGACAAAAGACATTTATAAGGCCGCTCATTAATGGACGGGGGGTGTTAATATATTTTATTCAGAATTCATGTTTTTGTTTTGTTCTTTGTAATAGATGGACTTCTTGTCCATTTGTTTGTACTTAGTTTTTCTTTTTGATATAATTATATTTTCCTATAAAAAAATTAGTTTGTTTTCCCTTTCAAACTTCAGCATGGTGAAAATTCCTCTGTCAGCCCCAAGAAACAGTTGTCTTTTGGTTCTATTTGGTCTACTTGATTACAGTTTGAACAACAACAACAACAACAACAACAAAGCCTTAGTCCCAAAATAATTTGGGGTCGGCTAACATGAATCCTCATATGTTATCGTGAAAAAAAATAAATAAAAAAATTAAATTAAAAAAAATTAAAATAAATAAAAATAAATAAAAAAATAAAAATAAATAAATAATAAAAATAAAAAAATCAACCCCCCACATGGATTTTTGCTCTCCACTCCGGCCTCTTCAACACCATACTTTCATCCACTCCAAGTAAATTCATATCATTTTCAATTACTCTAATCCAAGTTTGTTTGGGTCTTCCCCTACCCCTCGCCATTTTATCATTTCTCCACTGTTCCGGCCTCCTAACCGGTGCATCACTCGGTCTCCTTCTCACATGTCCAAACCACCGTAGACGATTTTCCCTCATTTTATCCTCAATGGGCGCAACTCCTACTTTACCTCTGATCACCTCATTCCCCAACCAATCCTTTCTTGTATGATCGCACATCCATCGAAGCATACACATCTCCGCCACATTCATCTTATGCACGTGACACTGTTTCACGGCCCAACATTCGGTGCCGTAAAGCAATGCCGACCTAATTGCCGTGCGGTAGAATTTTCCCTTTAATCTATTGGGCATGCCGCGATCACATAGAAACCCTGTAGCACTCTTCCACTTCAACCAACCTGCTTTAATCCTATGAGCCACATCTCCATCTAATTCTCCATCCTTTTGGATAATGGATCCAAGATAGCGAAAAACTTCGAAGTTTGGATAATATTTCCATCAAATGTGACCGCCCCGCCTCCCTACTTCCAACTACGCTAAACTTACACTCCAAATATTCGCCTTGCTTCGCTTAATCGAAAATCTCGAGATTCCAAAGTGTATCTCCACAACTCCAATTTACTTTCAACACCCTCTCTTGTCTCATCAATCAAGACAATATCATCTGCGAACAAAGATACACTTTGGTATATCATCTTGGGTGACCTCGTCAATTCGTCCATTATCAAAGCAAAAAGAAAGGGGCTAAGTGCGGAACCTTGATGCACTCCAATCTTTATAGGGAACTCTTCGTCTTTTCCAACACTAGTCTCGTACACAAGTACTAACTCCATTATACATGTCCTTGATAATATCAATATATTTCTTTGAAACACCCTTCTTTGCTAATGCCCACCAAAGTACCTCTCTTGGCACTTTATCATATGCCTTCTCAAAGTCAATGAAAACCATATGCAAATCTTTCTTTTGATCCCGATATTTCTCCATGGTTTGTCTCATAAGATATATTGCCTCCATAGTCTATCTTCCTGGCATAAACCCAAATTGGTTATCCGAAATATCCACAATTTTTCTCAGCCTTTGTGCAAATCACTCTTTCCCAAAGTTTCATAGTATGGCTCATTAGTTTGATCCCCCGATAGTTGGCACAATCTTGGACATCACCTTTATTCTTATACAAAGGGATCAGAGTACTCTTCCGCCACTCCAATGGCATTGTGTTAACTCTCCATATCTTGTTAAATAGCGTTGTTAACCAATCTACTCCCCTCTCCCCGAAACATCTCCAAACCTCAATTGGTATACCATCCGGTCCAACGGCTTTCTTCAATCTCATCTTTTTCATTGCCATTTCCACTTCACTCTTTCGAATTCTCCGCATAAAATCTCGATTAACCATACTCGAAGAGATATTTAAATCTCCAACATCCTGCTCTTGACCGCCATTGGACAAGTTATCAAAGTACGAACTCCATCTATCTTTTATCTCTTTATCCCCGACTAAAACTCTTTGGTCTACATCCTTCACACATTTAACCGTCCCAATATCTCGTGTCCTCTTATCCCTCATACGAGCGAGTCTGTAGATGTCCTTTTTCCCTTCTTTTGTATCCAACTTATCATAAAGTTTCTGATTCACCTTTGCTCTTGCGTCTCTTACTGCTTTCTTAGCATCTCTTCTAGCTTCCTTATACTTCTCATAGTTCTCGTCGCTCCTACATTTCCCCAATAATTTGTAGCATTCTCGCTTGCCCTTTATTACTTGTTTTACTTCCTCGTTCCACCATGATGTGTCCTTACTTGGTGGCCCATTTCCTCTAGATTCTCCAAGGACTTCTTTCGCCACCTCCTTTATGGTATGTACCATCTTAGTCCAAGTCGAATCTATATCCATATCCTCCATATTATCCGCCCAAATACCGGTATCGACCATCTTAGCTACAAATTTCGGTTGATTTTCCCCTTGAAGTCTCCACCACTTGATTCTAGGGTCTACCTGTAATTTTCTCTTCCTCGAAATTCTCTTACTTGAAAATCAAGTACCGCCAGTCTATGTTGAGTTGTCGTGCTCTCACCCGAACAACCTTGCAATCCGTATAACTCTTTCTACAAGTATTTCTTACTAAGAAGAAGTCAATCGACTCGCATTACCTCCACTCCTATAGGACACCAAGTGAGATTCTCTCTTCTTGAACCAAGTGTTCATTATACTCAAGTCATATGCCAACGCAAAGTCCAGGATACTATTTCCTGCTTCATTCCTCTCTCCAAAACCAAAACCTCCATGTATGCTCTCAAAGCCATATCGACTAGACCCCACATGTCCGTTCAGATCACCACCAATCACTAATTTCTCACCACTAGGTACTCGTTGCACTACCTCCTCCAAATCTTCTCAGAACACTTGTTTAATAGATGCATCCAACCCTACTTGTGGTGCATAGGCGGAAATAATAGTTATAATCTCATCACGTATCACCAGTTTAATGCCCATAATTCGATCACTCTTCCTGTACACTTCCACCACATCATTAATATACTCCTTATCAATAATGATACCCACTCCATTTCTACCCTTATCCTTTCCTGAGTACCAAAGCTTAAAACCCCAAGGCGATATTTCTTTTGCTTTCTCTCCAACCCACTTAGTTTCCTGTAAACACATTATGTGAATCTTCCTCCTCCTCATAACTTCCACCACCTCTGCTGATCTCCCTGTCAATGATCCAATGTTCCAAGTTCCAAAGCGCATCCCACTACCCTTACACCTACCATGAACTAGCTTCTTTACCCGCACTCTATATAATGTCTTAGTGGTTGACAATTATTTAATGAAAGCATCCTAATGTATGCTCAGTGACAAGATATTGTCCTTGCTTGGTGCTCCAATATCTGAACTGGGGAGTATAGTTTTGACACAGAATTGAGTATTATTAAAATGTGTCTTGCTACCGGAAGTTGAGCTCCAATGACCAAACTCACTTTGGGTGGGGTCTCAGAGTCACACTGTCCCCTCCCCCCTCCCCAAAGGGACCAACGACTGTTTATTTTTGATATATCATGTCAAGTGCGAGTGGCAGCAATATAGTTTGAACCTCGTCGTCTGCTTTAGTAATTACTTTTATCTCATTGATAACCCTTAA
Organism: Adenophora triphylla var. japonica; assembly: GCA_022495995.1. Lineage (NCBI taxonomy): Eukaryota > Viridiplantae > Streptophyta > Magnoliopsida > Asterales > Campanulaceae > Adenophora > Adenophora triphylla. Next base: position 39,945 of record JAFEMH010001615.1, on the reverse strand, counting down.
AATAAATAGGTTTCTTAAATTGCCGTTTCATTATATGTACAGAATGAATTGCACGAGAGGATGAGACCATGGATCTCTAAGAAGATTACTGAATATTTAGGGGAGGAAGAGCCTTCACTTGTAGATTATATTGTGTCTACAACCGGTGAACACGTAACGGCAGTTGACATGCTGAATAAGCTGCAGTCTATATTGGATGATGAAGCTGAAATGTTTGTGCTCAAGATGTGGAGAATGCTTATCTTTGAAATCAAGAGAGTGGAAACTGGTCTTGCATCAAGATCCAAGGCTTAATAATTGTTTTTTATTTTTTTTATTTTTGAGAATATGAATTTCTTTGTAACTGAGAGTAATTGTTTCCTTTTGTAGTCATAGCATTTCTTCCTATTTTACAACATATCTAGTCACCATGATCATTTTCTTTTAGTTTCTGGATCTAATTAGTTGACTCTCCAAAATTTGTCCCACTCTCCTTTCAGAATGATGTGTTGTTGAAATCTCCGAGTTATATATTCAGATGCATGTCGTTGAAATCGATGAGTTATATTTCAGACAAGTACTCCGACTCGGGCCTATACAGTGGGACTATTTAGAGTTGTGTCATTTTTACCCCTTTCAAATTCAAAGTGTAATTTCAAACGGCACAGAGAGGCAGTAGCGAAGGTAGGTAGAAGTCAAGAGGGTCATTAGACCCCATTAGTTTTGTATTTTGTAGAAGTCAAGGGGGTCATTTGAGACCATTAATTTTGGAGTTATGTCATTTTTACCCCTTTTAAGTTTTTTAAAATAATATTTTTATCACTAAAAGTAGTAAATTTTGCAGTTTTGACTCCCTTAAATTTAGTAAAAATATCACTATATAATAGTCTCGACTTCATTCTACTGAATTTCTAGCTTCACCACTTGACGGACGGAGGGAATATATAGTAAAAATAAACATTAAAGAAACGCAGAGTACAAAAAGATGACAAGGTGCCCTACAATGAAAAAAAGAAAAACTACATGAAAACTATTACTTCCCTCCGTTCTAGAAAATAAGATTTTTACTTTCTTTTTTTTTTGTCGATTTCAATTCAAAGTAAGGTTTTTATTTGCTTTATTCTTTAAAATGAATAATGAGACATACTTGCTACACTCATAATAACAACCCACTGTGTTTGGTCCTGTCGATTATCATAAATTTTACATATTTAGTCCCTCTAAGAAATAGGATCAAGTTTTGGTCCCCCTACTTTTGAGATGCTGTAGGACGAATGAGTGGGAAGATCTTCATGTTCCCTCCTTTTAGCTCACGAGCGTTATCATTTTTTCACTTACCTGGCGTTTTGTTAAGTGATGATTTGATTTCATTTCTGAATTTGGCTGAATTGATAAGAGGTAACGTCTGAAAACTGATTTTTGAATTATTCAAGTTGTGTGAATATTTATCGAATTCACATCTGAAATTAGAGTTACGATATCTAATGGAATAGAGAAATGAAATGAATGGTTGTTGATCTGTTGTTTGGGTTGGATATTTTTGGAATTACGGGTTTATGAAAGAAATACTCCCTCTGTCCCATTTATAGATTCACCCTTTTGAGCATGACACGCAAATTAAGAAAAAAGGTTAGTGGAGAAAGTGTTGTGAGTATAAAAGTAAAATAAGAGAGAGAATGAGTGAAGAAAATAGTAAAGTTGATTGGTGTTGTAAGTATAAAAGTAAAGTAGGAGAGATAATTAGTGGGTGGAATAGTAAAGATTCTTTGCCGTTTTAGAAAAGGTGAAGCTTTTAACGGGACACCCGTTTTGGCAAAAGGTGAAGCTTCCAATGGGACGGAGGGAGTATATATTAAAAAAAAATCAATTAAAAGACAAATAAGTAATAGTTTTACATCTGAAAATTATCTGAAAATTAAGTGAAAATTAAGAGGTATTCAGATTTGAATGGAGTATATTTTTCAGGTGTGTCAGTTTACCACAACCTAATTTACTCTCCTACAATTGTTAAAAAAATAAAATAATAAAATAAAAGGATGGACATAAATTACCTTAAAAACATATATATGCACAACACTAAGTTACACTGGCTCCGTTTTGCCCTTTGTTATGTACAACAGCAACATTCAGTTGTATCTGCAGATGAATGGTCTTCTTCACCATATTCAACTAAGAGAGGCAAATCGCTGAATTACACACAGCAGAAATCAGTCCATTTCGCTACTCGAAAACTCAGTCAGTCCACCAGTCTATTCTCTCTAAATATTCACATTTACGGGGACCAGCAGCAAACACCCTCCTATGCATTACAACACGGGGCCCGCCTATTTCTAGTTTCACATGTTAAGAAAGAAATTAAATCTCACCCTCAAACCTCACCCTCCAGAATCTTTTTTCTCTTGCTTTGTCTGGTTTTCGGTTTTGAACTCTCAGCAGACCCCAAGTTGAACTCCACTGCCAGAGGCGGACTGCCTTCCTTGGGGGTATTTTTGGGATTTGAATTTTGAGATGTTTCCTTTTTCTTAGTCTTGGAACTACGAGCTGAACTGGACAAGGATTTCTCATAGATTATGGCTGCATCTAGAGCGTATATACGAAGAGCAAGAGCAGATACTGTAGAAACTTTGGCAGCAGCTGCAGGTGAGGACCAATACCACCAATCGTTTCTCAAGTATTCTGTTTTTATCATATCTTCAAGTACGATGGTTGCTTGAATCATCTGAACGATAAGAAGTTCACTAAATAAGTGAGGATGAAAAAAGCTTGACCAAATTTTCACATTGAGGGTGCAGAACATCAAGATACAGGAAGGCTATTTACGTCTAAGAAAGCAGCAGGAAGCTCAAATTTGGAAGAGATATAGTAATTTAATAAGATCAAAGATAAGAGCTTCATAAATCTATCAAAAAGAGAATTGCGAAATAAAATCCGTGGATGGTAAGGGAGAAGGCAGTAGTAAAACCCAGGAATTGTCAACGGGCTGAGATTCAGGTGATTAATGAACTAACCAATTAAGAATTTATAAAATTATAAATTCATAAATTTTTTATGCAAATTTTCATAAATGTTGTGAAATAATTTAGCAAATTAAGTGAAGGTATCATTCTTTTAAAAAACTCAAAATCCCAATGAATATGCTTAAGAGGAGTTGGTTGATACATTAATGAGTTTACTAATTAAATTAACATTTTTCGAAAGTCATAACTAACCTCATAGATTGACACTGCAGCTTTTACGAATTCTCGCCAGAGACATCTTTTCTCTGAAGTTGTCCTTGAAGGTTTCAAAGCTTCTTCAGGTAGTGCAGCATCCATATCAAGCAAGTTGATCTTTAGCTGCTTCAGTATTTCAGTAACCTTTCCCACCAATGGTCTCAAAGAGGATTGACATATAATACGGAACTTATCTATCCCAAGGAGTGATCTTTTATTTCTTGCAGAACTTGCACCCCTGGATTTAAATCTATCGGGTTTAGATGGATCGTTCATCCCACTATCGACGTGCTTGTTGTCTATGGGGTTATTTTTGTCTTTCAGCAATTGATGCTGCAGATTTTCTGCTACTGTTGTAGACCCTCCAGATGAATTTGCCCTGACCTTTTTAGTAGGCCCCACCACCAACAAGGCAGGGTCACTGTAACAAGCCGACATTTGTGTCACAAATGATGGGGTCCCACCAGATCCAATAAGTCCTATATCATTGACCTCTTCCTTAAGAGAGCTCTTAGTGACAAACTTTGCTTTTATCTCCTCAAAGTTATATGGGCAATCTGGTACATTTTGGTTATTTATAGGCGTGGACAAGTTCTTTTGCCTTTCTACTTTTGATTCCTCCTTCACCTTTTTTCTTGAATCCAAGCTTTTCTGACGTGAGGGTCCCTCAAGAATCTTTCTTTTACCCTTTGAAGAACCTTCATTTTCCTGAAAACTCTTAGGCACAGATGAAACCAATTTGCACTTTCCGTTTTTATGTCCCTCCAGATCCTCAGCAGTGCAAAAAGTTACGTGGCACAAAAGGCAATGGTGTCTAGAAGGCCATACAAGTTCTAGGCAATCACACCTGTTCAGTCTGCTCTCACAAGTGACTTTACCCCTGGAACCTTGACTCTTGGGAATTTCAGTGGGCCCTTGTTCTAAGTGAGAACCAAACTTCTTTGACAGTACAGATTTTGCTTTGGTCAAAGTGTAATCAGATGAACTCAGTTTTACCTTATTTTGAAGATGATTTTGGGCATTATTGGAATCTCTCAATTTGTTTCTTCGCAACTGCACAATGGATTCTTTCAACTCCATCTCTCTTGCATCATCATCTCTTAACCATCCAAGTAGCTCGCAAATTTCAGCATCAGACTCGTAACATTCCCATGAAGAATGCTCATCTTCTTTTATGGGGTCCACAGTCTCTTTTTCTTTACCCTGTCGAACCATCCAACTTCCACTGACAATCACTTTTTGACAAGTGCTTGGGCTACCAAAAGCCCAGTAAAGTCGTCCTGCAGCATCCTTACCCAAAAGCTCTTTTCGAATGGCTACTTTAGGTGTTTCTGATTCAAGATTTTCAATGGAATCCTGCAAAGAAGAAATCTCATTCTTGACGGAGCTCAACTCAAGTTGGTAGTCCTGTGAAGCATTTTCATGCATGAAAGACTTCTCTGGAATAGCTTGACTGGGAGAGATTAGGGGACCATTAGAACTATCATGCTTTGACTCTTGTAAGTTGGAATTGCTTAAGCCATTTGCTCCATCCAACATAGAAGCTAATACTTCTGATCCCAATTCTCCGCAACATGTACTTTGCTTTGATTTTGCTGAATTTGTAACCAAAATATCTTCTCTCGATTTAAGGTGCTTCAATTCTGAAGTGAAAGATCGTAATTTTGATTGCATATCAAGAGACACTGAAGCACAATGATCTAGGTGGTCACGAATAACAGAAGAGCTCAGTGCCTCGTCGCACAAGTATTTGAGTAGGAAAACTCTCTGCGTCAAGTACAAAAGCAGGATATGTATAATGACAACGGAGAAAAAATGCCAATACAAGGAGATACTAAAGAAAACAGGAAATGAAAGAAACGATAAGAAGTGAAGAACAGGGATTGCTATTCTTTTTTTAACTCCTTTAGTTTATAGCTGTAACGAGATTCTTCAAAAGGGATATGCCAGTGTGTGTAGTGGTGATTTTGAGAAAACAGTAATGAAGCTATTAGTCAAGGGAAGCACATTTCATATTACCATATGGCCACACACTATCTCCCCGCCTCCCCCAGTCACACACACACACACACACACCAAAATAAAAACAGTAATGGAATTGAGTAAAATAACATGAAGGGAAATGACATTTTAACTACTAAAATCAATAATTTTATTACTTTTGACCCCCTTGAAAATTTTGCACTATATTTTTTTTGACCCCCTTCTATTATAATTTTGGACGCTGTAACTGTAATATTTATCCCTAAAGTAAATTTGCGCCCCTTCCCAAAAATTTCTGGCTTCACCACTGCATAAAAGCTAGCTCTCTCTTAGCTGCATGATATTATTTTTTCAAGATACTCCCTCCGTCCCGTCCGAAGTGTCCCAACTTTCCTTTTTGGGTGTCCCATTTAAAATGTCCTAACCCAAAAAAGGAAAGTTTTTTATTACTTTTTTATTTGGGGGACCCACTTGTCATACTCACAATACATATCCACTAACTATTCCCTAATACTCACAATACATATCCACTAACTATTCCCTACCCCACTTTCTCTTTCCTACACTTTTCATACTCACAACATTTATTTCACTATACACTTTTTCTCTTTCCTACATCACTTTCCTTGATTCCCGTGCATGGGCCATTTTGAGACATTTCGGGCGGGACGGAGGGAGTAGAACATAAGTGAATGAAAATGTAAAAGAAATATTAAAACTCTTTATCATTTACGAATTCAGATAAAACCCAGACAAACATAATTAATAATGTGCAGACTGTAAGTAAGAGTCAAACCTCCTCCAAGGTTAATTCCCAGTATTCCTTCAACTCCATCATGTCAGCCAAATGAGCTAATGTCTCCACAATTTTTTGAGAAAACTCCCTCTGGAGTCTCCTTTTCCTACCTTGCCTTACTAAACGAGTTCCACATAATCCATCTTGTTGTATGGTTTGACTTGCAGCACAAGAAGGACAATACCAGTTCCCATCAGGAATCCTTGCAAGCGGAGGATCCAAGCAGTATGTATGATACTCAGAATCACATCTATCACACAATAGAACACTGTCATCATCTTTATCCATTCCGCAAATTTTGCAAACTCCATCTTCCCAAGGAGCTTTTGGCAGTGAGCTCTCATTAGTACGTGCAAGGATAATATCTACCTCATCCTTTAATTCCTCACTTTTACGATTGGGGTCAACACTCTCTGTAACTTTTTGGACCAGAGCAAGAACCTGAAAAAAATGTTTGAAGTACTCAATGCTTGGATGGGGAAAATAAATAATGAGAGGATATTCCAAGAACTACTGAAACAGTAAGGGAAGGAGTATCAAATTACGAGAAAGTGTTTAGCTGTTTCATAGCCAAAATATTTACCGTTCTGAACAGGACGAGTGCACCGCTAATTTCTTATTTTTCTTTCTTTTTCCAATTTTTCTTCCCACTTATTTCTTTCAAAATTTTCTTCTTAGCTCTCACATTCTTTAATGATTTAATTTACCATCTCTTTTTTTCCCCTTGTTTTCCTACCTCTTTCATTGACGAGTCTATATGACGATTCATGTTAGCTGACCCCAAATCATTTTTGGGACTAAGGCTTTGTTGTTGATAAAAGAGTATGAGTGCACCAAAGTTATAAAGCCAACTACTAATTGCCTACATTCAAGTGCAACCATCAGTTGACAATACTACCTAGTTAGCCATACAGTTAAGAGGGAAATAAAATCCAAAAAGGAAAAGATAAATAGAAACGAGAAAATGAATTTTCTTTGGAGGAGAAGGTCCTTAAGAGTTAATCTTATCCTACAAGCTGCTTCTTCTCTCCGATCTATTCAACCATGATAGATAATAAAAATGGTAGAGAGAATGACAATGGTTCAAAGGTCATAAAACACTACCATCACAGTGACCCTTTACGTTGAGGTTTACAAAAGAGACAAATAAAAGGAGCAGGGTAGAAAACTGCAAAGGAAAGTAAAAAAAATAATAGAGTTAAATGGAGAATGTGCAGAAGAAAAAGTTTCTAGCATTAGAAGATGGATGTCAACTGAATATAATACATGTCCAACAGATTCTTATCTGTAGTTTCCAGTTACTTGATACGTACTCCCTCCGTCCCAGTTGAAGAGGTGGGGGGTTGACCATCCACGCAAAATTAGGGAAAGTGGTTGACAATTGAGTAAAGGGCAAACCCCGGTGCGCCAAGCGCTCCCCGCCAAGTGGGGGTTGGGAGAGGGAACCATTTGCTAGAGCCTTCCCCTGACAATTGCCAAGAGGCTGTTCGCCAAGGTTCGAACCCGTGACCTTATGGTCACCAAAGGAGCAACTTAACCGTTGTGCCAAAGTGGTTGACAATTGAGTAATTTTCTAAATTGCTCTAAAGAAATTTGAATTTAAAACAAGGAGGGAACATTTGTAAACTAGGTGGGAAAGGAAGGTTAATATAGTCATTGGCTGAAGAAAAGAGAGTCCAAAAAAGGAAGTTATTCTTCAAATGGAACTGCCCAAAACGCAATACCCACCCTTCAAGTGGGATGGAGGTAATATAAAGTATTACTAAATAACTTCACCACATTTTATTCACATCTTGGGGGTTTAATTGTTAATATTTTATGTTATATTCAACAACTCTCGAGTATTAAGGCAACCTTTAAAGGCATTTCAACCAAGCAGGAGGGGAAACAGAGAGTTAGATAGTATAGATCGAGAGATAAGTTTATACAGTCCTTTCTGGCACAAATTAGGCAAGGCGATTCAATATAAAGGGGTAGATAGTTATTGTGACATCTTCCAACAAATTCCAGAGATATTGTAAGTAGCAAATTGAACTTATCAATATCCCACAGTGTTACGGCAAGATGCAAAGAACAGCGGACGGACAAATATGATTAGACTTGATCAGGCAAAGGAAACGACAAAACTTTAACAAAATGTCTTCCGGAAGACCATAATGAAGCATGAACAATAAATAAATGATATAATCAACAATTCAGATGGGATTTTTTTTCCCTTGATTGGTATAATTCAGATGAGATTTTCAAGATGGGAAGAATAAATCATCATTTCCTGGGTCACAATTGAAACAAATGTAACTGTGATATCTTTCATAAGATCAATGTCAGTTCCATTAAGGGTTCAGAGATCTAAACATTTTTGTTGTATAAATATTTTATCTCCGGTTCGAACCTCCAAGAGAATTTAGACATGTGTGAATGAAAGCAAGGCAATATTACAATTGAGGATACTATGACATGTCAATGAATAATGTAAGAACTACCAAACACGAACAGGAAAGGGAACACACAAATTACCAACCTCTTCTTCATATAGATTTTCAAACTTCTGGGATAATGTTTCAGCCAAATCAGCTAACTCAGGTCGCTCTCCATATGCAATGTGTATATTATGCCAAACCTGCCAAATATATCAAAGTTTGAGTTGCTGACAGATAGGATACATGCAATCAAAGGAAAACAAAGTAAATCTGGAAACTGTATCGGACGACTCATGCCCACTACAGTCATGAACTCTCTTAAAAGTAACACATTAATTGTCATCTTATGTAAACTGTCACTGCTATGGAACTGCAAATGTCTCTTCGATCTTTAGAATCACAAAAATATATTTGTAGACCTGTTTTAATTTTTCTGAGTTCTCTCCCCAATTACTCCCTCCGTCCCATAAGTATTAAGAAAGTTTCAAATGGCACGGGGATTAAGGAAATAGTAAATGTTGTGAGTGTAATAGTAAAATAGGAGAGAGAATGAGTGGAGGGAATAGTAAATTATAATGGTGTTGTGAGTATTAAAATAATGTAGGAGAGAGAATGAGTGGAGGGAATAGTGATAAAAATTTCCATTTTGGGAATTTTTAAGATTGGTGGGATGCCCAAAATGGAAAACTTTCTAAAGATCGGCGGGACGGAGGGAGTATATTGTAACAAAATACATTTGGCAGATTACTTGGGATTCAATAACAAAAAACATCAAGTAGTAGATTCTAATCTGTCGAAAGTTTGAGAACACATAATGAATCTAACCACTAGAAGAAGGAATACCTCCCTAATATCCTCAATAAAAGCTTCATGTGATCCACCATAAGCTCCAGCAGTCAACCGTAAATCAATAGTTCTGAAGTCTAGAGGACGAGATACCATTGCAGGATGTCCCAGGAGCCCCTTATCATCATTGCCTAATGTCCTTCCCAACAGATTGCAGAAGACTCTTTCTTCATCAGCAGTGACAGCATGACGTAGCATAAGCCGACATTGTTTCATTATAATATCAGATAGAGTTTTGACACTTCTACCCTTTTCTTTTTTCTCAGGCTTCACCTTGGGATCTTCAGGTGCCACTCTTGTCAGAGCCGAGAGTACCAGTCTCTGTGCTCAGTTACAGGCTGCTAAAGTAAGCCATACATATACCAAATAAGGGCATCAAAAGTAAATTAAATAGAATTATGAAGACGCACCTTTGTAGGCCCAGAGGCATTGCCCCTATAAACTTCTTTACAAATTGACTGCTTTAAAATTTCTTCAGCCCATTCTGGAGGATTCTTCTCAAGGGCTTTGTAAACGCAGTTCCTGATTCTTGCTCCAACATTTGTTGGCAGCTTTCTAACAGGTTCCAAAGCCTGAGCCCACTCAGGGATTTCATCATCTGTCATATTAACTGCCTTGGAAGGACTTGAGTCAGGCTCTTTCGGAACGATGCTAAAGACATCAGTTTTACTTCGAGTTGACCCAAAGATTTTCTTTGACGCCTCTGCAAGAAGCTGAAAATCACAGAATTTAGAGCATTTTCTTTTTCAAAGTACTTGTAACAAACAACAAATCAAAACCATGGCAAACTACACAAACAATCAACAAGTTGCATCGAAGATTAGATAGGTAAAGGTTTGTGAGGAAAGTTTTTACTACTCTACAAGGAGCCTATTGTCCAGTTTATTGAGTAATCTGAAACATCAAAGTCATGGAGGATAGCAGGGTTCAGTCCTTCGTAGAAAGATTAACAAAGCAGGACTTGAAAATGCGATGGATTCTAACTTCTTGAACTATATCATGATAACATGAAGCAAAAGGATAAAGAAAAGTAAGCTAAAAACTCATTTTATTCATGATCAAGCATCCCGGGTTCAAACATCAAAACTTGTATATTTACCAGAAAATATCCTTAGGAGAATCTTGAACAAGGATGGAGCAAATCGGAGAACAGTGGTCCGAACAAAAGCATGACTAGTCATGGAAACTAATAAACGAGAAGGGATATTTCCTCTTTTCCTTTTTCCCTGATGACATGAGGATGCACTCATGACTATTCAAGCATGCAACTTCATCAAATAATAGGCAGCCACGTCAAGAGATGCTAGCTCCTGTGAGGATTTGGTGAGGGCAGTTGAACAAACAAATAAGTATGAATAGCATTTTGCCAACTACAGTTCGTGTAAGCGAGAATACAGTTCAGATAAATCCATATCAATGATACTAAAGATAAAGACTTAAGATCTATTTTTAACTTGAAACATTATGTTTTTGTTATAGTAGGTCTAGATGCATCTTAGAATATCAATCTCTTAGAACTGCATTGAAAATTTACGTTTCGGTGTGGCATAAATAACGAATAGGGGAAAGAACAATAGTAATGTTTGTGAAAATAACTACACTACAGTAACTAATCCAACTGAACTCCCCCCCCCCCCTCCTCCCCGGGGAAAAAGGAAAGAATAAGGAAAAGAGAAAGAATAAAACCAACTACGCCAAATAAGATGGTACTCCTTCGCAAAAAGGGAAATCGTTCTCCAATTCTATTAAATGTTATGTATAAGAAAGGCCTGTCAAGATATAAACCAGTCAAGTGCCAGAACTTGATCAAAATTCAAGTTACAGGATCTCAGTCCAGAAGCTGGGTAACACTAGTTGCAACTAGGGGTGGCAATTTCTTACCAATGGGTATACCCCCATTAAGATTTATCATGATTTGAACTATGGTACATTGTATCATGCACAATAGTTTAAAGCATTATATATATAATGGATAACACCCATTGGGTAACCGAAACAACCATTTTGCCACCCCTAGTTGCAACAGCAGATATTTTCCCTTTCACACTTGTTTCCTATGTATAAGTCCGGACTAAAATTATATTTATTTCTTAATTTGAACGAATATAAAATAATCTTACCACTGCATCTGCCTCCATTGCAGCCACTCCCGTGAGAGAACCACAAAGCATGCCACCATCACCATGCAAGCAATGGAACACTTTCACACTCTCACGAGTAGTCTCTGCGCGAGTCATCTCTGCAGAATCAAAGTTACCGTCCATGGACAATACAGCCAAAATGTATCTCCTGGCTAATTCGGGCCAAGTAAGTTCGTTGACGGGCAGCATATCAAACTTTGTTTTCTTTGCAGCAACTGAACTATCTACATCCTTCTTTTTACCTCGTCTGGTCTTAGATTCTCCAGAATCAAAATTAGGTTTCACATGGGCAGCAACCTTTGAGAGGAGTTCACCAATTACAACTTTCAGCAGTAGAGTGTGAGAGTTTGCCAGTATAGCACCAGTGCATCTTCTATGAGTATTAGAAACCAGATCAGCTCGGGAAGGATCTGTCATGGAGTTTACTTCCATTGTAATAATCTCACAAGAATCTTCACCATGGAAGTTTGTACAAGAGGCAATGCTTGGACCAGAGGTAAGATCATTTGCTCCACTGCCATTACAAGAGCTTCCATTTCCAATGTACTCAATCTCATTAGCAGACTTCTTCAAAGACTTTTCAGCATCTAACCATGGATTTATTAACTCATCCTCAATTTCCGGCAAAGAAAAAGGTGCCCCCAACTCTAAAACTTCTGAGAAACGCCACGAGAAATCACACATCTAAACAGATAAAAGAAAGATGAGAGAATTGTAAACAAAAGATAAGAAACGAATTATAATTTAGTATTATAAGGTTAAAAAGGGAAATTTGGTACCTGGAGAACATCGCCAATTAATTTTTGGGGAAGCTTCGAGCTAAGTTGCTTGCCAGAATGGGCAGGTCTTCTACAACTTTGTATTAAACTATCTGGTCCTTTCTCAACTTTTTTATCATTCTTCCTTTTAGCCAGAAGAACTCCGCTTCCAACTGTTTGTAAAGCTGAACTATGAATTCTTTTACACAAAGATTGATAATTGGAACAGGAAGTAACTCCGGGAAGCTGTTCTATGAGTTCTTGGACAAATCCCATATCCAGTCCGAATCTGTCCAGTCTCATCCATTTAGATAGCACTTCACAAGAAGCGTTCAGCTGCTTGGTGTTCAGTATAAGACCTGGAATATTGTTCATTGGGTTCGCAGAATAGCAAAACTTGGATAATGAATCAGAAGATTCTGGGAAATAAGAATCTCCATCTACACTGTGTTTACAGCCAAATCGAAACGAACCTGTCTCATCATATACCTTCCGGCATGCACCTATTAGAGTTTCTGAGACCATTTCCCAAGCAGACGAGGGAGATGACCCATCCACTGAAAATTCATGAATGACATCCCCACATCCAAAGTTTTCAGGTATGACGCCTGGGGGTCTTGGAAGAAGAGAATCTGTTGTCAAACAACTCACATTTTGATAATCGTCATCTGTACCTGCACTTATCCCAGTGCATGAGAGAATATCAATATCCAGGTGAGGTGGGCTATATTCTGTAAGTATTGACTGGATACTCATATCATCATCGCCAACCAGTCCAAAAAGAGCAGAATCGTCATACGGTACTTTATCCCTCCCATCATTTGAACCAACTTTTGGCCTCCAGATGACTGTTGAAGCATTAGGGATCGACTGCTTGACACATGGCAATCTACGGACCCTGAAAACTGGGGTCGAATTACCACTATCTAGCACCTGACATACAAAAACAGACCCCGTAGTTCTATCATGCCAGATAGATCGGTAACCAATAGGCCAGATCTCACAAGCGATATGGAATGATGGCCGTGGATCAATTTTACCGACAGACATAACAAAGAAGTCTTCAAACTGAACCGGAAAATCATCCTGGAGTTGAGAGGAAACATTGATATCAGGACACAAGAATGTATCTTTTGAGTATTTTCATTCCATCGGTGGCATAATCATTTAGAAAAAGAAAAAACATAGCAGGGCAAACGAAAAAAGAGAGAGAGAGGAGAAAAGTGAGGGGGGGGGGGTAGAAGTAGTAAATACAAGATAAAGGGCAGGTGGTTGGTTACACTTACCAGATAATTTTCAGATACACAGCTATCATTTGCCAAGAGATCAAGATCAGTTGCGACTCCGCTATTATTATCGTGCGTGCCTTGAAAATTGATAATTCCATTGTCTGGCATGCCCCTATTCTGTGGTAGTTTCTTATTTTCACTCAACTTAGTTCTTTTATTAGTATGAATTGCTCTCTCCAGAAAACCAGCTTTGTTAATCTCATCCACCTCAGATGACTTCCATTTATATAGCAACCGAAGATAATTAGAAACTTTTTCCTTTGTGTCAAATTTACTCCCATCTGGTGCACAGTAAACAGGAAAACTTTTCCTTCTGATATTACAATATTCAAATTCCACACACCAGCCTTCTCCTAATGTGCCTCCCCAAGTGGATACATGATCTCGAAGACCTTGCAGATATACCTGACTGGAAATATAATTTTGAGAATTCATTGGTGCACAATCACTGCCTTGGGGTTTCCCATTGAGTGCGAGACCCATAATTTTTTCCCTGACAGAGTTCAGTCTATACTGCATCGGAACTTCAAAACCCGAGTTAGCAAATGGAGTTACACTGCAAGAAGCCTTCTGAAATTGCAAGCCATTTCCTGCATATCTTATATTTGCAAACATTACAGCGGCATTTAAGGTAGGCTCCACTAAACCATCAGTGTGAATATCCTGCATACTAGAAACCAGATGACATGACACTAGCCATTGTAAGACTCCCATAAGGTAGCTAAAATTTAGGATAACTAAAGAAACAAAATTATCAAGGCAAAAGTCTACTACTACATGAGAAAGTCATCAGATTTAATGTTTGTCATCGCTTATTAGTACAAGAAATTATATGCACAAGTTGACATATCATGTCAAATATGTTATATATATTGAGATGAAGAAAATATCAGAGCACCCAGTGGTTATAGGTGCAAGCAAAGGGGAAGAGGACTATCATTGTGATCGTGAGGGAAATTTTAAAGCAATATCAGTTGATGCATAACTCCTTCATTGGTAATAAGCACCTCCATTATTGGAAGCCTGAGCCACAACTCATGCCACTACAACTCCAGGATTCGGCTGAGTCATTTCTACTCCTTCCCAAAGAAGAGCTCTCAACGAGTCTCAGCTTAGTTTCCCATCACTCCCATCTATCTCTGATGAATATGCTATCTTATTGGCTAATAGCCAATTTTAGAGATAAATAACATTTCAAGTTGATTTTATGCTGATAAAAGAAATCAATCACTACTCTCCTGAGATGAGTTCCCATATGACTAAGTTAAGTGGTAGCCATAAATTCCCATTCCCATTTCAATTTTTGCTCACGGCCGTAACCAGAACATAGTTAGGTTGAAGCCTCAAGCAGTTTCATTCCGCTTTTTAAACGTAAACATAACTACCAAAATAACATCCCACATTTTTTATCTTTATGAAAGAACTGAGATGTACATAAATGAGCCTTTCGTATTGAACAAATTAACAGCGATCATAACAACTTAACCTTTTACTTATCTTTCTATATTTGGTCAGGCTTGTAATCAACCAGAATTAAGTTATGCTAGGAGCCTAAGCACTTGCATTCCACTCTCATTGTAGAAATCATTATCTAATACCTTGCACAGTCTGTGATTATGTAAGAACCGCTCCAAAACATTTCATAAATAGAACAAACTATCAGCGATCATATCAACTTAAAATGCTACAAACTCCTTTTGAGGATCATAAATATACCAACCACCTTCACCTTCAAACCCTTCTTGCATTTCATCTTCACTGATGTACGTTTCCCTCCATACGTTATCTTTAATTTTAATAACTTCAACCGAAAGAAGAAGAAAATAAAAAACTGATTTTACCTTTACATGAATTACAATTAGTTTAAAAAAATAATCAGCCAAAATCAGGGATCCATGCAAAGAGCATACATTCAAAACATCTGTTTCCAACATGCATTGTCAAGCAAAATTCTTAAAGATATCATAAAAATAAAAATAAATAAAAGATAAGTGAAAATCCATACTTCCTGCTGATTCCGAATCCGGTCCCTGTCACAAAGCCCTCTCCTTCCTCGTCCATCTCCTGCGGCGGAGGCGCATTGATATCCAAAAACCCCAACCCACCTCCACTTCCGCCGCTGGCGGCGGCTGAAGAAGATGGCTTCTCAGTGAGGAATTTCAACAAACACTTAAAGCACTTCCACTCAACTTGCCTCCCTTTAGCCCCCAAACACTTAAGATGAAACCCACTCCCACACATACAACAAACCATCATATCCCCACTTCCCAACTTCCTGCAAGACCCACAAATCACCCGCCTTTCACTTCCCGGCGGTTCATTCGGCGACGGAGGGGCTTCGTTCAGATCGAATTCAAGAAGTTGTTTACTGGGTCGGCCATTGGAACCCGAATTGAAATCCTCCATTGCTAATTACTTCAAGAAAATTGAACTGGAGTGAAGAAATTGAACTCAATTTGATTTCTGAAGCGATGAATGAGCATTATACAAAAGCTGATCAAGTCAATTGAGCTGACGACCGCACCACCACCGACTGAAGATGATGATATTGGAAGAAGGGGAAATGTAACGTCTAGAGAGAGAAAGAGATTGAAGAAATGAACAAAAATGAAGGTTGAGTAACGAAACAAACTCATTTGTATGGAAGCGACGCTGTGTGTAGCCAAGGGAAGGAAGGAGGAGACGGACGCTCTCTCTCTCTCTCTCTCTCTCTAGAATTGTGAAAGGGATTTTTTTTTTCTTGTTTTCGATTTTTAATGACCAAAATGCCCTTTTTCCTCGTTGACTATTTTCTTTCTCTTTTTCCTTTTTTTTATTAATATTAATACTAGTCAAATAAATTAGGCAAAATAATGATGGCTTTATTTTTCTCTAATCAAGGAATTTTTTTGGTGTCAAGATGGTTGATTTTTTTGTGAATTTAATATTGCAAATAATGGATTCAAGCTTAATTTTGATATTGCCATTAAACAAAAATATGTTATTTTATTACTGTTATGAAACATTTGTTTGCTTATCTCAATTAACTATTCGACATGAATGATGGATTGGTTGTTGAATCGGTTGCCTATCTTCTGAACAACAATGCAGGAATTTGTGTTTGGTAAAATTTTTGATTATTTTCGGGCTTTTATGGAATTGTATGGTTGTCATTTGAAAGTCTTGTCGGTGTGTGTCAATTAAGGTTCTCGGTGATGGATCAAATAGCTAATGATGGATTATGGTTGAAACCTCCAAACCGCCGCGGTTTAACAAAAATGTACTTGCTAAAAATCCTCATTTTTTTGTTAACTTGATAAGTCGAAATGTCAATGCTTTGACGGATGTAATAATTAGGGCGGCTTTTGAAAATGCTAGCATCATTGTTTTCGCCGAACTTTTATCGTTTGTAAATAACCAACTTCTACACATTTATTGTTGTTTATAATAAAATGATTATGTTTCTTAAAAAATGAGCGTCAATTGAAGATAATCTTGTGTAAATAAATTGAAGGTACTTTTTTAAAATGACAAATGTTAATCTCGTGTTTTTGCATGACTTTTATTACTAACATGATTGACAAGTGTCGTTTTATCTGATTCGTTGTCGGCGATTAGATTGAGGTTGAGATGTAAAGTTAAATGTATTCAATCAATGTATTCGTTAAAAACAATGCATTCAATTTATCACCAAATCCTATCTCACCTGTTGATGGATCATTGCATCAAAACTTGGTAGTTAGTAATAATTATTTAAGAAATAAAAATATTTTTAAAAGAAAAAGAAATTGAAAATTTAAAGGATTAATAAAATTAAGGAAAATGTGAAAAAGGGTAAAATGGTAAAATGAAGAAAGGGAAGAGAAGTTTGGTCGGGAAGAATAGGTTTAGATCGGGGCTGTGTCTGTGTGTGTGAAGGGGCCCACTTACCCACACATGTATTTTCCATGTCTTATTTTTAGTACACTTCTCTCTCCTCGTGACTGAAACTTCTAACTTTGGTGACAAACCCGTGCTTCTCTACATGTACGGTACTACTCCATTGTCTGTCAAAATTTCATTTATAAATTATTTTTAAAATATTTATTTTTTATATAAAAATATAATTATAAATATTCTTTTGGATATTTTACCTAAAGTTCTTTTTGAGACAAATCAATTTCCCTCAAATTTCTCATTAATTTAAATGACACATAAGTTATTATTCATTATTATATTATACTGCATTTTATATACAATATTTAAAAATTATAATACATCATCTTCAATACTGCATTCTAGTGTCATCACCGTCGCTTGCAGCTGCCCCCACCTACCGCCGCTACATGCCGTCGTCGCCTGTCGCCCCGCTGCCACCGGTCGCCGAAAACATACCGAAATTCGGTCACCGGCACCACCGTCATTATCAATGTTGTATTATATAAGTATGCAGTATTATGTATTGTCTTGATTTTAGTATTATTACAAAATAATATAAAATGATAATACAATATAAAAAAACTTTTGGGGCATTATGATTATTTTTTTAATTTATGAGGCATTCTCCCTATTATTTTTATTCAATTTATAAATAATTAATTTTGCAAAGTATGAAATAGCTAGTGATTTTTTTTCAATAAGGATAATTAGAATTCGTTTGTTTGAGAGAAAATTTTTTTTTGAAAATGATTTTTTTTCCATAAAATAACATTCAGTTATTTGGTAAATCTAAAAAAATGTTTTCCATAAAACTTCACCGAAAAATCTATCAGCGAAGTTCTCCGGAAACATGTCTGAAAAATCTGCCTGAAAATTTTGCCGAAAATTTTTGTCAAGAAACTTCCCGAAAAGAACTGATCGGTAAACTTGTCCAAAAAAAAATCTGACCAAAAAACTTACCGTGAAAACTTGCTGGAAAACTGTCTGGAAAAACTGTCCGAAAAACCTGTTGGATATTGGCCGAAAAAACAGACCGAAAACTGTCGAAAATGGGGCAAAAAAACTGGCTGAAAAATCTCGCCGGGAAAACTAGGGTGGGTGAGAGGTATTAGGGTGTGGTAGGGGTAGAGGTAGGGTTAGGTGTTTCGATAATGAGTAGTGGTAAAAGTCGGGTTGAGAGGATGAGTGAGTGGGGTGATCGGAAGTCATTTTCTTTAAGAGAAATTCGAAAGTCATTTTCTTTAAAATAAATTTGAAAGTCGTTTTCATTAGAAAACAAACCTATTTTCTATTAATCAGAAAATATTTTTCTTTGACTTTATTTTTTCTTACTTACCAAATAACTTGAAAAATAGAAAAAACATTTTCTCCCAAACAAATACTAGCCTTAATACATTACATTTTTTTTTTGCAAACCAATAATATTTTCTAACCCAATATAATTGAGGTGAATTGGACTTTAGGCCCATAGGTTTTTAATCCAATACAAGACATCAAAGAGGCTCTAGGCCCAAAATCCTGCCAAGCCCAGCCCATAAAAGCCCGTTAAATCCAGGTCCGTTGACCAAACATGCATGTTCGGCCCATAGTCCGTGGCCTAGGGGCCAGACCGGTCATATATTTTTCCTTTTTCATCAATTTTTGTAATAAATATTTCAAGAAAATATAAAACCGCATCCCAAATAGGAAATATCTCCCCGTCCGTCGCGAATATAAAAATTTTCTTTTTTAACGGATGAATATAGTAAATTCGAAAATTGCAAAGAGAATTTGTAAAAATTATACTCCCTCCGTCCCTCCCGAACTCGAAAGGACACAAATTTTCTTTTTGGGCGTCCCATTTGAAATGACACAACTCAAAAATAGAATTTTTTATTATTTTTTTATTTGTGGGATCCACTTGTCATACTCTCACAATAAATATCCACTAACTATTTCCTATCCCACTTTTTCTTTCCTACATCACATTTCACTCACAACATTTATTTCAATATACACTTTTTCTCTTTCTTACATCATTTTTTTTAATTTTCGTGCAAGGACACAGAAATGCCCTTTTGAACGGAGGAAGTGAAAGTTAGGGGGATCCGATCAATCCTCCTTCCTGAATGTTGGGCCAACATTTATTTTTACAAACGTACTTTATTTGTTTGGACATCATGATTTTTTTTTTTATCTTTCTCACTTTTTTTTAACTAAATGCAAAATCTTTAAAAATTGTGCAACGCAGCGAAAGCAATTGACAAAACAATACACAAAATCAATTGGGAATCAAGAGAGAGAGAGAGAGATTGTATTTGGGGTTATGAACTTCTGATTTCTTATTCGGCCGTCAATCATTAATTCTTTTACATAATAGGGTTACAACCTTAAATACTTAAGAAACAAACCCTAGTCCGAACTAATTAAGAAAACACAAACAAAAAAGCCCGCAGTCCGAACTAATTAAGAAAACACAAACAAAAAAGCACGCAGTCCGGCACAGACCTCTTGACAAATATCACATCGAGCCATTACATTCAACAAAAAATATGTTAAAAAAATCCCATATCCAAACTGGCTTAAAATATGACCCTCAAACTTCTTAAGTCAAATATGATAGTTGAACTGCAATTGACTTGTTGTGGTGTCCAGTTGCTCTTTTTGCCTCAACCCAACAACCCTTGACCATACCTTTCAAATGAATTTATGAATCAAAGCTGTATTCTGCTAATATCTGGCCCATTGCATTATGTGCCATTAACAAATGTCCACCTCAACTCCACCACTTGCCTCTTAATTTGATTTAACAATACAATCAGACTGTTTTGTTTAGCAGTCAAATTATTTGGTACGCTGACCTGCATTAAGCAAGCGTCAATTGTCAAAATCTAATCTTTTTATATATATTGAGTGGTTGACCTTTGTCTCGGTGAGACGACAAATGACAAAAAGACAATCTTACCCTTAATAAGACATATGATTGTATATAAATCTAACGGTTAAGCAGAACTGTTGTAAGAACATGATCCACTTGACTACTACTTCACATCTATTAACGATACGACAAACATGTCATTCTCATCCCACATCCCACATGTTATTCCTAATCATTTGTTTTTATGGCCCTTAAACAACCGAAAGTTTTGGGATTCTAGGAAGATACATCCAGCTTTATTACAACTAATCAAATTTATGTTGACTTTCATTGACCCCCTTCAACTCCCTATAAATAGCACAATGTTTCACAAGTTGTTCACTCATCATATTTCTCTAGCTTTCTCTAACATGGCACCAATGGAAGAAAACTCTCTTCTGTTGAGTGTCTTGATCTTTAGCACTATAGTCGCGGTTTCTTCGAGAGGGCGGTCTATAGACCGCCTAATGTTGAACGGCTAACGGACCGATTTGGTCATGTATCCGTTACTCAAGCTTTCTCCACAGTTTTCGGAGGACCGAATATTCATCTAAAAAATAACGGGTCTGATGTTGATATTGTTTTAGACAAAACCACAGGTAAGATCACACACACACGTGTGTATATATATATATATATATATATATATATATATATATATATATATATATATATATATATCCAGTAATTTTTCTTGTACTTTTTGCTGATGTTTATGCTGTTGGGGTTCTTTGTATAGGATCTGGGCTGGTTTCAAAGCACAAATACAACTATGGGTTCTTCAGTGCTGCAATGAAGCTGCCCTCTGGCTTCACATCAGGAGTTGTGGTAGCCTTTTATGTGAGTTTCTCAGTCACACACACACACATACTCCCTCCGTCCGGCCCGAAAGGGCATTTTTGTGTCCTTGCACGGGAATTAAGAAAAGTGATGTAGGAAAGAGAAAAAGTGTAGTGGAATAAATGTTGTGAGTGAAAAGTGATGTAGGAAAGAGAAAGTGGGGTAGGAAATAGTTAGTGGATATTTATTGTGAGAGTATGACAAGTGGGTCCCACAAATAAAGAAGTAATAAAAAACTTTCCATTTTTGGGTTGTGCCCTTTCAAATGGGACGCCAAAAAAGGAAATTTGTGTCCTTTCGGGCGGGACGGGCGGAGTACATGTGTTATGGTCATGAAAAAACATCGAAAAAACATCCTTAACATATCTGGACCAGCAAAAATTAGTGCCAACTATGTGTGTGTGTGCGTGCGCAAGTGTGTGTTCGGACATCGGAACACACACTAGTTTATGTATCAGAACAAGAAGATGGTGAAATAGTTTCAATTTGCTAAAGTAAAGAAATAATGTTTGTGTTGCATCATGCAGCTATCTAATGCAGATGTCTACCCTCATAACCATGATGAGATCGACATTGAATTGCTCGGACACGAGAGGAGAAAAGAGTGGGTCTTGCAGACAAACATTTACGGAAATGGAAGTGTTCATACCGGAAGAGAAGAGAAATTTTACCTCTGGTTTGACCCGACCCAAGATTTCCATCAGTACAGCATCCTATGGAATAATCATCACACAGTGTAAGATCATCCAAACTAATCTATTTCGTCCATCTCGATCAGTCCGGCCCTTCTGTGGACCTCACGCATAGTGAGAACTCTTGTAGCAACAGGCTCCCCTTCTAAAGGGTTTGGGGCCTATGCCAGTTTGACTTTACAACTTTAGAGAAGTTGGACTGCATAGGCCCTGTTGATGGGAGAGTAGGGGTCAAAAGACAATTCTACCCTTAATAAATGATCTAATGGTCTAAATTTTGACTTCTGTGATGTCTTCTAAAGGGCCATCATTTCCAAGGAATCTGAAATTAAACAAGTTGCTGAAAATGACTAATGCAGGTTTCTAGTAGACAATGTACCAGTCAGGGATGTAATACACAACACAGCTATAGGTTCGGTTTATCCATCAAAGGCAATGTCATTATACGCAACTATATGGGACGGGTCAGAATGGGCAACACGAGGAGGGAAGTACCCTGTTGACTATAAATACGCACCCTTTGTGGGGTCCATGAGAGAGATGGAAATGGAAGGTTGTGTAATGGAAGATAAAGATTCAGCTCCACCGTGTTCAAAAAGTTCACTTTCAAGCTTGGATCCTGTTGAAGGAGAACAATTTGCAAAGCTTTCGAAACAACAATCCGATGGGTTGACTTGGTCAAGAGGAAAACACATGTTTTACTCGTACTGCAAAGATACGAAGCGGTACAAAGTCTTACCAGCAGAGTGCAATGCTAAATGATTCAACGTAATTCGTTTTCCTGACTCAATTCATACGTATTTGTAATCATTCTTTTGTAATTTAAATTGAATAAGACATACCTGGTCGAAAAATAAAGAAAAATGTGCCAGCTCGACTGCTTTATCCACGTCAGCATCCTTGCACACCATGAAAGGCAATTTGCCTCCAAGCTCCAAAGTCCTAGCCTGTAGCAAGGTAACACTCAATATAAACAGATGACAGATAATTTTGTATAAAGATTGAGCCTTTTGTACGTACCTCATGGAACAACAATTTTGCTACGCAAAGTGCAATGGAGTTTTCTCTGCCGTCTTCAGAACAACGGTATTCTTCCCACGTGCTTAAACATGATAAATTACACTAAAACTACTTCCTTATTTATTAGAAATATGACACTAACATACATAAAGAATATGACACTTACTATATTATGGGCAGGAGGGAGTATGATAATTGAATAAATCCTCACGAAAAAAACTTTGTCCCATAATATATTTCGTAATTTTCTTTTTAGTCCGTCCCAAAAAAGTAAATATAGCATTTCAAAATATGGAAATAATCTAGTAATAATGCACAAATAAGTAATGCACCTTCAGGCAAGTCTAATGCGACATACAGTACATTATGAAAGGGAGAGTACAATTCAGAATGCATGTAAAGAACAAATAAAACTTTTGAAGTTAAGAATGTTGACACCATAACCATGATTAATTATCTGACCAACTAATTAAGACCAAGCTAAACAACATAGCAACTTACTACAAAACCATGAACCTTTTAGTGCTTCTTTTTAACTATATCCCTCTGACAATTTACAATTTACAGTAACCACTCGTATAGGATCAGAAGCAGGATGAAGCATTACAAAGTCTAATGGGGTTCATCGATCAGGTTCTCTTGATCTTTGAAAATGTTCCGGTTTCTGAAAAGTAGGTACTTTGAGTCCCACTACCTAGTTGATTGGCAAGTGCCTGCGGATTTGAAAGTTCTATTCCCTGCAAGAAGGAAAATAGGACGGGAATCAGAAATGAAGGGTGTCAGGGAATAATGTGCTAAAAAAGTATATAATAAAATACATTGAGCAACGCATACTAATGATTTTCTTAATGCGCTACATAATAACTAGTGAAATGTGCGCAATTCTGCCACTATAATTGGGTTAAGATGGTTACTCAAGTCTTAAAATGTCCAATCCCCTGTCCTCTAAACAATAATTTTTTCCCAATCTCAATCTGTGCCCTCGTTTTATTTTTTTATGACAAAAGAATCCAAGATCCCGCACACTGCCTCATGTTGCACTCTCCCTTCTTTGCTAGGATCAGTCAACGAAGTTCCTTTTCAGTATGAAAAAGTATTCTTCCCTATAGCTAAGTACAGAATAACGAAAAATAGCTTGAACCAAAATTTTCTGATATGTAACCACACTTTGAGATGGGATAAAAATCTCTCAACACTCAAATTGCTGACCTGCTTCAACTTTAAGTGTAGGCTGTGAAATTAAGAAGTGCCTGGGAATCCAACGTGATAATTTTATGGTTTTGGAGCTTTTTTTTCTTTTTGTTGGTGGGTGACTTTTGAATTCTTTTTATTCTTCTGCATTATTTGGGAAGGGGGGTGTTCAAGTTTCCATTTCGCGTCTTCGGGATTTAAGAACACTCGTGGTGAAGTAAGGGAGAAACAAACCTGCACAGGCGTGAAGGCCAGACTTGAGGTCAATCCTGAGGTAGCACCACCGCTACCATAGCTCTTTCCTTGAACCTGAAAAAGGATTAAAAGTTACTCCCTCTATCCCTAAATGAATATCCAAATTCAAGAAATTTTGGTCCCAAAATGAAAGTCATGTTTGTGAAAAACTGTCCTTGAACGTTTTTTTACCAAATATTTTTTTCTCTATTCATTTTATTATCGTAAAACTTAATGTTTAGAAAGAAAATAACAACAATGTTTATGCATCTTTGCCATCAAAATGAATAAAAAGCACACATTTTTAGAGTGCCCCTTAAAATAAAATCTGAACATTCATTTAGGGAGAAAGGGAGTACATAAGATACCCAGGTGACAAGGAGGGCAGTGACTGTAGCAAACAAATTTAAACATACTTCTTTGCAACTTTAGCAGCAAGCTTGCTCTGACCAACTGATACACGCAGCTTTCCGTTTCCAGCCTGACCAAGCATTCCGTATCCTTCCCCAAGTCCATCGCCTATTATCAGAGAAAATATAAGTCATAAAAGATGAAATCAAGCTCAAACAGAGGACGATGGGGCGTTCAATATCAAAAGTTTTAATGCACAGATAAGCTAGACAACATTTGAAACTTGTACAGGCAGTGAAAAGCAAAAAAAGCCAAGTGACTAAACAAGCTGATCTACGAATGTCAGAGTTCGGATTTTCATATTCAATCAAGAACCCGCTATTCCTTAATCCAGGGAACCTATGTGCAAGTTAAACTTGATTACTTCATGAGCCATGCTCAAGCTTTACTTGAGCTTAAGTCAAAAATATACGATAAATTGTTGACATATACATGAATTTTGGAATTGCCGGCCTTATTCAAGCTGAGCCGATTTTCAGCGTTACAACGAGGTTCTATTTAGTTTAAGTGACATTGAGCTTTACTCACCAATAAAACTTTGTCCGAGCTCGTCTTGATTACTTCACAAGCAAAGTTTATGCTACTCGAAAATTAACAAAAATATACTAGAATCACACTAAAGAACCATTAATTTCATGTATGTTGGGGATATCGACCTGTTTTGAATCGAGGCAAGCTGGGGTTGATTATATACCTAACTTTATAGTACAACAACTGTTGTTGAGCCAAGTCAATCTTTAATACAGTAGAGCTTTAATGTTACAGTTACGATATCTTTGAATGATCCCAAAAGATAATTACCTAAAGAGCTTTCTTCGGGCACTCCGAACTCCATTCTGTTAGCCAGCTTCCGCATGTCTGTAATAGCATATCTGAATGGAAGTTGAAAATCATAATCAGATCAAACAGGAAAAAGAGCATCGTGGAAACAATACTGAACATTCGTGTTATGCATAGCATAAATGAGAGACCACATACCTCTCTTTCATTTTCCTTAGACGACGTCCGCCTCTCTTTTTCTTAGGCTCGGAATCTGGAACAGGAAGGGGTTTGGGTTGCTTTGCAGGGGGTGGCTCTTGCCACTTCTCAATCTTCCTACGGATCTCTTCACGGTAAGATCTTCCTTGGCTCCCTGTTGGGTCTCCTCTTGTAGAGTCTACACGTGCCGCTAGGGTGGATTTTCCAGCCAAAAGGCGACAGGCACGCATCTTAAGAGCAGGAGGTGTACTCTGGAATACTTCTGTTTGCTCAATGTACCCTACACGGAACTGCGAAGTTGCAGTTGAAAAACCAGCTAGATTCTTCCTCTTTGCACCAAGTAGTTGAACATTACAAGCAGGCATCTTTGCTAATGATGAGAGACCACCAGCAGTTCCCATCAGTTTTGCAGCAACAGCACTCCCGACAATGGCAGAAAGATTGGGTGCAATGTAACCCATTCTACTCTCCACAAAGTCGAGAACTTTTTTCTTTGCTGAATCTAGATCAAGGGCTCTATCACATGCATCTATTGTCTTCTGTAGAACTTCGTCCGGAAGTGGCTTCCCACTGGTTGTTGATGCAGTAACTGAAACCACCATAATGATAGCTGACGGTAATAGACCCTCAAGATCAACGACGGTCAAATCCACTTCGTTCCCAATTCTTTTAACAACGCGAGCATAATCAATTGGGTGATGAACAAGTGACTCAAGCTCTGGAAATTTCAGGCGATACTTGTCGCGAATGAAGTTGTGGATTATAATAATCTCATTTTCGATGTCGACTGACAACGAGTTACAATCCACTATAAGCTGGTATTCCGGATCATCTTCCAAAACCATCCCTTGATTTGACATATCAGCTCCCTTTTCAAGTGCATCCTCAACTTTCTGCAACATAAACCATGCCGTTCACCCATCAATACTAACAGGCAGATACGCAGTTGATAAGCTTGTACATATTCATGAATCTTGAAAATAATAATAAAGAGGAACGTAAGGAAGAAGCTTGTTCTAGTCTAGGTATCAGCGCGATCAAAGATAATATCAGTTAAGACAAAATTCAAAAGGTGAATCCTGTCATTTGCCATGGCATAATAGACTAGATGATAAGAATTATTACATCCTTACCGGGAAAGGAGTATCAGTTGACACTTATGTAGTTTCACCGTCATAACTAGCAAATTTTGAAAAGTTGAAATACCTCAAACAATCAAATGGAAGGAGTATGATTTGCATCTTTATTTGATCAGTTGGTGATAACATGTCAGCCAATTGAAATACACTTAGGCTTTTCAAGTCAAATAGATTTTTTTCAGATCGAAATTGGATAATAGACGTAATAACTTGTTTTCTCAGAATGAATGTGTATTAAGCTTTATGAAAATTAAGGAAGTTGACTTCAGGCCATTATAGTGTGTGTGTGTATATATATATATATATGCATGAACGTCCGTCCTCAGTGTTCACACTATAGCCTTGCAAGGAGCTTATTGAACATGATTGACGACAATGGTGAATTCAGTGATTTCATTAAAACGCTCATCAAGGACAAAAGAATTTCAAAGGGGACACTCCATTTGGAATTAAGTGATTCATACTTTTAGTGAAGTTTACAATGGTTACAATTTTACTCCCCTTAAATAAGAACATGTTAAATATCACTCTGAACAATTGTCAAATTGACTGGAAAAGTCAAAGCGTACCTCTTCAATTGGGACAGAAGGAACATCTACCAAAAAAATGGCCAAGATCTAGGTGGGAAGAATGCAAACGTCTATCTGGTATTTCAGGGTAATTCCCATCAACATATGAGGTTCACCATAAACACAATTGTAAGAAAATTAATGACCAACCTTCATAATATCCACATAACGCTGTGTGTTCTGCAGCTTTGAAACACTGTCCAGATCATCATAGTTAAGGGCTTCAATATCAGCCAGATCTCCATCGACATCTTCCTCCATATTATCAGCATCCCCATTATCCTCGTCCTGCAAATTGTAGAAAGAGAACTCATGACTAGGCCACACAATACAGAGACTAAACAAAAAAGTAGCAAGCAGCCTATACTCCACTTTAATCACAATTATATTTGTCAAAAGAGAGAATTACTGTAATACTACCTCCGTCCCGAAATGATCTTCCCACTTTTTTATTGTTAATTCGAAGGTACTCCGAGCAATAAATTTAAGTTAATTTAATTATCATAATAAAAATTTAAAATTTGTTATTGATGCACCCTTATAAACATTACCAATAACAATTTTAAGATGTTCATTAGGATAACTAAATTAACTTAAAATTATTGCTCAAAGTCTGCTCGTATTGAAACAAAAAAATAGGAAGATCATTTCAGGAACGGAGGGAGTAAGATATATGCAAGTATGACACTGTATACTGTAAAATAGCACTAACCAAAATCTCAGCTTCATTATCTGATAGCTCATCAAGATCTGCCAGGAAAGAATCAGCAAGAGTTGCCTGAAATAAACAAGGTTATGTTACATTAAGCTTACTGAAAGAACTTGTGCGGATCTCAGTTCCTAATAAGCTTGGGATATTTCATGGCTATTTCTACTGCTCAACATCTTAAAATTTGGCCGTTGAAGCATGTAGAAGTTGGGTGAACAAAGATGTTTTCAGGATTGTGTGGATCTCAGTTCCTAATATTTCTTTATCCTTTTGGTCTGCTTTCAACAAATCAATCTAAAAGAGCTCTGGGATCAGAGAGTTCGATTCAACTTTCACAGAAAAAAATCTTTTAATAAGATGTTAATTGTTCTTGTCAAAAAAATAAAACAAAACTTAATTGTAGACTTCTTGGATATGCAGCACTTAACACCAGAATTACCTTTTCGTGAGATTATAAAGAAAAGCATGCTGCTAGCAGGTCAAAAACACATGACACATTCTGGAAACCGAACAGTGGGATCATAACTGAGAAATATAAAATTGGACTATGAAGGCACTTGGGTGTCACGAACTGAAGAAAAGACGGTGATGGATGTGTTTTTACACATCTAATTCTTATACTTTTCGGAGTTATTTGATGCTTCTTCCTTGGGTATGTTAGTGTTTTAATGTGTTTGTTGAGTATTTTATGAGTACAGAGATTAGAGGACAAAGGAGGAGAATTTATGCCTTAAAGGGTGCAAGAATGGATGGAATAGATCGGGACATCAGTTGGAAAGAAGAAAGGAAGAAAAACAGAGCAAGACAACCTGGGCGGCCGCACACATCAAGAGAGGGCGGCCGCACAAACCTCCAAATCACTTGGGCGGCCACACACCCCATGTTTGGGCGGTCGCACACCCTTCCCTAACAACAACTTTCAGTTTCCTTTCTAGACAAGGATTGTGATTTTTTTTTCTTATTTCATGTCTTTTATTACCCTAGTATATATATGAGAACTTCAACAGTTTTTAGGACCTTATGTTTTGACTCTTTAAATCAAGTTTTGTAATTGAAGAATTCTAGATTCAAGTTCTTAATTCAAGGTTTTATTCAAGTTTTATGCATTGGCGATGTTCGTTGTAAATATGAGCGGCTAATCTCCTAAGTCTGCAGAGTGCAGGTAATATGTGTCAATCCTTTATGCATTAACTAATTATACAATCAATCAAACGTTGGGTTCTTTAAAAGTGGTTTAATCAAGGTTTCTAGTTACAATCACATGTGTAGATGTGATTGGCTTTTTAACTAAATTTGTGTGCGGTGATTGTCAAGTGATTGCTTAATCCATACAAAGCCGGACTTTTAAATAATATAATTTTGGTTTGTCAAGTGATTGCAAAACAAATTGTAGGTTTTCTATTCATAGGGTTTTAATGGGTTCTTGAATATTGTATAGACTTTGCAGAAGATATAATATTTTGAGAACGCTAAATTTTGGACGTATGAACGCCCAATTTCACTTAATAGAATGAACTCCCAACAATGATTGATTGTATTATTAATAGGCATATTGGTGAGATACATATGAATCCATTATGTAGGCCTTTCTCCTCTTGAATTCGGTAATCTTTAAATCGCTTTGCTTATTTCCTTGTTTTGGTAGTTAATTAATATCAATTATTAAGTAGGTAGTTAAAATCACAACCAAAATCAGTTTGTCATTTAAATTTTACTACTAAGATCTGAGATCTTAAATGTTGATAACACAAGTCTCTGTGGGATCGACGCTCGCTTTCGCGCGTTAGTAATACGGTAACTAGTACGCATGCTAGGATATTTTTATTACTAAGTGGGTTTTTACTTCAAGAACAGGCAACCATCACACATGTGATAGTACACAATACCAATATTTTGATGTGTAGCAATTAAAGAGCAAAAAGGCAGAAGGAACGAAGAAGAAATTCAAGAAAAAAGTAATTCAGTGTGGAATCTCATCACAACTTAAACAGGTACATTACAGCAAAGAATTACTTCCGGTAACTTCCAAGATCGCACAAAGTGAGTGCTGGCGAGAGAGAGAACATTAGAGCGGCAATACCAAAACTTAGGTGAGAGTGGAGCTCTTTGATAGTAACTATTGATTTATATGCATGCACATTTACCTAAGAGAAGCATAACCACATTCACTTATATAATTTGCACAAAAACGCAATTATCATTTTCTTAAGTTATGAGAACTTAATTATCCTCATGAAATCTAGAAACCGGTATCGATGCACAAATCAAAAGACTATCGTTACTATTATAGACATGCATAAAGAAATTTTGATATTCTTTTTTGACAGAGTTAAATCAAATTGACGAAAAAACAAAAACAAACTACTATTATTAACATGAAACAAAGGGAGTAATGAATAACCAAACGCTTAGTGCGGACATTAAATAGAGAGAAAGAGGAGGATGATTGCAATGAAAATACTACTCCCTCGATCCCGGAAAGATTGTCTTAATTTGACTAATATTTGACTAATATGATCAAAGTTCGATTGAGTTGACCATGAAAGTCAAAGTGGGATTAACTTTCCGGGTCAGAGAGAGTAATAGAGGATGCGAGAAACTAACCATCTTTCAAACAAGGTTTTGCAATTCCCCAACAAACTCGGCAGCTCCAATCCCAACTACTCAGTTCAGACTGCATTAACAACCATTCAGACATTCAAAGCCAGTACTAAGAATCACAAAACAAAATCTAATTGCTTTCGTACAATTATGAACAAATTGCTAATTAGCTGATGCACCCGAATCAAAAAGGATTTCATTCCAGACTGTTCAATGTCAAACAATAGGGCTGCACACTGAGAATGGATTACAATAGGGCTGCACACTGAGAATGGATTCCATTCCAGACTATTCAATGTCCAAAAAATAGGGTTGCTACTGACAATTATCAAAATTTTATTACAAAGCATTTTGGCAGCCTATCAAATTCACGAAAGAGTTGAAAACTGGGGTCAAAATTGAAAGTAAGTTTGCACAAATTCACACCCTAAATTAACATGGATTTCGTTCCCCAAAGCATGCGTGAATTGTTCAAGCTAATAGTATCAATAAGAAAATAACTAGGGCATAAGTAGAAGTGTAAGGGGAACTTACCTGAAAAGAATCAACCGATCGCCGGTGATCCTATATTTTCCGACAGTGGGTGGAGAAGGAACCGACTGCCGTCAAGTCAATTGAAAGATTTAGCCAGCGGGCTAAGTAAGGAGCTCGAACGAACGAAGTGTAAAACTGAAAATTAAGCTCTAATGTATGTAGAGCCGAAAAATATACTCCATCCGACCCAGCGGAGTATGTATTTTTTTTTTTTTTTGTCAACTTTGATCAACTTTGATCAATAATTTAAAAAAATAATAATAATTTTAATAAAAATTTAAAAAATGTTATTGTTAATATTATTAAGCGTGATACAATAACAAATTTTTAGATTTTTATTAAGATCATTATTATTTATTTAAATTATTGGTTAAAGTTGGTCGAGATCAAACCAAATATCCACACTTATTTGGGACGGAAGGAGTATAGCTGAATTTTAAGATTTCAAATTTGTTTGGTAATGGCAAATCGTTTATATCTGAATTTATTTAAAGTTTGAATTTAACAATCAAAAATATATTTGAATAATTTTAATGAGTGTATAATAAAATAAAGTCTTCAACATATATGTCACTATTATTATAATTAGATTACTAGTTAGTAATTCGTCGGTATCCGACGATGAATAATTTTTTTTTGATTAAGTAAATAATTATTTATGTGTTTTAATTGATTTTTAAGTAACAATATAAATCAAAATTGATAATCAATGTAGCGGATATTAGGAGTATAATTAATACAGATAAAAGATGTTGACACATGATGTAACGTGGAAAGCCTTTGAGACAACTATCTCGCCGGCACAAAATCACAGGAGGTTAGGTCCCTGCCTAACCAAAAAACATTATTAAGATTTTAGTGTTACAACTTTGGAAGATGAAGAGAGATGGTTCTGATAGCGTGAGTTTAATAGTGTGTGCCTAAGTGTCAACATAATCTCTTCCATCTCCTATATATTTAAAGAAAAACAAAATAAAAACAAAGAAAATAATAAGAAATTGCAATACTTTTGTTTAACCACAAATTGTGCGACATAAATTCTCAGTCTGTCGAAAACTTTCTTGTAGACTACATTCAGCGTCTTGTCATATGTTTGAGCATCTGAATCACAAATAATAACTTTAAGTCCTCTCTTGCTTTGGTTAGTCTGGAAAATGCTACATAAAGTTGTGCGTGCGAAAACGGGTTGTGAAAGATATAGTCCTACATTGGAAAGAGATTGTCCCTGACTCTTGTTGATTGTCATAGCAAAAGAAACGGCAAGTGAAAATTGCCTTCTCTAGAATCTTATCGAAAATTTTGTCACATCTGACGGAGACATTATCATTCTAGGAATAAGCACCTTCATGCCAGCATTCTTTCTCGAAAGCATATTGGCTTATTTAACGTGCTTACCTACGTATATGTAACAAAATTAAGTATTAAATTATATGTATATAAAAAATAAAAAATTATTGTATTTACCTAATTGAGTGACAATCGTGCAGTGCCGTTACACAATTCGGCGGCTTGATCAAGATTTCTCAAAAGCATTACTATGTACCCAACCTTCGAGCTTAATAATGTGATTTGTCAATCCAGAACACTTGATAGTGTTTAGAAATTCGGTGAGAATATATCTTGACACCATTTTCAATCATCCTCGTCCTTACAAATGGCATCGGAACTTCATATATTCAACTTCGTCTCACGAAAGAGTGACATGACATAATCATTTATGTTATCGACAATCTCATTTGTTGGAGCAAGCACATCTCTAGTCTGGAAGAATCCTTCGACATCCTTATTTTGCAATAAGTCAGGATATATAGATTCGACTATTTTTTGCAATAGGATCTGGAAGAATTCTTCGACTATTTTTTATTAATTGGATTGATTTATCTGTGAGTCGGATACAGAAGAGTGTCAAATCAGGAGCTTTTTTTTTTGTTCGGTCAATGTAAACTTTAGTTAAATGCACTCAAGAGTTTGCATTAATACCTAAACGGCCATGTTCAATTGCTAAGGAACCCCATGAGGAACTGGATGTGAAATGGATGAGTTTAGATACTCTTAAACCTCCTGATAATCTTATCTTATCAGAAACATTATAAACCATGTCATTAGTACTTCCTTAGGAAGAATGAACATGATGTAATTAGCATAGTTATAATTCTTGATTAAGGGAAAGAATTAAAGCTTGTTGTGGAGCTCTATGTTAAATATAAATCATTTGTTGTGAAGTTTGAATGACTGACTCATTGACTCTGCACGGATCGCAACTAATGTAACAATATAGTTAAACGCCTGGACTTATGTTTTTCGATACATATGAGTAATATATATATTTAAATGGATTCATCTTTTTGCAAGCTGGGAGAAAAATTTGATGATTGATACTTGAGATAGTGTATATTTTTATGTCTGACATTACTAAGGTAACAAAAAGAGCCAATTTGTATTTTCAATATATTTAGATTTCAAATTTCAAATTTCAAATCTCTGATTTTATTTTATAATAACAGGTTAATAAAAAGTAATATTTTAATAATGTGTATTATTAATTTTATAAAATCAAATTACAATTAAAAATAACATAGATGAACGAAAAATTAATTCACCACTACAGAAACTAAGCTAGTGTGAACGAAATTTTATTCACATATCAGTTCGTTTGCTTAGTGTGTGGTGAAACAATAAACATGCTCTTATCTTAATAGTTGTATCCCACTTCCACGTCCCAACACAAGGTAACCCACAACATTTGTCTTTCTCTCTCCTCCTGCCCTCTTCGGTTTCTCTCTCATCTGTGTGCCATGGGGCCTCTTCACTTTCTCTCTATCTTGGCTCTTTCGAGCAACGACTTCACCAATCGAATACCAGCGACCTTAACCGACCGACAACTCCAAATACATTAACTTATCACCAACGGCAAACTCAACAATCGAGCCAATTTGCGACCATTTCAGATCTACAACACCAAGGCGAGATGTCGTTCTACTTAGGTCGAAACAAACAGAGCTTTCTAAATTCAGGTTCTTTTCTTCCTCCTCCTTTATTTGATCGGCACAATACATTAGATTTGTAAGGGGGAATGATGAAAAAATTGATTTCATCAAACAAATATGAAAACTGCCGAGTCCGTTTTCAACTTGGCGAGTCCGACGCATATCCCGTGTCGACACCAGTGTCGCGTCCTTAGTCTACACGGTTAGACTATGGAAATATGCCGAGTCTGATCATCAAAGTATAAATCACAAAGTACTAAATAAGAACATCAAAATTGTACATATTTGAAAACTAATAAAGTTCACATTTTTATTTCAGAATAAGCAGAAATAAAAAAAAATTCAATGAAATCAAAGTCTACCAAATAAAATTTTGTCCAACAATTCTACTAAAGCTACCCACAATAATGTCAATAGGGTAAGAAATAGCAAATATTATAAGGGTTATTAAACCAATACATCTTGCTCAATTGTAAAACATATAATCAAATGTTTGAAATAAAATGCTAATATCTCCTTCTTCTTTGCCTACTTATCTAATTTTTCCTGCTTGATGTGCTTAATTACCTTAGTAACGGATAGTTGAACCTCCTTATCATTGGATATGTTGTTCAACAAACGCTTCCTTGGAGTTATGTATGTTGAAGAATTGTCCCCATAGATTTCAAGGCGTATCCTACATAAAAATAAAGTTAAATAAAATAGTTAAACGGCATGTACAATCTAAATAATAATGAAGATTATGTAAAACTTAGATGTCGATTCAATTGCACATATATTATCCCGGTCCAAACTCAAGAATGATTAATTTTTATTGTAACTAAACTCAAATAAAAAAAGTGCGGTAGAAGATAAATAAAAGATCCTTAGGAATTTATCTCGTTATTACAGTTCAAATTTGGACATATTTTCATCTCCATGATTCGGTTTGGAATCCACGTCACACGCAACTTATAACAATTAAAAGTCAAATATATAACATAATATAGATAGATAATGTGATGTGGTTTATACTTACATCGGAGTTTATGAGTGATAAGAAATGCGTCATGATGTTGGTATCCTCTCGTTACTCGGCTTATTTGTAAACTTCGTTTCTCGTCGGGGGGTATCTTTAGTTCTTTGGTCTACCTCGACTACAGAACAAACATTTGCCTTACAAACAAATTTCGAAAATTTTTTGGCGGTTGGTCCTCTACGAGGAACAATATTTTTATTATATGAAATATTATTAGCGGCTTACATAAAAATGACAAAATGAATTAAGTACCTCGAAACATCGGCAAAAACTACTGCCGGCGGACATCCCAAGCAAGGAAGATGTCTGACCATCAAACAACATAAAGTGAGTCTACGGTTCACTACTGATATCATTCATATCGGTGATCAATATTCTGATTTTGAACCTGTAAATAAAAAAAATCAATTAATAGTACGAATGAAATAGTACGAATGAAATGATAAATTTTATATCTTCTTGATTTGTCTTTAAAAAAAAAAGTAATCACTTTCCTCCATATGTGTGCAATTTTATCGGGTTATAAGGTTTTTAAATCCTTGAAATCAGTAAAAAAACCATACCTTTATCATTTGATGTTCATAGCACCTTATGTTTCTTATGTGATTATATATGTGACACATATTTAGCTATAAATCATCATTTTACTTGAAGCCTATTTCGGACATTTTGCTTCATGTTTATGAAGTTGGACAACAAAAATGAAGCTCTGCCGCTTATGCGATCTTTGCTTTCATTGTTATAAGAAGATAAACACTAAAGGTTTTGTAATCTTGTATTTACAAATATTAACAGTGCATTTGCCATTTCTCATAGATTATTCGTCAATTTTTGATGCATTTTTGTTTATTTTTTTTGATGCATTTTTGTTTTATCTAACCTATGTGATTAAGTTATCTTGAAATGTGTTGGTTAGTATTTAAGAAGAAAATATATATGTCTAGGAACACGGTTACTTTTAGAGGAGGAGCATCATTTTTGGAGTATTTAACATGAGCACGACTTCTGCGAAATATTATGACCGAATGCATCTCGGTAAAGTCCCAATGCATTTCACGACCTTTCCTCCCACTTTCAAAACTTTAACTTACCAAAGGTTCTCTGGATACCACGGTGTCATATACGTTTTGAAAATGCTTCAGGGATCATATTTCATACTTCATTTAAGATAAAAAGGATATGTAACACAGCAAATCTCAAGTGACAGAATTTTGATCATCCTAAGTTCTTCTCGACGTTTTTTCTTTGTATATGTATATAGCGTCACGAAAAAATATTACTCCCCTTCCCAAGTGAATATCTGTTTTTTAAATCATCTAAATTTGTCGCCATAGGCTTCCTGAATTATTAATCTCATTCAATTTTGCAGTTGTTTATCGGCAATAAATTTGCTTCGGGGAAGCATAGTAGGATATACAGAGGGGTTTACAAACCGAATGATGTTGCAGTTAAGCTTATTAGTCAGCCTCAGGAAGATGGAGATTTGGGCTGCTTTGTTGGAGAAGCCGGTTTACTTACGAGGTTGTGTTACTTTTCCGCCTCCGGCATCCCAATATCATCTTTGTAAGTTCTTATTATTGTTGTATTTTTCGTTATTTGCTTAATGTTTAAATTTGATTATGCGGGCATCGTTTAAATTTAGATGATTCTCATTGTTAAAATATCGAGGTTGATTACGGTTTTTGGTAAATTTGTTTTGTTGGGAAATGATTGATGTAGTGTCACATGTTGATTTTGATTGTGTTTGAATTGTTTAGATTATGCGTGTCTTCCGAGAGTGATGGGGGCATATTTCCCTCAAATCTTTGTGCTAATGGGTAATGTTTGAGTTTATTTGTTTTTAACATAAGAATATCTTTGGTTGGGGAAAAAAGGAAATTAATTAGCAATCTAATGTATGTGAAATTTGATAAATTACACCTTTTATTCTCGGTAGAGTAGATGTTTGTTGTCGTGGTGCGGTGGTTGCTTTCTTTGTTCTTCGACAAGAAATCAATTTTTCTTCGGTTTTTGGCATCATTTTTGATGGTTCGTGGCCGATTTTGGGTTATGTTTTTGACAGCTTTATTCAATGGGCAGGAAATTAATTAGCAATCTCATGTATGTGAAATTTGCTAAATTACACATTTTATTCTCTCACCCTCTCTCTCTCTCTCTCTTTTCTCTATTTCATACTATGAGCTAGCTATTATTATTATGTATTAAAAGGAAAGGTTTAGCATTGCTTTTGAACAAGCTCACATTCCTTGATATGAACATGTTCTACCGACCCACGATTATGTTTGCTTTGCTTTTTATTTTTTAACAGGAAATATAGGTGTAAGTGTAACACGGTATGTTCCCTGTGGTCCTAATTTTTTCTTTGAGAATGGTTTCAAAATTTAATTTGTAAAATATGTATAAACACCTTCAGAGAAATTTTGCATAAACCTTCTATCATTGCTTAAAGGAGTACTTTATATCACTCTGCATGTGCAAAACTCTGCGAGGTTTTTCGAGGCTGCTTATCCGGTATCGACGGCGCCCAAAGTGCGGTTTACGCTAGAAATTCCCTTGGTATGTGCTTTATTGGGTACTCCAAGATTTTCTGCTTATTAGAGGTCTTGCCCAATGTGGATATTTCTTGGAGCTCTTAGAATCCCTACTATCGTGTTTAGGAATATATTTTGATGTTGTTTGTCTAAGATTAAGGTCACTATTTGAGAATCGGTGGAAGGATACAAATTAGGGATCAAAGATTTAGGCATTTTCTTCATTGTTTGTTGGGGTGAAATGGTTCTCCGACTAAGACTAATGCGAGTGCCTACCCTCTTGAATCTTATCTCCGAA
Organism: Adenophora triphylla var. japonica; assembly: GCA_022495995.1. Taxonomy (NCBI): domain Eukaryota; kingdom Viridiplantae; phylum Streptophyta; class Magnoliopsida; order Asterales; family Campanulaceae; genus Adenophora; species Adenophora triphylla. The sequence continues at coordinate 1,976 of JAFEMH010001615.1, read as the reverse complement.
TAAATAAGCTTTTTGCATCAAAAAAAAAAAAAATAAAATAAAAATGGCCAATTCATTTTTGGGACAAAGTTGAGTAAAAAGTGCACCCAGCTTGTCCCGGTATTTGGTAGTATTATTCATATTTAACATCATCTTTCTTTACAAAAAAATAGACTTAATGTCAAGTTCTAACTATTATAAGGGTTTTATACGGTTGGGCATGATTTGAAGTTCCAAGCTGAGGTAAGACAAACTAACAACTTCATCCACTAGGATCCTCTCTTGGTCAATTACATGGTCAAAAATTTGTTTTATTTTCTTTGAGAAAAAGATTATGATGCTACGCTAACATAATTGACTTTCGATCACGAAGGGCGATTGTCGATAAAGTTGCAGCGACGGGGATCTTGCTACACCTTGGCCACGACTTCTTAGTGGAGAACCATTTGACCCCAACCAAATACACTGAGGCCTAAAGATGCTTGGCTCAAAGACCGTACTCCCGTAATTACCTACCTCTTTACTCTACACATAGTCAAAACACGAGTGCAAATTATTATTTCAGACGATCAACATGAATTTAAATTTGTTATCTTTGTAGGAGAAAAGCGGTTTTGATGACGCGAAAACACTTATTAGGCGACTTGAAAAGCGAGAGGAATGTCCAAGGTTGGATTTGCTAGTTTTGCTTTGGGGGAGGTAACTAATATTTATAGTCGTGCATACGTCTCTTTTTATACAGTAGTTTATATTAACAAGAAAGCATGGAGTTACGATAAAACTCGCTTCTTGAATTATATTATTCGGGGAAATTTAGTTAGAGATGGTACGAGGGTTGTTTTAAAGCATGCGGAAATGATTTAAGTGGCATGTTGCTAATCTACTGTATACTTTCATTCTCTCCTTCTTGGTTTTATACATTCTTGAATGACCACAAATAAAAGAGGGACAACACACGTATGAACCTAAGAAGCACAACAAACATATGAAAATTACCTTTGGATGGGTCGGTTGCACATAAGATTGAATCGGATGGCGAGGAAAATATCTTATTGATGACTGTGAAATGTGCGGCGAGTAAAACGAGGGCGATTTTCAACGGTGGATAATTTCAAATATTTATGTATATTTAGTAGGATATGAATTGTATCATGTCGATAATACATTGTCAAATTATCTCTTGCTCCAGGTTTTTTAAGATAGATGAATTTAAAATCATGTATCCCATCGAGATTTGAATTTTAGATAGAAGTTAAATGAATAATACTTTTTATTTTTCAAATAATTCGATTTTCTATTGATTTCTAGAAGCTGTATCTGAAATTTGTGGTTAAATTGTAATTTATTACGGCATATAACTTTTAAATTTTGAAAATTACTTGAGGTATTTTGCAGAATTTTAGAAAATTAATAATTATTTTAAATTTTGAATTTCTATTGATTTCTAGAAGCGTATCTGAAAATTTATGGTTAAATTGAAATTTATTGTCTGAAACGTGTCTTTTAAATTTTGAAAATTACTAATTATTTTAAATTGAAATTTATGGTTAAATTGAGAATTTAGTCTGGTATCTATTTTTAATTTCAAAAATTACTAATTATTTTAAATTTTCAAAAATTACTAATAATTATATCTCCACAATTATCACCTAAAGAGTTTGAATTATTCAAAAATTATGCTTAAATTTAGGTAACCATTAGTTTTCAAAATTTTAAAACTGATTAGGTCAATTAACTTCTAATTAAGAGGGAATTTTTTTTAAAATTGCAAATTAACTTTAACTAATAATATTACAATAAGTACCCTTAATCAAGTCTTACTTGGAATAAAAATGAGTTGGAAATTGTTGCTGATGTGGCCTTTGACATTTGGCCTTTTCTGGAGCCTCTAAATAGTTTTGCTATATACTTTTTATATATTATATGATATTTTATAATATTTAAATATTTTTTATTAGTACTTTCTTTTACCCATAATAAAATTTATCTAATTAATT